>JAJMGG010000017.1:0-299241 GCA_030568635.1 Suhomyces caryicola | reverse complement strand
GACTACGTTTGTCGTTACGGTGAAGAACGAGATCCATGTATACCACGGATTCCAGCATTTCAAATTGCCGAAAATCCCCGTGAAAGGTGCCAGTGAAGCGGCGACGTTCCCCGCGGGCGTCCAGCGCTGCTTCGCCGAGCTCACGGCGTACCTCGCCGAGTTCCGCCTCGCCAACGTCTTCACGTTGGTGCAGAACGTGCGCGCCTTCGCCGACGCGCGCCACCACATGGTGCTCCCGGCCAACACCATCCGCGCGCTCGAGCTCTTTGACAACGCCACCGACCCCGCCGCCGCGCGCGGCACCCTCGTGTGGCTCTTGGACCACACGCGCACGCGCTTCGGGCAGCGCATGCTCCGCCGGTGGGTGTCGCAGCCGCTGATCGACCCGGCGGTGATCGCCAGCCGCCACGCCGCCATCGCCGACTTGAGCGGCGGCTTCCACCACGCCGTCGACGCGCTCATGGCGCTCCTCGCGCGCATCGGCAAGGCCGCCAACCTCGAGGCGCTCCTCATGAAAACGCACTACCTGGCCGCCGCCGGGCACGCGCGCATCGGGCGCCGCGAGCTCTACCACATGCTCGACTGCTTCCACGACGTGGTGGCGCTCGCGCGCAAGTTCCGCGCGCCGCTCGCCGAGCTCGCCACCGCGTTCACGTCGCCCGGCTTGTGCGGCGTGCTCCGCGCGCTCGTCGCCGCGGCCGACGCCGACGTCGTGGCGCCGCTCCTCCGCAGCATCAGCGCCTCCGCCGTGTTGGGCGGCGACGGCGGCGAGTTCTTCGACTTGGCGTACCGCGACTGGCCCGCCGTGCTGGCCGAGCTCGCGCACATCGCCGCGCTCGAGCGCCAGCTCGACGACGACCTCGCCGCGGTCCGCCGCACCCTCGCGCGGCCGACGCTCCAGTACACCACCAACAACAGGGAGCCGTACCTCATCGAGGTGCGCAACGGCCGCCAGGTGGACCTGTTGCCGCGCGACTTCCAGCGCATCAACGGCACCACCACCGTGTCGCGCTTCCGCACCGCCGCCGCCGCGCGCTTGTACAAGCTCTTGCAGTACCACCAGGAGATGCTCGTGGTGCAGACCAACGCCGCGTTCGACCGCTTCGTCGCCGAGATCGACGCCAGCTACGACTACTTTGGCGCCCTCGTCCGCACCCTCGCCGAGCTCGACTGCTTGCTCTCGCTCACCGCGGCGTCCGCCGTCAACAGCCACTACACGCGCCCGCGCCTCGACCCGGCGCACCAGGTCATCGCCGTCGAGGAGAGCCGCAACCCCATCATCGAGCACTTGACTACAAACTACGTCGCCAACACCATCGACATCCATTACGACAGAAACCGCGTCCTCATCATCACCGGGCCCAACATGGGCGGCAAGTCCTCGTACGTCAAGCAGGTCGCCTTGATCGCCATCATGAACCAGATCGGGTGCTACATCCCGTGCAAGTCCGCCACCCTCGGCATCTTCGACTCCGTCTTCCTCCGCATGGGCGCCAGCGACAACATCCTCGAGGGCAGCTCCACCTTCATGACGGAAATGTCCGAGTGCAGCTCCATCGTCGCCAGCATGTCCGCCCGCTCGTTGATCATCTTGGACGAGATCGGCCGCGGCACCGGCACCAGCGACGGCATCGCCATCTCGCACTCCATCTTGCACTACCTCATCGAGCACCCGCTCGCGCCCCTCGTCTTGTTCATCACCCACTACCCGTCGTTGCACGTGCTCGAGAGCAAGTTCCCCGCCGTCGTCTC
Source organism: Suhomyces caryicola (assembly GCA_030568635.1). Classification (NCBI taxonomy): domain Eukaryota; kingdom Fungi; phylum Ascomycota; class Pichiomycetes; order Serinales; family Debaryomycetaceae; genus Suhomyces; species Suhomyces caryicola. The sequence goes on along the minus strand of JAJMGG010000017.1, from coordinate 297,489 downwards.
CAACCACCACATGGGCTTCCAGCAGATCGCCAAGCCCAACCTGGAGTTCCCCGAGATCATCTTCATGTACAACTTGGTCAAGGGCGTGGTCACCAACCTGTACGGCTTGAACGTGGCCCGCTTGGCCAACTTGCCCAACTCAATCATCCTGGCGGCGTTTGCCAAGAGCGAGGAGTTGAAGAACAAGGTCGAGATCGAAAACGTGGAACGCTTCGTGCTGCGCATGGCCAGGCTTCTCAAAAAGATGAACGGCGACCAAGCCTCCGGTCAACTCGTGGAGCTCACAGAGGATGCTGCCGGCCAAATTGTGGAAGAACTCACCGAGTTGTCCACTGCATAAGAATTGAAATAAGTTTTTAGTGTAGTCGAGATACGACGGCAAGCCCATATAGATATAAAAGCGCTTCTGCACTTCTGCCGTGCCGCCCTGCCTCAGCCTACTTGCCTAGTCTGAAGAACTTGATGACACTCTCGTTGAAAGCCTCGGGGTTGTCCAAGTAGATGTGGTGCCCTGCGTCGGGAATGATCTCGTAGGTGCTCAAGCCGTCCAACTGCTCGTGGACGTACTTGCCTCCGTTGCAGTTCATCCAGTCCTTGTCGCCGTAGGTCCAGCAGATCTCGAGGCCGCTCTTCTGGACGTACTCGATGAAGCCGCGGTCGCACAAGGGAAGGCGGGCCAAGATCTGGTGGTTGATGAGCTTGGTGATGGCCAACTCGCCCAGGCCCTGGTACTGGTTGAAGATGGAGTACGAGTAGTTGTGGAGCTGCAAGATGAGGTCGGTCGACGAGACCAGGGCGTTGGCGTCGTTGGACTTCAAGTTCTTGAAGCGCTGGAACGACCAGTACGACAAGATCTTGGAGTAGAACGGGCCGAGGTACTGCAAGAGCTGGAAGGGCGACTTGTGGTACTTCCAGATGTTCTCCAAGATGAAGTTCTTGGGGAACTTGGGGCGGCCCAACTTGTTCCACACCATTTCGATCTCGGCGGTGATCATGTGGTGGTCGTCGTGGGCGACGTCGAGCTCGAGCTCGCGGAACGGGTCGGCGCCCACGGCGTGGTGGTTGAACTGGTACTTGGAGTCGTTGATGAGACTGTAGTAGCTCAGCTCGGTGCCCATGGGGCTCACGAGCATGAACTGGTCCACCACCTGGCGCCCGCTGTTGTACTTCATCAAGTACGCGCTGCTCAAGTAGGCGCCCATCGAGTGCGCCACCAACTTGAACCGCGCGAGCCCGCGCCGCACGCGCCACGCCTCCACCCGGTCGATGAACCAGTTCTCGATGGCCAAGATCTGGCGGATCTTGGCCGGCACCGTCGCCGGCTCCGCGATGAACTCGCGGGGGAACTCGGGCCGCGACGAGTTGCCGAACCCGGGCATGTCGATGAGGTGGATCCGCACGCCGGGCTGCGCCTTCAACACCGGCTCGATGTTCTTGATGAAGTACCCGGACGCGGCCATGTACCCGTGGATCACCACAATGGGCACCGGCGCCGGCGCGCCGGCGGCGCGCGGCACGTTGTTTTCAAAGTAGAGCTCGTGGATCCGCACGCCGTCGGCCAACTCGGTGTCCAAGACCTCGCCGGTGTACGCGGCGGCGGCGGCGGCGGCGGCGGCGTCCTCCGCCGCACCCTTCATGCAGATGTCGTCCGACAAGATCGCCCGGAGCAAGTCGAGCTCGATGCGGCGGTTCTTTGCCTCGGCCGCCCTCGTCTGCTCCGACGGAGCGCTGCAGGGCGCCAGCTGGAGGAGCTTCGAGCTGCCCCACCAGTCGCGGAACGAGCTCAGGAGCGGGATGGAGGAGACGGCGGGCGCGCCGGGCTCGGCGCCGGGGCCGGCACCGGCGGCCTTCGAGGACTGGTCGCCCATTGCGGCGATCGAGTCGCTGATGAGAGAAGTCATGGGACGCGTTGGTAGGGGGCGGTGGCCACCAGCTGCGGAGCTGCTTATCAGCGCCAGGGCGGCGGTGCGCACACGACCGGATACCTCCCCGCGGGCGACCCGGGTGCCCGGGCGGTGCCGCCGGCAGCGCCGACCCCACGGCCGCGTCTACGCTGGGCCGCTGGCTACGCTGCGCTGCGATCACGTGTAATCATACTGCTATTAGTCTAAGGGTGCTGCACCTTGTTGTCGAGCTCGGCGTACGCCGGGGGCGCGCTCTCGCGGACCCCGTTCGACAGGCCGGCGTGGGCGTCGCTGGTGGCGCCGTAGGCGGCGTGCGGCTGCGGCGCCGGCTGGCTGCGGATCGCCTGGCTCTCGCCGCGGTGGTGGTGGTGGTGGTGATGGTGCTGGTCGCCGCGGCGCGGCGTCTGGTTCTCGATGTCGTTGCGGTAGATGTAGTAGATCTTGGTGTCGCCGTCGTGGTGGTACGGCGGGTACTTGGCGATGATGTACCACGAGTGGATCAACCCGGGAATGTACCCCAAGATACAGAGGAGGATGTTCAACAAGGAGTCGCAGGAGCAGATGCCCCTTCTGATCCACACGGGGAGGGGCGGGAAGAACACCGAGATGACGACTAGGAGGCAGTCGGACACGCACGAACACATGGCGGGAGTACGGGGCTGGCGGGGTGGTGGCAAAGGCGGTGGCGGCGGACTGGTGGCACGGCGGATGGAGGGCCTTTTATATCCCGGCGCCTCTGATCATGCACAACTTAAAGGGGAGCGTCACGCTGACTATTGCGGCAGGGGTGTTTGGGCCGGCGCACGCCGCGCTCCCGCACCCCGAATTTTGCAGTTTGAAGCCGCCCGGCGGGCGCCCACCGCTACGCTTTTGCCATCGCTCCCCCAATGGCCACCATAGCGCTTAACGTCACGTACGAGCGTGCGGCGAAGAAGATCACCGTGTCGCGGGCGCTCACCGTCAACCAGCTCGTGCAGAGCTGCGTCGAGCGCTTCGGCGTGCGCGCCGGCAGCGGCCAATTGCTCCACAACGGCAAGGTGTTGGACGGCTCGCTTCCGCTCCGGCTCACGGGCCTCGCCAGCAACGCCAAGCTCGTGTTGCGGCCCGGCGCGGCCGCCGGCGGCGTGGCCAACGTCAAGTTGATGGTCAGCGACGGCGACGCGTCCAAGACCGTCGTTTCCAAGATCGACCTAGCGCTCACGTTGCACGCGGCGCTCGAGCAGTTTGAGGGCGACCACGGCTTGGAGTTGTTGCGGGCCCGCCGCTCGCAGTTGGTCATCCTGAACGCCACGTACGCCCAGGAGGACTACGCGTCGCACACGTTGGCCGCGATCGTGGGCAGCGTGCCGAGTCTCGTGGTGCGCATGAGCTTCGTGAAGGACGCCGGCGAGAGCGAGAGGCGGTTGCAGGAGCAGCAGGCGATCGTCGCCGCGCAATTGAGACAGCAGAAGGAGTTCAACAGCAGGAAGAAGGAGGAGAAGGAGAGGGAGGAGAGGGAGGAAAAGGAGCGGGAGGAAAAGAAGAGGGAGGAGAGGGAAGAGAGGGAGCCCCTGGAGGACACGCCGGTCGGGCAGAGACAGGAATCAGAGCCCGAGCACGCTGCGCCGGTGCCCGAGCCTGCCACTACCACACACGCACCACAACCAGCATTGCCGCAAGAACGGCCCGACGTCCCCGCGGACGCCATGGAGGTGGACGAGGAGCCGCAGCTCTTCATCCCCGGCAGCCGCGCCAGCGCGTACGAAAACCCGGACGAAGACTACAACATGACGGTGGCGCAGGCCATGACGTACCAGAAGCTCATCCAGGACTCCGGCAAGAAGAAGAAGAAGAGCGCCGTCGTCCCCCAAAAGTACTTTATTCGCATCAAGTTCCCCGACAGAACGATCCTCCAGGTCAACCTATTGCACGACGTCAGCACGATCAAGTTCGGGCAGTTGGTCAAGAAGATCGACGCCTTGTTGAGCGACGAGTACGTCGGCCAGTACAACTTGCGCTTGGGGTACCCGCCGTTCAAGAAGATCGAGTTTTCGTTCGACTACAACAACACGCTTCTCGTGGAGAACCCCGACTTCCTCAGCGAGCGCACGGTGTTGATCTGGGAAAACCGCGACGCCTCCACCGCGAACAAAACGGGGCCCTTTGTCAAGCAGGCCGCGGTCGCGCACGTCAAGACGTCCAACGACCTTCCCGAGGTGGTGTTGGAGTCGAACCGCGACCAGCTCCCCGACGAGGAGCGGCCCGCCCGCAGCGACGGCGATGGCGGCCGCCTGAAGCCGGCAGATGGCCCAAGCGCCGGCGACACCAAGAAGGGCAAGTTGCCCAAATGGTTCAAGAGCTAGCCCAAATGGTCCTATAGATACCAGCGCTTACTAAGGCAGTATAGAATCTACGAAGCGAACCGCCCACCGTAGCGGCGGCCCAGCGCGCACGACCGGGCCGTCTCTCTGTAGCTGCGACACTCCAGCTGTGCTCTGTGCCTGCCGGCGAGCGTTGCTCGGGCCATCGATCCCGATCAGGCGTGGGCATGGAATTATCAAGAAGCTCAAGCGTTATCGCCAGCAGCAGCGTCGCGCCCGACCAATAATCTGGCGGCGGCCGGTGCCGGGCTCCCAACGGGGCGGTTGCGAGACCTTCGGTCACGTGACCGTGGCCTGTACCGGCGCCCGCCATGATCGTCCGGCGGCGACGACAGCAGCGCCAGCGGAACGGCCGTGCAAGGAAGCCTGCCAGGAACGTCCGTCTCACGACCGTCTTGCGACCGTCGTGCGACCCCTGCAACCGGCGCTCAGCCCCCTGCAACCCCTTTGGCTCTCGTCCCACACGTGAGCTTCTCCAGATGAGTCATAATCGAAAAGTGGAGATCAGACCCACTGGACGGGCGCTCGTAAACCAGCAGGCGATTACTAAGTCGGGCTGATATTTACCGAGCGCGCCGCGCCAGCCGTCTAGACGAGTAAGTTTCAGCGGCGCCCAACTAGGCAAGGGGCGGCGCGGAAGGTGCCACAAAAGCACCCGAAAATTTTTCCTTGCCAGACACCGGGAGGTATAAAGCTTTGGCAATTTGTCTCGCGGTGAGATCTTTTCTTTTCTTTTGATCAACACCACATTCAACCCCAGCAAAACACCCCAGTTCACTCCCCCAGTGTCCCCCACATCGAAGCCCACGCCAGTTTTAAAATCCTTATCCTCCCTTCCCCGTTATTTTGAGTATTATTAGTTATTCAAAAATGTGTGCTTAAAACTAGTTTCGAACCTGTTTTGTTAAATTGTATTTTATTGAAAAATATATAAGAAAAGAAGAGTTTATGTCTATTAAGATAAACCCTATCCAATTTGTTGTTTCTGCAAATTCCCCATTGAATATGTTATCGTGAATGTCCCTTATCCCGTCCAATATGACGTTGTCGTTTATCGTGCTATACCCCTAGGTTAACCAAGTTACTATTACCCCACCCCCCCTTATCCCACTATTGAAGTATTACAAAAAAAAACTATTAAATTGAATAAAAAAATCAAGATGTCTGCTACTGCTACTGACCCAATGATTTTGTCTGGCGATTCCATAATGTTTGAGTCTGAAGATATGTTCTCTACTCAGCAGAATCAGCATTTCAACCTTTTTGAAGGCCACAATGTTGAAGCCAAGCCAGATGAAAAGCAAGGCAGGTTGATTGAAACAACCCACCACCATGCATCCCCTGAATTATTAGGTGCGATGCCCAAATATGATGAAAAGAGTGAAGCTCCTACCAACCAGGCTTCACCCTTTGCCATTCATTCAAGCGTCATGGACTCTGTGTTCTCGAACGCTTTGGATGAAAATGACCATCTCTTAGATCAGACTCCTATGTTTGACGAGTTAGACTTTATCTTGGACGGCTCCAAGGTCAACTCCAAGGACGACTGGGTTTCTCTTTTCGGAAACGACGGTGTAGACACCCTCATTTCCGGCAAGAGTGCCCTGGAAGATGCACACGAAGCCGGTAAGGCTGCTGCGTCTGTTGTCCAAGGTGATGACGACGAGCTTACTCCTGTGCTTATGGAGGAAGAGCTCGAACGCCTTGCGAGTGCTGAGCATGTCCCTAGCAAAAAGAGACTGTTCAGCGACGTGCAGGAGACGTTTGAGTTTGGTCCCACCAAGTACAAGAAGTCCAAGGAACAAGATCAATTGTTCACCCCCAACCCTTCGTCGACGTTGCCAACGCCGTTGCTCGACAGCACCAGACCTAGATTGACAAGCGAGGCTTCGTCAAAGAAGGTGGACCACCTCGGAGTCGTGAGCTACTCGAAGAAGCAGCGCACGCAGCCATTGGTGCCCGTTGAAGTTGACTCGAGCGACCCCGTTCTTTTGAAGCGTGCCAAGAACACCGAGGCCGCCAGAAGATCGCGGGCCCGGAAGATGGAAAGAATGAGCCAGTTGGAAGAGAAGATTGAGGTTATTCTTGAAGAGAAGAACAGCTTAGCTGCTGAGGTGCAGAGATTGAGAAAGATGTTGGTCGACAACGGAATAACGCCATGAAGGCTGGAATGAACTCGAAAAGAAAAAAAAAGAACAGAAAAGGAAAACCCAAAAAAACTATCTGTCAGATTTAGTATGAACTGTTCAGTTCTTATGAGTTGACGTAAATTGTTTTAATTATATGAAGTATTGATCTAAAGCGTGTAGAGCAGGAGAGAGCGGGAGTAGGCCGGAGGCGAGACCGAAGGCGATCCGCAGAGAAGGTCGGCGGACGTCCGTGCTGCATTTCTGGTGTAAGAGAAATGAACATGCAGCGGGTGCAGCGGGTATGTGCAGGTGAATTGGCGTGACTCGAGCCGGAATCCGATGCATGGGCCGGAGAGTGGAGCGAGAGAGGAGAGCGAGCAGAGCGAGCAGAGGGAGCAGAAGAAGGAGAGGAGCAGCTGCGATGAGCCGTGGGGAAGGCCGTGGGGAGGGCGGCAGTGAAGCAGTTGCGGAGCAACGTGACGACCCGCCGTGCGAATGGCAAGCCGAGCCGCTCGCCTGGAGCAGCGCAGAGCGCAGGGAGCTGGACACGAGCGCTCGGGCTAATAAAAAAAGTGACTCGGGCGAAAGTGATGAGGCCGCGAGACGTGGGAGCGGCGATCTGGCTGCGGCGGCAGAAGCAGCGACGCGGCCGGCGACACGAGCGAGCAGAAGGAGCCGCCACAAGATACGACAGGAAGCCCGGCGGAACGTCGCTATCGGAGGGGAGGTGGGAACGGCAGACCCTCTGGGGCCCGACGAATCACAATGGCGGGCGATCGCCGGCGGGCTCGCTATCGCAAAGTGCGCGCACTAAAGTTTAAATTGAGGTGTCAGAGATAGGCGATTTTCCACGGCACTGCTGTAAAATAAATTGGCGGCAGGCGGTGAGCGTCGGCGAGGCAGCAGAAGGGCACGCGAAGGGAGCGCGAGGGCCGGCCAGGCAGCGGCGGCCGCGACAGCGAGGGCACCGGGCACGGTCGGCGGGTGGGGCCGGCCAGCGGGCCAGCGGGCCAGCGTGCCCCGGCGGCGGCGGGTCGCTCGTGCCACCGCCGGCCCCATCACGTGCCGCCCTCGCTGCGCGGCCCGACTGTCTCGCTAGCGAGAGCCGCTCCATGGGCTTATCTAGGAGCCTCCGCGGTGCGGCCTCCGTGACCGTTTTTTCGGCTTTGTGGCCCACGCCGCTTTCTTTTGGGCCTACATTTTTTTCCCGATGCGTCGATATTTAAGAAATTCCTTCCGCTCTTCTTTTGCTCATCACTCCTCACCGCCGCCCGACAAACCCGCCGCCCGTCTCCCCTCCACTATGACCCTGGACCTCGAAAAAGCGGGCCAGTCCGCCGACATGAAGAGAATCTCCGCCGACTCGTTCGAACGCTCCGTCGAAGACCAGTCGGGCACCGCCGAGGCGTCCACCATGGGCTACCTCAACCGCTTGGCCGCGTCCATGAACGCCGAGACCAAGGGGATCGACTTGGTCACCGACGAGGAGAAGACCGAGGACTCCGTGCTCAACGCCGCCACCATGTGGTGGTCCGCCAACTTGGTCATCGCCACCTTCTCGCTCGGCGCCATCGGTGTCACCACGTTTGCCTTGGACTTCTGGACCTGTGTGCTCACCATCATCTTCTTCTCGGTGCTCGGGGTCTTCCCCGTCGCCTTCTTCTCCGTGTTCGGTGTCAAGTTGGGCTTGAGACAAATGGTCTTGTCCAAGTTCATGCTCGGCAACTGGGGCATGCGTATCTTTGCCTTCATCAACTTGATTGCCTGTGTCGGCTGGGGTGCCGTCAACATCATGGCCTCCGCGCAGTTGCTCCACATTGTCAACGGCGGCGCGCTTCCGCCCTGGGCCGGCTGCCTCATCTTGGTCGTCTGCACCATCTTGGTCACCTGGTTCGGCTACCACATCATCCACCTCTACGAAAAGTGGTCGTGGATCCCCAACGCCGTGTGCTTCATCGCCATCATCGCCAGAATGGCCATGTCCGGCAACTTCACCCTGGGCACCATGGTGGGCGGCCGCACCACCGCCGGAAACGTGCTTTCCTTTGGCGGCTCCATCTACGGCTTCGCCACCGGCTGGACCACCTACGCCTCCGACTACACCGTTTACCAGAGAAGAGACGCCAACTGCACCAAGATCTTCTTGGGGATCTTCTTCGGCTTGTGGACCCCGCTCTTGTTCACCTTGATCTTGGGGGCCGCGTGTGCCACCGGCACCGTCACCTCCACCGCCTGGGCCGACTCGTACGCCGAGAACTCCGTCGGCGGGTTGGTCTACTCCATCTTGGTCACCGACTCGCTCCACGGGTTCGGCCAGTTCTTGTGTGTCTTGTTGGCCTTGTCCACCATCTCCAACAACATCCCCAACATGTACTCGATGGCGCTCTCGTCGCAGGCGCTCTGGTCGCCGTTGGCCAAGATCCCCAGAATCTTCTGGTCGTTGGTCGGCAACTTTGCCACCTTGGCTATCTGTATCCCCGCCTACTACAAGTTTGACGAGGTGATGGAGAACTTTATGAACTTGATCGGGTACTACTTGGCCATCTACCAGGCCATGTACCTCTCCGAGCACTTTATCCACAAGAGAGGCGACTTCTCCAAGTACGACTACCTCAACCACAAGGACCCCAACGCGTACCCCGTCGGCATCGCCGGTGTTTTCGGCTTCTGCTGCGGCGCTGCCGGCGTGGTGGTCGGCATGGACCAGGTTTGGTACAACTCGGTTCTCGGCAGACAGATTGGCGACTACGGCGGAGACATTGGCTTCGAGTTGGGCTTTGCCTTCGCCTTTGTCGGCTTCAACATTGTCAGACCGTTGGAAAAGAAGTATATGGGCCGTTAATCCTTATATCTCTCTGTACTTTAGCAAAATTAATAGAATCGAAAAGATATCGTGTAGCAGAGTGAAAGTCTGAGCAAAGCGCAAGAAAAGTCTGAGCCAAAGCACAAGCAAAAGTCTGAGCCAGAGCACAAGATTTACAAAAAGTGCAGATATCGCGCCAAAAGCCACAAAAATGGGTGCAAAGAACAGCCCTCAGTGTTGTTCTACTCGGTCTCACCGCAGTGTATTTCTATGCTATTTACAAGATTGGGCTGCTATGGCTGCCGGGGGCTGCCATGATTCTGGAGCAGGTGCTCAGCAATCGCAGGAGCTCTTTGTCTCTGGTGTGTAGCGCTCTTTAGTGTAGCGCTCTTTAGTGTTGCCACTCTTTAGTGTTGCCACTCTTTAGTGTTGCCACTCTTTGGTGTTGCCACTCTTTGGTGTTGCCACTCTTTAGTGTTGCCGCTCTTTAGTGTTGCCACTCTTTGTTCCCCGCTCAGTGTTCACCCTCTCTTCAACAAAGCGCCGTAGGCGACCATCTTGCCCTCGAGCCCAAACACCCGCAACGCGCGGAAGATCTCGTCGACCAACGCGTCGTCGATGGCACTCGTGCTGCCGGCGCAGTAGCCCGCGACGTGCGTCTCCAAGTAGCGGTCCAAGTGGGGCATCAACCACATGAGCCTGCCCAAGTCGTCGGACTCGGTGCTGGCGCGCACCATGAGCTGGAAGAGGCTCTTGGTGAAGACGCGCGCGGCAAACTCCGCGGGGGTGTACGACTGGGCGACGAGAAGCGCGTACTCGTAGTCGGGGGACGAGAGGAGCTGCTCGAAGCGCGCGCCAAAGCTCAACGCGACCCGGAGCGGCGGCACCTCGCCGGAGCGCGTGGCGCCGTCGCGCCGCTCTACCGCGTGCACGATGATCTTGTTGAACAAGACGTCGATGTACTGGAACTGCTTCAAGTCGATGCACGCCTCGATGCTGCGCTCAATCGTCGCCAAGGAGACGAAGATGGGCCGGTCGGTGTCGAAGACCGTCGGCGCGATGCTGAGCTGGCGCTCCTTGCTGCGGAAGTACCGCGACTTGGACATCAACGGCGACAAGTACGAGCGGTCCAACACGCGCTCGTGCTGGAGCACCTCGTCGAGGCGGTACACCGACAAGAACTCGCGGAACGTGGCGGTGTCGCCGCGCGGCACCTGGAAGCGGAGGAGGCTGCCCAAGAGGTCCGGCGCCAGCTCGATGGCGTGCTGCATGTGGTACGCGAGCGCGGGGGCGAGCGGCGAGCCGTAGCGAGGGCCGTCGCCGGGGACGTCGCTGGGGGCGTCGCTAGAAGCGTCCCCGCCAGCCGCGCCGGAGCCGCCTCTCGCCACGCCCCCCGCGGGCGGCGCCGCCAACACCGTCGCGCGGTACTTGTACGCCGGCAAGCTCTGGTACACCAACGCCTCGTAGTTGTGCAAGCCGGCCGCGCCGAAGCGGTCCATCAAGTCGCGGAACACGCCGTAGCTCGGCGTGTGCGTGCTGCACCGGAGCAACACGCCGGCGACGTCGACGGCCAAGTCCAAGTGGCGGGTGCTGCGCGCGGACGCCGCGTGGCGCTCGAAGCACCGGGCGAACTGCTCGGCGTACTCGTCGTCGCGCACCGCGGGGCTGTGGAACCGCACGTAGCGGTTGTTCTGGACGCACCGCGTGGTGTCGCCGTGGTCGTAGTTGAGGTGCTGCAACGACTTGCACCCCTCAAAGTGGAGGCGGTACGTCTCGAGCGAGTTGAAGTGGTCCGAGTGCCGGAGCACGTCGTCCAAGAGGTGGCGCACGCTGGGCTCGTGGAGGTGCTCGAAGAAGTGCTCGAACAGCGCAGGCGGCCCGCTCGCCGCCCGGCTGTAGAGCGGCGCGAGCAACCGCAACGCCTCCAACTTGCTGTCCTCGTTCTTGACGTCGCGGATCAAGTTGCGGAAGAGAAACGCGTTGGCGGCGGTGCTGGCGAACGGCGCCTGGTTGTCGAACAACCGCCGCAAGTTGGCCTCCACCAAGAACGCCAGCACCAACGACACCACCAACAAGTGGATGGCGCTCTCGATCTCGGGCTCGGCGTATGTGGGGGGAGAAGACCCGGGCGAGTCTCCCGGCGACTGTCCCGGCTGTCCAGGGGACTGTCCCGGGGACTGGTCCGCCGGCACGCCCGCCGGCTCCCCCGCAAAGAGCGCCGCGATGTTCTTGTCGTCGCTGAAAAGCTCCACGAGGTGGCCCGAGTGGCGCGAGAAGCTCTCGGCCAACGCCCGCGCCTCGCCCACCGCGGCCTCGCCGGCCGGGCGCCGCTGGTGCGTTCGCTGGAGCCGCTGGCCGTTGATCTGTGCCGCCGTCTCGGCCGGCGGCCGCCGGACCCGGCCGAACGAGTAGTGGCGGGCCATCGGCGCCGACCGCACGCCGCCGCCGCCGCCGCCCACGCCGCGGCCCACGCCTCGCGCGCCGCTGCTGTTCTGCCCGCTAAGGGCCCGTCGCTGGACGTTCATGGTGCTGAGGAGGAAAGTAGCGGCCTGCACATAGGCCGCTTCTTCCCTGACTTTTCACATCGCCGCCGTGCCAGCAGCGCCGCCCGCCAGCAGCGCCTGCACACGCCCGCCGGCCCGCGCCCCTGCACACGCCGCCGACGCTTTGAAAACCACGCCCTGGCACATTTGCCCACCACCACCAGCACCACCATGAAGTTCGCCACCGTATTCACCGCTCTCGCGGCCGCCGTCGCGGCCGTCGCCGCGCCCGCCGCGGACGCCGCCGAGTCGCTCGCGCTCGACATCACCTACGCCATCGCCGAGGCCCCCGGGCTCGGTCCCCAGGACGTGGCCGACTTCCACTCCGGCGACACCATCAGCATCGTCTACCAAGCCACCAACAACGACAAGCGCAACGTGTCGGTCGTCGGCGTCGGCGGCGCGTTCCGCGACGCGGCCACGTACGAGATCCGCACCAACTTGACCGCGTCCGCCATCGGGCCCATCATCCTCGCCCCGGGCGAGTCGTCCTCCTTCACCCAGAAGCTCTCCTTGAACTTGGTCGCCGACAACTACGTGTTGGGCCCTGAGCTCTACGTCGCCGTCGACGACCAGCTCAAGTCCGTCGCCTTGCGCGGGCAGCTTGCCGTCGTCTCCGACCTCCCCATCTCGTTGTTGAACCCGCAGTTGGTCTTCTTGGAGCTCCTCTTGGCCGCCTCCTTCGCCGCCTTGGCCTACTTCGGCTACCAGACCTGGGGCAGACAGTACTTCCAGGGCACCGCGCCCGTCGCCGTCAAGCTCAAGACGCCGGCCGGCGTCTCCACCGCGCGCGCCGACAGCTCCGACTGGTTGCCCGAGGTGCACGTCAAGCAGAAGAAGACCAGAAAGGCGGACTAGGCGCGCAGCGCTGGCGCCCGCCAGCAAGTCCCGCCTGGTCGCCTGGCCCGCCTGGCCGCCTGGCCGCCGGGCCGCCGGGCCGCCCGCCGACTTACGTCAGCACTACACCAATTCCCCGGCCCACCGTCTGTATTATACGCCAGTAAGTAGCCGATCCATACGACCAGTCGTCAGCGCGTAGTCACGGAGCCGCAGCCGCGTGCGCTCGCTCGGTTGCTGGGGGCGTGCGCCGCCCGATTATGTCAGCCCAAGGAGGCAGAGCGGATCAGGCCCACTGTTAGCAGCGCCAGCACCAGCAGACCTCCACCCCCACGACCACCACCACCGCCCATGCGGGTCTACTTCAACGAACGCCCGCGGACGTTTGTCCTCACCAGCAACTCGCACGCGCTCATCGTCCGCCACCCGTTTCCGCGCTACAACGGCGTCCACCACTCGCACCTCCACCTCCACTCGCACCCCGCCGACGCCGCCACGCCGTCGGCCGGCGGCGCCGCGTCCGCCGCCAGCAACAAGGTGCTCGTCGAGTTCGTCAAGACCGACATCGTTGACTTGTCGCGGTTCAAGGATATCACGCCGGGCGTGCCCGGCGCGGCGTTGGCCTTCTTGGGGCTCCTCAACGTCAAGGGCAACATCTACTTGGGCTTCATCACGCGCCACGAGACGGTGGCGAGCCCCACGCTCGACGAGAAGGTCAACCGCATCACCAACGTCGCCTTCTACTGCCTCAACAACGACGAGTGGGACCACTGGTTCAGCCACCTCCTCGCCGACGACGCCGCGCCCCAGCCCCCGGCCGACAAGACCAAGGCCGAGTACCCCGCCAACTCGGTGCGCAAGCTCTTGGAGAGCGGCTCCTTCTTCTACTCCACCGACTTCGACGTCACCTCCAACGTCCAGGAGCGCGGCTTCCGCCGCAACCACCAGGACTCGCGCTTCTACTTGCTCTCCGACTCGGCGTACTTCTCGCGCTTCATGTGGAACTCCTTCATGACCTCCGAGTTGATCGAGTTCCGCAACAAGCTCTCGCTCTACGAGCAGACCCAGTTCGACGCCTCCGGCTTCTTGGTCTCCATCACCCGCGGCTTCGCCCAGACCGTCAACACCAGGGCCGCCAACGACGAGGACGCCTTGTTGACCCTCATCTCCAAGCAGTCGTGCGTCAAGAACGGGCCCCTCTTTGGCAACTGGGGCTGCGACGACGACGGCTGCGTCTCCAACTTTGTCGAGACCGAGGTCATCATCTACACCAAGAAGTTCTGCTTTGCATACGTCATCGTCCGCGGGAACGTGCCCTTGTTCTGGGAGCTCCAGAACCACTTCTCCAAGAAGAACATCATCTCCTCCAAAAAGAGCAGAACCGTCTTGTTCCCGCGCTCGTTCGAAACGTCCCAGCACGCCTTTGCCCGGCACTTTCATACCCTCATGGCCCAGTTCTCCGACGTTCACATCATCAACTCGCTCAGCAACGACGCGCTGAGCTACAAGGGCCAGTTGAGCAAAAAGTATCAGGAACACATCGCCTACTTCAACAACAACGACAGCCATCTCGACTCCGACGACGAGCTCGAAGCGAGCCAGTTGGAAGCTACAAAACTGGACCACACCGCCCTGGAGGCGCCCTTGAAGCACAAGCTAGCGTACTCGGCCATCCCCGTGTCGACCACCGCAATGAAGAAGGCTGGCTACACCTCTCTCAACCCGCGGGACATAGTCCCCTTCATCGCCGACTCCATTAGCGACTACGGCGCCATGTTCTACGACAACAGCAAGGGCATGTTCATCGGAAACCAGCTTGGGGTGTTTCGCGTCAACTCGTTCGACAATTTGAAGAAGGCCAACTTTGTGTCCAAGATCATCAGTCAGGAGGTGATAGAGTTGGCGTTCAAAGACATCGGGATCCGCTTGGACCACGAGCTCGAAATCAAGCACGCCAAGCTCTGGGCCGAAAACGAGGAGTACCTCTCCAAGATCACGTTGGACTTTGTTTCGAGCTCGGCCAAGTTGCAGACGTCCAGCTCGGCTTCAGCCAAGCAGTCGGTCAAGTCACACTTCAAGAAGCGGTACTTGGTCGGGGTCGTCGACTCCAGGCCCAACGAGGCCGCGATGATGAAGTTGCTAGGAAGAATGCAAGACCAGGTCGGTGTCACCTTGCACAACCCAATTCACGACTACGTCGAGAGAGAGTTGAAGAAGCATTCGAAAGCGTTCAGTTCGTTCAACGACATCTCGCTTTTTGCATCCACCTTCAACGTCAATGGCCAATGCTACGAGGACGACATCAAGGAGTGGATCTTCCCCACCAACAAGTACAAGATCGAACGGAGCTACGACTTGGTGTTTGTCGGCATCCAGGAAATCGTGGAGCTCACGCCGGGGCAGATGGTCAATGCACAGTCCAACAACCGTGTTTTCTGGGAGGACCGGATCAAGAAATGCTTGGACGACCACAATCCGGAGAAGGCCAAGTACGTGTCGTTGTGGAGTGGGCAGATGGGAGGAATTGCCATTCTCCTCTTTGCCAACAAGAAAAAGTTGAACTACATCACCAACGTGGAAGGGTCGTTCAAGAAAACGGGGATGGGGGGCATCAGCGCCAACAAGGGCGGAGTCGGGATCCGTTTCACGTACTCCAACACCAGCATTTGTCTTGTTTCATCGCACCTTGCTGCTGGATTAAGTAATACTGATGAAAGACACCAAAACTACAAGACCATAGACAAGGGAATCAAGTTCTCCAAAAACAGACGGATCAAGGACCACGACGCGGTGATCTGGTTGGGGGACTTCAACTACCGGATATGGCTCCAGAACGACCAGGTCAAGCCTTTGATCGAGAAGCAGGCGTACTCCACGTTGTTTGAGAGCGACCAGTTGAACCAGCAGATGGCCAATGGGGAAAGCTTTCCCTTTTTCGACGAGATGGAGATCAAGTTTCCGCCCACGTACAAATTCGACAACGGCACCAAGACGTACGACACCAGCGAAAAGCAGCGGATTCCCGCGTGGACGGACCGGATTCTCAGCCGGGGAAAGATCATCAAGCAATTGATCTACGACTGCGACGAGGATTTGATATTCTCGGACCATCGGCCGGTGTACGGGGTGTTCAAGATCTCGGTGAACATGATCAACCAGGAGGAGAAGAAGAAGATCTCCAACAGCTTGTACACCAACTACCGGAGCGAGAACGGCGGCATCAACGGGATTTTCAACCCCAGCCACAACATCTCGTTCATCTACGACGGCGACGAGAAGGGCTTGCCGGCGCCGAGCTCGGAGCACAAGAAGTGGTGGATAGAAGGCGGGTACCCAGCCAAGGTGGTGATTCCCGAGTTGAGTGCCGACGCCGGGCAGGAGGAGGTCACTGTGATCAACCCCAAGCTTCCCGTCAATCCGTTTGACGTGACCGAGGAGCCTGAGTTCATCACCAAGACGAAGTTGATGGAGTTGCTAGGCGAGAGCTAGCAGGGAGGAGGCGCCGAAGGAGCCGAAAGAGCCCCGGAGCCCTTGGAGCATTCCAGAGAGGGAGAGACCGGGAGAAGCAAGTGCCGAGGACGCACCGGGCACCCGCTTCAAGGTCACTTGACGGGCGAGCCCGGCAGTACTGGGCGTACGCACGGCAAGCACGAAAGCCAGGCCCGAGTCAACACTTTCCAGAAATATATAGACCAGGAATAGACAAAAGTTCAGCAGCGTGACCCGGAACGAGGCACCTGGTGCCCGTTGAGCCACCGCTGTCGCTACGCTCTACAGCAAGGTTGGAGTGGGCCATAAATTAGTCGTAAGTTACAGAGGACGGGGGCGCTGATGGGCGCCACGGGCCGCTAGCGGTCCTCGGCAGGCTTCTCTTCTTCGGGCTGGTCGCTTGTGGCGGTGATGTTCTCGGCCTCCGCCAAGATGGAGTCCATTTTGGCGTCCAACTGGTCGAGCATCTTCTCCAAGTCGGCGGCCTGGCGCTCGGCGTCGGTGATCTGCTTGTAGGCGTCGGCGATGTTGGCGGGGTCTTCTTGCGTCATGGTGGGGGAGAAGACCAGGCTGAGGAAATGGCCAGGGGTCTGGAGAATTGTCGGCTGGTGTGGTGGAAGTGGTGGAAGTGTCTGGGAGGCAGATTTCGCGCGGGGGTAGGGAGAGCACGATTCGCACGGCGGCTCTCCAGCGAGAGCTCTCGCTAAAAGTGTCCCTGCCGCGCGGCTGCAACTAACACGCTGATTCGACTACTATGACTGACAGGCTGATTCAATTACTATGGCTAACAGGCTGATTCAATTACTATGTACTTACAGCAAACACACTATGCAGACGCTCCGGCTCCATCCTCTGACCTTTTTGGTGATTCTGCCCTCTAGATGTCGCCGCTGGCGCGCAAGCCGTTCAAGATGGAGATCAACGACATGAACGAGGCCTGCGAGACGTCCTCGTGGATGCCCACGCCCCAGCGGTGGAGCCCGGCGGAGCCCACGCTGACCTCGATGTAGGTGGCGGCCTGGGACTTGGAGTCGGCGCCCAAGGAGTGCTCGTGGTAGTGCTTGACGTCGATGTCGACGGCCAAGTGGCGGGCCACCGCCTGGGTGAAGGCCGAAAGCTGCCCGTTGCCCTGGCCGCTGATGACCACCGCGGCGCCGTCGATCTCGACCTCGGCCTCCACCTGCTTGAGGCCCTTGGCCGGCGTCAGGATGGTGTAGTCGACGAGGCGGAACGCCGCGCGCGGGTCGCGCTCGCTGTCGATGAAGTACTCGTGCTTGAACAAGGCGCACAAGTCGGCGTTGGACAACTCCTGGCCCTTGCGCTCGGCCTGGCGCTGGACCACCTTGGAGAAGGCCACCTGGAGGCCGCGCGGCAAGTCCAACTCGAGGTTGCGCAAGATGACCCACGCCGAGCCGCCCTTGCCCGACTGCGAGTTGACGCGGATGATCGCCTCGTACGTGCGGCCAATGTCCTCCGGGTCCAACGGCAAGTACGGGAGCTTCCAGCGCACGTTCTTGTGGGTCTTGCGCTGCTGGGTGTACTCGTTGAAGCCCTTCTTGATGGCGTCCTGGTGCGACCCCGAGAACGCGCTCACGACAAGCAGCCCGCCGTACGGCGCGCGCTCGTGCACGGGGATCTTGTTGCACTTCTCCACCACGTCGACGACGGCGTTGATGTCCGAGAAGTCCAACCGCGGCAGCACGCCCTGCGTGTAGAGGTTGAGCGCCAACGTGACCAAGTCGACGTTGCCGGTGCGCTCGCCGTTGCCAAAGAGACACCCCTCGACACGGTCGGCGCCCGCCAACTGCGCGAGCTCGGCGGCGGCGACGGCGCACCCGCGGTCGTTGTGCGGGTGCAACGAGATGCACACGGCGTCACGCTGCGCGACGTGCGTCGAGAAGTACTCGATCTGGTCGGCGTACACGTTGGGCGTGGCCATCTCGACGGTGGCGGGCAAGTTCAAGATGATGGGCACGGCGGCCAGCGGCTCCCACGCGGCGATCACGGCGCCGCACACCTCCAACGCGTAGTCCAAGTCGGTGTCGGAAAACGTCTCGGGCGAGAACTCAAAGTCCCAGTGGGTGGCGGCCTGCGCCGGGTCGTCTTTCGTCAAGGAGCGCACCAAGCGCGTGCTGCGCACGGCGAGGTCGAGCGCCTCCTGCTTGGACATCCCGAACACCACGTTGCGGAAGCACTCGGACGTGGCGAGGTAGATGTGGATGGTGGCGCGCTTGGCGCCGGCCAACGCCTCGACGGTGCGCCGGATCAAGTCGTCGCGGCACGGCGACAACACCTGGATGGAGACGTCCGCCGGCGCGTGCTCGATGGCGTAGCGCGTGAAGTCAAAGTCCACCTGCGACGCCGCGGGGAACGCCACCTCGATCTCCTTGAAGCCGATGTCCACGAGCTTGTGGAAGTACTCCTTCTTTTCGGCGAGCGACATGGGGTCGGGCAACGACTGGTTGCCGTCGCGCAAGTCGGTCGAGAGCCACCGCGGCGGGCGGTCCAACGTTCTGTTGGGCCACTGGCGGTTGGGCAAGTGCACGGGCTGGAACTGCTGGTACTTGGTGGAGGGGTCTTTGAGCATGGGCATGGTGCAGCGGGAACGGATGTGGCGTGATTGCTCTCTCGGCGATCTGTGGGGTTTATATAGAAAAATGTTACTCATCGGTGAGTCAGACGTCTGGGGAAGTGCATCGCGGAAAAACAAAATAGCGAGCAGGGCACAGCGAGAAAAGCGAGAAAGCGAAATAGCGAGGGCTGCCCTGCGAGCAGGGAGAAACGAGACAAGACAGAGCGCTGCGCACAGCGAGACCTCTGGACTTGGGCGCCTGGCACTACAGCACAGTGAGGCGTGAGCGTGGTAGCACCGACACTGTCGCGGTTCCAGAGAGCGTGCTGGGGGAGAACAACGCACCCATGAGACTCCGCTGCTCTGCAGCGCCCGCGGGCGGAAATTTAGCGGGGCGATCGAGCGGTGCTAGCGGGGCCGCCGCGAAAACTCAGCGACGTTCGCGAGGGCTGCGATGGCTGCCCACTAACCCAAGCCGCTCTTTTTCTAACTATCTCGCTTCACAGTCTGCCCCATTACACTTTAACAATTGTATTAATTAGTGACTATCAAAGATTGGGCAGGAAATAAAACATATATGGTCGTCACTTCAGTGGCACTGGATGCGTGGTCGAGTCACTTTGGCGAGAGCATCGCTGACGGCACTGAGGGCGTGATGGTGGTGATCTTTGTAGATGGTTTTAGGTGTCGGTGGGGCCGGGGGTCTTGCGGGCGGCAGCCGCCTCAATTACACAACAAGGCACCTTTGCCGGCGCCTGGCCCCCGCCCTCCGCTCATTACTAGTTCTTTAATGCTTGGTACCAAAGTAGATACCCAAGACCAATGCAAGAATGACAATGATGATGAGAACAATAAAGGCACACCACAACTTCTTCTTTCTGGCGGCCTTGGCGCTGACCACCGCCTTGTTGGTGTGGCCCATACCCTGCTCGATGTCGTGCTGGGCGTTGCCGACCTGCTCGTCGATCTGCTGGATGGCCTGGTCCTGCTCGATGACCAACTCCTCCATGTCGTGGAACAACTGGGTCAACTCGGCCATGGTCTTCTCCAACTTGAGCAACTCGCGGTGTCTCACCTGGACCTCGTTCAACACGGTGCGGGCCTCGCCGCGTCTGTTGGACTGCATGAGCGCCTGCTGGAAGTACTGCTGCGAGTTCAGCCCGCCGTCCTCGACCACGGCCTTGATCTCGGCGTCGGTGGCGTCGGGCTTGATGATCTTGTACTGCCTCTCGGCCTGGACCTTGGTCTGCTCTCTGTTCTTGGCCTCCACCAAGCGGTACTCCTGGATGAGCTCCAAGAAGCGCTTTCTCGACGTCTCGGCCTGGTCCAACTTGGTCTGGTTGCGCGACTGCACCGCCTGGGTCTGCACGTTCTTGATCCGGCTCTTGAGGTTGAGCTGCAACGACTGCGCCTCGGTGACCAACGCGTCGATCTGCTTCGAGCTGTACTCGGTGTCCTCCTCGTTCAAGTCGAGCTCTTGCATGAAGTTGCGCTGCTTGTTGGAAATCAAGTTGATCAAGTTGGAGTACTGGTCCAACGAGTTGTTGATGTCCTGGATCTCGTTCATGTAGCCCACAAAGTCGTCTTCGGTGGACGTGCCGCCCGAGTACTTGTTGTAGTTGCTCATCTCGTACGAGTTGGCCGTGTTGGTGTTGTAAGGGTTGCTCATTATGGTGCTTCTGTGTCGACTGGCGGGTGTGCGGTGCGGGTAAGCGGGGCGGGTAGCGGGGGTATCTGTGCGGCCGGAGTTTTCTCGGCGGTCGTGTTGGCGGGGTCGGAGTGTGTCCTGCGGTCCCGGGGTGATCTGGTGGTGCTGAAAGAAGTCAAAAAAAGCGCTGCTCGATACACTGACGGTGACACCTGGAGGCTTTCACGAAAAGGTAGCGGTGTTTTCGTTCAGTGCGCACGTTACACAAAGCGAGCCTCGAGCTTTGTTTTTGCCCGCAAGGGGAAAAAGGCGTGGCCGGCGAGATGCCTGGCGGGCGGGCTGAGAGCCGGGGGGGCAGGGGAGCGCCGGCGGGCGGACCCTGAGGGCGGCTGGACTGGCGGTCGCCGTGGCCACAGGGCGCCCGCAGGACAGCCCGCTCGCCCTGAGCCCGCAGCGGGCCCCTGGCAGGCTGCCGCCGCGAGACGACACAGCCGGCTTACGTAAGCACACCCTGGTGCTTGGTCAGCACGCGCCCCAGCGGCCACCGCCAGCGGCCACCGCCAGTCTTACGGCGGGACAGCCCACCGCCAGACCCACCGCCAGACCCACCACCAGGCCCACCACCAGCCACCACCAGCCGCCCCAGGCACATCCAGCCCACCGGTCCACCACCACATGAACGTGCAGCCCTCCGCGCACCAGGCCGCGGGCCACCAGGGCGCGCTCACCACGAGCGACGGCACGCTCTTCGTGAAGAAAACCACGGCGCAGGAAATCGACTTCTACGGCGCCCTCGCCGAGCACGACGCCCGGCTCGCCGACACCGCCTGGCCCGGCGCCCGGCTCTCGGACTGGGTGCCGGTCTTCATGGGCACGTTGACGGCGGGCGACCTCCGCGCCGGCGGATCGGGCCCGCCCGACGACTCGCAGCACCTCGTGCTCCAGAACGTGTACCACGGCTTCGTGGCGCCCAGCGTGCTCGACGTCAAGCTCGGCGCCAAGCTCACCGACGACTCGTCCACCGCCGCCGACAAGATCGCGCGGCTCGCGGCGGTGAGCCGCGCCACCACCAGCGGCTCGCTCGGGTTCCGCGTGTGCGGCATGAAGCTCTACGACGGCGCCGGCCCGGCGCCCGCGCCCGGCGACGACCTCTTCCCGGGGATGCGCGACACCGTGGCGGCGGCGGCGGACGCCAGCGGGCACTACCTCGAGTTCGGCAAGCACTTTGGGCGGGCGTTGGACCGCGCCACCGTCGCCGGCGCCCTCCGCCGCTACTTTGACAACCACTGGCGCCGCGTCCCCGGCGGCGCCGCCGCGGTGCGCCGCCTCGTCGCCACCATGGTCAAGCGCCTCCAGCTCCTCTACAACTGCTTGCTCGACTGCGAGGTGCGCCTCTTCTCCGCGTCGTTGCTCTTGGTGATCGAGAACGACGCGGCGCGCTGGGGCGCTGCGCTCGCCGACGACGACGCGTACGCCGCCGCGGACCCGTTGCTTCGCGACCCGGTCATCGCGGTCGACTCGGACTCGGACGACGACGACGACGCCGACAGCAGCGCCGCCGCAGCGCCGCTCAGCTCGTTGCACTTGATCGACTTGGCGCACGCGCGGCTCACCCCCGGCGACGGCTACGACGAGAACGTGGTGCACGGCGTGGAGAACTTGCTCGCCGTGTTCGAGCAGTTGCACGCGGAAAACGAGCGTGAGGCGGCGGGCCAGGCCACCACCTGCGAGTAGACGGAACTTTACACAACCCACGCGGCCCGCTCCACCGCCTACAATTCTAACATTACTTGCTGTCGTCTTTTAGTAGCTACCAGCTCTTCTATTCAGTTCTCTCCGGGCGCCGGTCTCGCCGCGTCTCCTCCAGTCCTCCCGCACCCGGGCAGCCTGCTCGGCCACTGCCCACGGGACCTTCACTCCGTCGCGTCCGCTCCTCGGGCCGCTCAGTTCAACAACTTGGTGATCTTACCAATGGCAATCGTGGTGCCCTGGTCTCTCAAGGTGAATCTGCCCAACTGTGGGTAGTCGTTGTAGGTTTCCCCACACACCGTTTCGGCCACCTCCAAGACGGCAATGATCTTCATTCCCTTCTTGGCAAACGCGGGCGGCTTCTTGGACTTTCTGTTGGTGCCCTTCTCCAACTTGTGCTTCAACTCGACAAACTTGACCTCCTCGACGGCCGTGTGCAAGTGCATGACACACGAAAACCCGTTCGACAAGATGGACTTCAACTCCACGATGGCAATCTGCGCCTCGAACCGGTTGATGGTCTTGACCGGGTTCTTGGGCGACGTCAACACGTAACCCTGCGCCAAGTCTTCCTCCTCGACCCCTCTGATCTTCAATCTCACCTGCTCACCGCAGTACGCGGCGTCGCACTCCTGCTCGGTCTCGTTGTAGATGGCCGTCACCTCGATGGTGGTCTTGTTAGGCATCAACAACAAGTTTCCGTTCTTCTTGACGTGGCCCGACTCGATCTTGCCTTCCACCACGGTACCCATGTCCTTCATCTTGCCCGAAACCGGCAACATGAACGGCCCGTTGTTCTTACGGTTGACGGTCTGCATCTTGTCCAAGAACTCCAACAACGATGGCCCGGTGTACCACGGACAGTCGCTGCTGCTGACGCGGTCCTTGATCCCGGCGCCGGTGTAGCCCGACACAGGCATGAAGATGATGTCCTCCTTGGCGTAGCCGATCCCCTTCAAGAACATGCCCAACTTGGTGGTACAGTCCTTGTAACGGTCCTCGGCCCAGCACACGGTGGGGTCGTCCATCTTGTTGACCACCACTATGATCTTGTTGACTCCCTGGGTCTTGGCCAAGAGCGCGTGCTCTCTGGTCTGGCCGCCCTTTTCGAACCCGGTCTCGTACTCTCCCTTTCTGGCAGAGATCACCAAGATCCCCACGTCGGCCTGCGAGGCACCGCCGATCATCTCGGAAACGTACATCTTGTGCCCGGGCGCGTCCAAAATGGTGTAGCGTCTGGTCTCGGTCTCAAAGTACGCCTTTCCGACCTCGATGGTCTTACCGTCACTTCTCTCTTCCTTGTTGGTGTCCATGACCCACGAGAGGTACCACCCCTGTCTTCCGGCGTCCTTGGCCTCTCTCTCGTACTTGTCGACGGTACGCTTGTCGACCGACCCGGTCAAGTACAAAATGTTACCCCCCATGGTCGACTTCCCGGCATCGACGTGTCCCATGAAGATGATGGACACGTGGTCCTTGCCGCCGAACATGTCCTTGACGACGCTCTCGTCGACCTCGTCCTCTTGTTCTCTGATGACGTCCTTCGTGGCAGAGGCAGCCTTGGTGGGCGCCGGGCTGGCGGTCTTGGCTGGTGCCGGGCTGGCGGTCTTGGCAGGCGCAGGACTGGCGGTCTTGGCAGGCGCAGGGCTGGCCTCTTTGGCGGGCGCAGGACTGGCCTCTTTGGCGGGCGCCGCACTGGCGTCCTCGGCGGTCTCCTTGACGGCGGGGCTGGCCTCCTTGTCGTCCTTCTTCACAACCTTGGTGGCGTTGGCCAACTTGATTCCACTGGAGCCGGCCAACTTGAGCGTCTTCTTGGGCTTGGCCGCGCTGGCCAGCGCAGCAGCCTTCTGCTTCTCAAAGTCGGCTAATGACATGCCCTGGGCCGGAGCCTGGGCGCTGGCGTCGTAGGCGCCCTGGTAGCCGCCGGCCTGGTAGCCGCTGTTGTAGCCGCCGGCCTGGTAGCCGCCCCTGTTGTTGTAGTTGTTCTGGTACCCGCCTCTGCTGTTGTAGGTGTTGTTGCCTTGGTAGCCTCCTTGGGCGTTTCCTTGGTAGCCGCCCTGGTAGCCACCTTGGTAGCCGCCCTGATATCCGCCCTGGTAGCCGCCTTGGTAGCCACCTTGGTAGCCGCCTTGGTAGCCGCCCTGGTAGTTACCCTGGTACGCTCCTTGGGGAGCCCCCTGGCTGTACTGCTGAGGCACAAACGAAGGCGCCTGGTTGACGGAGTACTGGCCGGGAACAGCCGCCTGTTGCGATTGCTGGTCGTCGATGTACGTGTTCTGGAGCCCTTGGGCCAATTTGTCCGGGTTGGACTCTTGTGGGTTCGACATGGTGCTTCTCCTGGGTGTTCGGGGTTGCTAGTTTGGCGGTTTGTAGGGAAAATTTTTCAGGCCATTAGGGAGTGGAGTTCCGGGGGCGCGCGCACGTGCTGGGAGCACTTGCGGGACGTGGTCACGTGACCGTGCGACCGGAGATGGCTATTCCGGGGTCCACGGTACGGGTCTACGAACTACAGCTAGGGCGGACAGAATCGCGTGTCAGGTGTATTAGGACAGGCGTAGGGGGTGGCTGGTTCCCTTGGCGACGTTTGGGAGCAAAGGAAGCAGAACCGGGCCCGGGCGTTGACGCCTGATCTGCGTGATGATTATGCGTTTCGGGTCTTTTGCGGGGTCCTGCGGTCGGGGTCTTTTTGAGCCTTGTGTCAGGCGGTGACTGGCGGGCCGTCCGACGTTCATTCGCCTTCATTCTTGTGTTCCTGGCCGTCTAGCGGCTTCTCGACGCGCTGCTCAAACTCGCCGAGGTCGCTTTTGTCGTTCAAGTGCCCGATCTGGACCATTGACTCGGCATCTCGCCAGTGGTCGTCTAGCCACTGGGTGGTTGATTTGCGGACTGACTTCTGGGCCTTGGCTGAGACGACTTTGACGGCGTCGATCTGGCCCACGGTGTAGAGCGTGATGATGACGAGAGCCACCAACACTGCCACTGTTCGCTTGACTTTGCGCAGCATGGTGGAGTTGGGAGAGGCGTGGAGCGAGAGTCCAAAACAGCGAGTGCCCACAAAATGGGACGCGGGCTGGGCGCTCTCGCGGGCTGGGCGCTCTCGCGGGCTGGGCGCTCTCGCGGAGAACTTTGGGTCTCGCTAGCGGCCGGAGGCAGGATTGCTCGCTCTAGAGAGTGGGCGGCTCGTAGGGCACGCTCAGGACTCGGTACACGAGGCGCTCGTCCCCAGCTTGCAGGTCCCTTCGTAATCTCCCTAGGTTCTCCCTAGGTTCTCCCTACGCTTACGTTCTCCCTACAGTCTCCCTACAGTCTCCCTACAGTCTCGCTAGCCGTCTTCTACTGTCCCGCGCTCGACACTGCGTCCCACCAAGTTCTCTCTGCGCGCGCCGCTCCCTAAATCTCGATCTCCGCTCCCTGCCCTCTCCGCAAACAGCCGATCCGCCCACTTTGTCCCATTGTTCTGCCCCTAGCTCCACCGCCGTCCATTGATACACAGTCAACTACCGCCACTCCCCCCACGAGCACTCCCCACCGCTGCACGATGCCCATTTTCAGAGACCGCCCCCACACGTCGGTGACGGTCAAAATCAACCAGATCGCCGCGTCCCACCGCCTGGACCTCGACGACTCGCCGGAGCTCTACCTCGCCGACCTCCTCGAGTTGATCCGCGTGCAGCCCCACACCGGCGCCACCGAGGCCGCCCGCGCCATCCGCAAGCGCATCAAGTACGGCGACTCCGTCAACGAGCAGGTCCGCGCCTTGAGCGTGTTGGAGCTCTTGGTGTCCAACTCCGGGCCCAAGATCGGGCCCGTGGTCGCCAGCGACGACCGCTTGCTCGAGGTGCTCCGCGGCGTGCTCTCCGGCACCGGCAAGACCGCCGACGGCATCGCGTACCACGCCAACGTCCAGCACACCGCCCGCAACATGGCGCTCGCCTGGAAACACGAGCTCAGCGACCTCGCGGGCTACAAGGCGCTCTCGGGCCTCTGGCAAAGCATTCCGGGCAAGCGGTCGGGCGCCGGCCACCAGCGCTCGCGCTCGGGGTCCGCCCGGCCCGCCAACGTGTTCGACTCGCAGCTCGACAGCGCCGCCGGCGCCGCCAGCCCGAGCCCCGCGCGCGACGACGGCGCTTCCAGCGACACCCCCCGCGCCAAACCACCACCGCGCCCGACGCTGGCGTCGCCGTACGCCGCGCCCGAGCCCGAGGCCCGGCGCAAGAAGAAGCGCTCCCGGCTCGCCCGGCACCTCGCCGCGGGCGCCAGTCCGCGCGCCCAGTCCTCGCGCCGCAAGGGCTCCACCCGCTACGCCGACCCCGAGTACAAGATCCCGCAGATCGACTACAACAAGGAGGCTGCCCGCATCCGTGCCGTCATTGCCGACACCCACACCAACCTGACGGCGTTGGGCAACTTGCTTCTCCAGTTGCCGGCCGGCGAGACGCCGCTCGACGACGAGCGGTGCGCGGCGGTCTTCGACAAGTGCCGCTCCAACCGGCGCAAGGTGCTCCGGTACCTCCAGTACGTGGGTGCTGGGCACGCGGCCGAAAAGACGCTGGCGGTCGCGGCGATGGACGAGGAGTTTTTGGGGAGCCTCATCACCGCCAACGAGCAGTTGGTGCAGGTGTTCAAAACATACGACTTGCGGTGCGGCTACACCGAGCTGAACCCCGCGCCGCTGCGCGACGACGACGACGAGGAGTCCGACGAGAGCTACTACACCGACGAGACGAGCGACGACGAGCTGGACGCGGGCACGGGGGCCGACGACGACGTCCAGCTGGCCTCCGAGCAGTTGCAGCGCGCCACCTTGGGTGAGAAGCGAGCGCCACCGCGGCCCACCAAGCCCGCAGACCTCGCAGCGCCGCCGAGACCGCCGTTACACAAGATGGAGACCAACAGCAGCACAGCGAGCGATCCGTTTGGCGACAGCAAGGTGGTCGGCCGGAGTGCATGGGACTAGACGAACGCTCGCTAGCGAGCTACGCCGTCCAGCAGGCGAACAGAAACGCATGGCGACCTACGCGCCAGCTCTTTTGCATGGCGACCTACCACGCCAGCTCTTTGGCCCGACGGGATCAGCGCACCGGGAGTCGCTGCTTCCCTCTACAACAAAAGAGCACGCTGCCAGTCGCTGCTTCTCTCTACAACAAGTACTGTGCCAGTCGCCGGCTCCCGCCAGCACGGTTCATCTATAGATTATACGTTTTTCTTGTGCAGCGACGGCTTGCTCTTGCCCCACACGCTGTAGTAGAAGGCGCCGAGAAAGACCGTCGACGCGCCGACGGCGCCCTTGATCCCTAGCGACGTGCCAAATAGCACCACGCTGAGGAGCAAGCTGGCGAACTTCCGCACGAGAAGAATGACGGTCACCGTGAGCGCCAGGTTCTTGCCCGCCAACATGCTCACGCCGCGAATACACGCGTACTGCGAAACGACGTTCACGGCGAGCCGCGCGGCCTGCTTGGGGAGAACGACGCCGGTTCCCGCGAGAGCGTAGTGCTCGGGGTCGGCGAGGAGCGCGCGCGCCTGCGTGGAGATCGCGGGAGCCACCGCGACAAACATGGGCAACGCCAAGAAGTGGGTGTAGAACAAACCCTCGTTCCAGTGGTCGCCGTAGCGCGCGTAGAGCGACTCGTCGTAGAGGCCCATGAGCGCCGACACCACCAGCGACACCGTCAAGAGCGCCATCCCGGTGGTGGAGGAGGCGGTGGCCGCGGGAGCCGAGTCGCGGCTCGGTAAACTTGCCACGAGGGTTCCCACCGTCATCACCGCGGCCGCGATGAGCTGGTGGCGCGTGTACCGCTTGCCGGCGCACACAAACCCCACCGCCATGGACACTACCGTGGCGCTGGAGCGGAACACGGTGTGGAGCGGCACGCTGATGGAGTGCCGCCACACCAAGTTGTTGAGGAGCGACACCGCAAAGTACAACACCACATGCACCAGCCAGCGGGCCAACGGCACGGCGTTGGGCCGCCATTTCCACCGGGGGCCCGTCCGGTCGAGACGGGACCACCCGCTGACGAGCGAAACAAACACAAACTGGCACAATGTCACGAGCTCCCCCGGCGCCTGCGACCGCGGGCTGTGGGCGATGAGGCTCTCGAGCGAGATCACGTTGGTGCAGCAGCCGCCGATCACGGTGGCCACAGCAGACATTGGGAGGTGAGGGGCTCGCTGTTGTTGATCTGTGCAAAGAGGATGTTTCCCGCGAAGATCTCTCCCTGCGCTCTCGCCGGAAAAATGTCCTCGCAACGTGCGCGCGTCGCAGCCTCGTGCTGCTCTTCCCCATCTTATTGTGCGGGGCATTGTTCGCGCCGGGCCCGTCGCTAGCTCTCGCTATTCTGATCCAGCGAGCCGCACTTTGGCCTGCCTACCGCGCGCACCAGCCCCTGGGCGCCTCACCGCGGCGCCTCACCGCGGCCCTGAAAAAATTGAAAACTTCCCCAGATCAAGTCCCCTTGCCAACTACCCTCCCACCATGGCAGAAAGGGCGCCTTCCAAGCGCACCAAGTACCAGCCCGTCTCCGTGGCCCCCGACCCGCCCCTACCGTCTGTCCAGCAGTTCCGCTTGGACCACATCTTGAACACCACCCTCGAGGACGAAACCAAGCAGGTGATCGACCGCCTTGTCCAGGTCTCCTCCAACTACCAGAATGACCTCAAGGTCGAGATCCGCCGGGCGTTGGCCGTCGAGCAGAAAATCCAGCACCGCAACGTGCGGCTCGCCAAACACGTCAGCTCCATGAACAAGACCATCGCCAGCAGAAGACGCAAAATCGCCCGCGCCGTGTCCGCCGAGGACGGCATGAGCGCAGTGGATAGCGACATCTCACAGTTGCTCGGCGGCTGCGTGGCCGCGAGCTCGAGCGTCAGGGGTCTCGCCGCGCGACTCGCCGCCCTAGAGGCGAAATCGGCCGGCGTGAATTACGCCAAGAGCGCTGCTCTTGCCTCGCTAGTTGGCGGGAGGGCCTCCAAGGAAGTGGCCGGTGACAAAAGGCACGGCCCAAACGGCGACACACTGCCGACTCCAGACGTCCACCGTCGGTCCGAGCCCCTCTCCGAGCCCAGCCCATTGAACAATGGACCACACAGCCCGCTGGACGAACTTCCCGCAGAAGCCGAGGCCGATCCCACCCCACCGGGTCTTGTTCGCCCTCAGGACTCTGCCAGTTCTCCGCCAGGAACGCCGTCCAGCTCTCCGGGAACTCCGCCGGACTCTCCGGGCGCCGCTGCCTCACAGGCGTCGCCCACCGAGCTCGCTCCAGAACAGATCGAGTCTTTCATCTCCACGTCCATCGCCAAGTACAGAAACACCCAAAGCAGAAGATACGAGCATTTTGATCCCTTCAAGTCGACGCCGGGCTCTCCGCGCGTGCCGGAGCCCGAGCTCGCGAGCTCGGAGGCCCGCCAGCAGGTGCACAACCCCCTCAATCTCCTCTACTCGTCCTTGATCGCGTCCCCCGGGGTGTCGCTGCTCGCGAAGCCGCTCAACCCCTTCTCGGGCATGATCAGCGTCAAGTCGTCGCCCACCATCAAGCTGTCGCTCCAGAGCTCACACTTCAAAAAGCTCCGGATAAACGGCTCGCCGATCACGTCCGAGACGTTCCGCAAAATGGAACGCCGTGCCTGCGAGTGCAAGAAGCAGGAGGAGCTGGGCGACGCAGTGCGAGCTGAGCAGCACAACTCGGCCGTGTCGAGTGCACCACGGGCGCAAGACCCCGGAACAAGTTCTCCGGGCCCCGCTGCCGCGTCACCTACGCTAGGCGGCCCGTCTGTGGTCACCGCAGCTGGCGAAGGATCGCCGTCGCCAGCGTCGCCGTCGCCTGCCAAGCGAGCGCTTGCCGAGACGCTCCAGTTCATGGAAAACCTCCGCATGAACAGCGACGACGACACCATCAACTCGTCGGGCCTCAACACCGAGACCGAGGACGAAACCGGCGAGCCCAGCGGGCTCGGCGGCGGCGCTCTGGCGTCGTCCACCTCGCTGGACTCCGACGACGACGACCACGGCCCGCAGATCTCCAGCACCAACCAGCTCTACTCGTCCTTTCTCCGGCAGAAGCGCCTCCGCAAGCACCGGCACAAGCACCACGCGCGGCCCGCGTTCGAGGCGGAGCTCTCGCCGACGCCCAAGCACCAGCCGTCGCACCACCGGCTCAAGCCCAAGCGGCTGATTCTCAAGTCGGCGGCGCTGGCGCCGCGCGTGCCGGTCGCTGCTCCTCCGCCGGCCGCGTGCAGCCCCCCGCTCGCGCCGGAGTACAGCGACGAGTGCAGCGGGATCTCGGCGCTCAACAAGGCGTACGACAAGTCGTCGCGGTTCGCGGTCAGCCTGTTGACGGCGGTGGGGACGATTCTCCCGTCGGGCGCCGGCGGCGACTTTGGGTACGAGTACGAGGACAACGAGATCCGACCGTGGGTCCCGGACCCGTTGCGCGACGACGCCTCCGACAACCAAAGCATTGTATCTATTAGCAGGCTAAAGAGCTATGTAGAAGAGCGGGACTAATGATAACGACAATACGAAGAAGACGTAGATGATGCTGCAAGAAATGCGGCCGGTGGCGGCGCGAGCGTCAGCGGATGCGGATCCTCGCCGTGTGTTACACCAGCGAGGCCGGCGAGCATTTCGCTGTGGACGTAGCCTGGTGAGAGGGACCGGTAGGCTGCCGCGGGCGATCGATCACCCAGAAAATCTCTCGCTAGAACCTCGCACCTCTCGCGAGACAATTGTGTCTCGTCTCCCTGGAACAGAGGCGCCGGAGCGCTCGCTGGCTCAAGCCCCCAAAACCGAGTCCCCCGGTGTCTTCCATTGCGTTGCTCCTCCTTCCCTGGCGAGCTTCTCGCCCGACCCCGTGGCCCTTAGCACTCCGGGACTAGCTCGCGGGCTACGCGCTCTGGCACCTGAACATGGCTCTCCTCTCCTCTCCTCTTTCCCATTCTCTCTCGCTAGGTCGTTCGATCTCTCGCTGGATATTCTGTCTCTCGCTGGATATCCTGTCTTTCTCGCCAGATCTTCTATCTCTCCAGAGCTTCGGCCTCTCGCTGGGTCTTCTTCTCTGCTCCACGTCCTCTCAGGTCAACCAGACCCAGAAGAACCACACAAACACCACGGCAAACACCGCCAACCACATGCGCCAGGTGATGCCCGCGCGCTGGCTCATCACCACCATCTTGTTGAAGGTGTTCTTCAAGGTCACCGAGCCGCGCTCGAAGGTGTTGGTGATCTCGTCGTTCATCTTGATGGAGCGGTTGATTTCGGAGCCCATCTTGAGGCCCAAGCCCTTCAACATCGCCACCTTCTGGCCCATGCTGTCCATTTCGTCGTTGTTCTGCGACTCGAGCGACAGCAAGTACGACTCGTTGTGTTTGGCCAGGCTGCCCACCACGGGGTCGTACGGCAGGCCCGTGCGCGACGGGGCCGCCGAGCCCGCCGGCGTCCCGGAGAAGAGCTGCGTTCTGAGGTCTCGCTGGTGCGCTCCGGCTGCAGAGTATCGGGAGCTCATAGTGGTGGTGAGTGTTGTGGTGGAGGTGGCAGTGGAGGCTGACCTGAGCCTCAGTTCCGGTGCGCGGCGGCCGGCCGACACGCCCCAGCTCCGGGGGTTGTTACCCCCGGAATGCCCCCGGAATGCCCCCGATCGAAACCCACCATTTCCGGACCATCTCATTCCAGCATTACTCATCCGGCCACCCATGGACTCTTCCCCACCAGCATCCCTCCAGCACGTCAAGCACGTCGTGCTCATTCTCTCCGGCAAGGGCGGCGTCGGCAAGTCGTCGGTCACCACGCAGACCGCGCTCTCGCTCGTCGCCAAGGGCTTCAACGTCGGCGTGCTCGACATCGATCTCACCGGCCCGTCGCTTCCCCGGATGTTCGGCGTCGAAAAGAAGCAGGTCCACCAGTCCAAGTTCGGCTGGGTGCCCGTGTCGGTGTACGGCGGCGATGCGGCGCCCAGCGACCCCGCGGCCGCCCCGGCCGCCCGCCGCGGCAAGCTCTCGCTCATGTCGCTCGGCTTCTTGCTCGGCGACCGCAACAACTCGGTGGTGTGGCGCGGCCCCAAGAAGACGGCGATGATCCGCCAGTTCCTCAAGGACGTCTACTGGGGCGACGCGGCCGCGCCGCTCGACTACCTCTTGATCGACACCCCGCCCGGCACCTCGGACGAGCACATCGCCATCGCCGAGGAGTTGCGCGTGGCCCAGCCCATCGACGGCGCCATCATCGTCACCACGCCCCAGCAGGTGGCCACCGCCGACGTGCGCAAGGAGATCAACTTCTGCAAAAAGGTCAACTTCGACGTGCTCGGCGTGATCGAGAACATGAGCGGCTTCATCTGCCCGTACTGTGCCGAGTGCACCAACATCTTCCTGAGCGGCGGCGGCGAGGAGCTCAGCACGCTGTTGGGCTTGCCGTTCTTGGGCAACATCCCCATCGACCCCAAGTTTGTCGAGATGATCGAGATGCAGAACGGCGCCGACCGCAAGTTGATCGACTTGTACGAAACCAGCGAGCTCAAGCCGTTGATGAGCGATATCGTCGACAAGATCTTGGCGAGAGATTTGCCGGCGAGAATCTGAACGCATAGCAAAGCACCACTGAGCGTGCGCCCGCCGCAGTGGGTCACAGTGTTGCAAAATAGCGCTGGCCAGAGCCCTCTTGGAGAGTGCCCGTGCCCTGCTCGGCTCGCCAGCCGGGTCCGCCTCGAGGGCTGTTTAGGTGCTACGAGCAGATCAAAATACGCAAGAGAGCAATGCTCAGGCGCCTCTTCTTCGCTACAAGATTGCACCTCATGGTTACGAGGTTCCGATCGATCGGCCACTGCGGAGTCATCTTGAGGTTACATTTCATTTCGAGCCACGATTCGTACAAACCTCTGTGGGAAGGCCAACCCTCGAAGTGCGTGCATTCAGCAGCACGCAGGGCCAGAAGGGCCGAAGACCGCAAGTCTGTGGGTTACACTCGTCGAACAGAAGTGCAGGAAGACAAGTGCCCCGAAAGAAGAGTGCCCAAAAGAACGCCTCCGCTTCGAGCTGCTACCCGCTGCTCTGATTATGAAGTCAATCCTGCAAGGTAGTGACCTTCACCGGAAGCTACAGTCACCAGCTACGGTCACCAGCTACAGTCACCAGCAGCTAAGCTTCCTGGAAATAGAATAACGATGGGCTCTCAGAGAGCAATACAGATACTCCGCTCCCCCAGAGATCTACGTGGTCCTCGTATCGTGTCTCTACCCTTCTACTACGCTAATTTCTTCTTCTGTCTATTGTAGTGCCAGCTTAACTAATTTATCCCACTGTCCTTCTTCCACTTCTGTATTCTCTTTCTGAGATCGCCTGCAGACTGTTGGTTGATGTTCAACTTCTTGTCCCACATCATTTTGTCGTAGTTGTCGCCGTGCTTTTCGTACAACCTGGCCAACCACTCGACTTCTCTTTCCGACTGTGTTCTAACCTTCTTGACCAAAGAGTTGCGGTGGGAGAACTCTTCCAACTGGCGGATCACGCTTGGGTCCTCGGGCCCGGCGGCCACGGCAGGCTCGTCGCGGTGCTCCTTCATGGTCCCGTAGATGACACGGACCACCTCGTTGGTCTCGGGGTCTCTCACCAAGCGGGCCTGGCCCTCGGGGATCTTGGCCGGGTCCTCGGTGTTCTCGATCTCGGCAGGCGTGACGGCGTGGTCCGGGGCGTTCTGCCTTCTGGCGCGGAGCTCCGTGAGCGTCTCAACCGGCTTCTCCTGGCCCCCGGCAAAGCTGCCCAACTTGGCTCTCAATCCAAGCCTCTTGTAGTTCTGCTGCAACGTCAATGACTTGTCCCAGTTGGCTTCTATGATCGGGTTTCCGTACATGTTGATGTTTCTCTGCTTGTCTTTTAGTCTTCTGGTGTTCTTTCTGACCGACGAGCGGGCCATCTTTCTCTTTCTAACCGACGTCATGGTGTGTGGCGGCTGTCTTTACTGTGTGGATGAAAACACACTCGCTCTTTATGAGATGAGCTGCTTTTTTTGCGCCTACGGGGAGACTCGATGGGCGGGTCACGTGACCCCCTGGGACACTGCAAAAAAAGTGGAGGCTGCAACACCGCTGCCCCGGCCAGCGGCCTGGCCCGGTGCAGCCGCCCTGGCGGTCAGCGTACGTAGTGTTTATTGCGCTGGGCTACATATACAGTCATGTTTTGCTGGGAGGCGTCGAGACACGCGGCGGACCGAGCCTAGAGAGCGTTGAGGCCCTCGCTGAGAACGTCCACCGGGTCGGGCGCACCGCGCGCGGAGTCCTCGCTGGAAACAGCCCCACCACGAGCGCCGTCGCCGGTGTTCTCGCGAGCACCGGCGGCACCGCTCTCGCCCCTCCCGCGGCCGCGCCCGCGGCCCCGGCCCCGGCCTCTCCCGCCACGGGTGCCGCGCCACCGGTTGAACCCCGGCAAGTTGGTCCTCTTGGGCGACACCCGCAACTGGCGGCCCCTGAACTCCTGGTCGTGGAGCTCGGCAATGGCCCGGGCCACCGTCTCGGCGTTCTCGTACTCCACGTAGGCAAAGCCCTTGGGCGCCCCCGTGTGCCGGTCGAACAAAATCGTCACCCGCTCCACCACCCCCGCCCGGTGGAAAAACTCCTCCAACTGCTCCGGCGTCGTCTGGTAGTCCACGTTCCCGACATACACCGAGCGGTTGTCCACCTCCATCCGCGACACCAATTGCTTTCTTTCTTCGTCCTCCGTCAGCTGGCCCGGCGCCGCGTTCGCGGCGCCCGGCGGGAAGTCCTCGTGCCTTTCTTCG
Organism: Suhomyces caryicola; assembly: GCA_030568635.1. Taxonomy (NCBI): domain Eukaryota; kingdom Fungi; phylum Ascomycota; class Pichiomycetes; order Serinales; family Debaryomycetaceae; genus Suhomyces; species Suhomyces caryicola. The sequence continues at coordinate 262,689 of JAJMGG010000017.1, read as the reverse complement.
CTCATTAGTGTTGGTGGTGTGTTGACAGCCACTGAGGTGTAATTTGAACCCGCACGATTTCGTTGAGCACAAAGAGGCTGAAGCGGAGGGAGTCCAGCCGGCCGCCGGCACGTCGGTCTCGCTGGGCGTCTCTTTCTGCCACCACCGAGACCGGCGCCTGCCCTCGACCGCACCCACCGCTAATTGAGTCCTCGCGGTTTGCCGGTGTACCTCGCTGCTACGTTTCGCCAGGGGGGGCGCTCGCAAACAGGCTCCCTGTTCTGCCACGCTCATCGCCGTGCTCGCCACGAGGCTCTCGCTAGATTTTTTTCGCGCGAGCCTGTAACTCTCCCCGGCAGTGTCCCTTGGCCCTATTTTTCACACCGGCCCTCTCTGGGGGAAGAATATCCGATCTCTCGCTATTTACTGGAGTGCTCCACCGGCCCACGGGTTTCGCAGGCGAGCCTCCCCGTCTCTTATCTTCGTATATTTCTAATTATGCTTCCACGAACGCTCTGTATGTGGTAAAGTCGTCGGAGCCGGACGTCAACTCAATATCCACCTCGGGAGCGATAAAGTAAACATACCCGGCCTTGACCTCTTCAGCGGCCTTCCCCTTGATCCCGATCTTCCCCTGGCCCTTGGTAACAATCACAATCGATGGACCGTTCAATCCCAAGTGCGTTTGGACGCCTCCGGCCTTGTCAAAGATGGTCTGCAACACAGCAAACTCGGCAATGGGAGGGTTGTACAAGACCGACTTGGCAGCGTCTCCGCTCGACCTCTCAAAAGGCAAGAGCGGCATCTTTTGGTTCTCGACAGACCCGTAGGTGTAGGTCAACATTCCAACCAAGTTCTTGACATCCTTGAACTTTGGGGTGAAGCCAACTCTGACCACGTTGTCGGACGCCGCCATACACTCGACGATGTCCCCGCTGATGTAGGCGTGGGGCTCGTTGGCTTGCAAGAACATGGCCTCTCCCGCATTGAGCTCGACGTGGTTCAACATCAAACATCCGCAGAAAAGCCCCACGTCCTTGGGGAACTGGTCGTTCATTCTGACGATCAACTCGGGCAATCTGGAGTCGATGGCGGCAAAGATCTCCGGGTGGCTGTGGACTCTTTCGACCAAGGCCTGGGCCTTGGCCTGGATCTCGGCCTCGGCAGTGTTCATGACCTTGCCGAACACCTTTTGCAAGATCTTCTTGTTGGCCGCGTCTTCGGCAGAGCCCTCCTTGGCGTCGGCGACAATGGTGGAGGCAAACTCGGCGACCAAGTCCGGGCCCAAAAGAGCGCCTATTTCGGGAACCACGGCGAACGTGTTGGCCAACTGGTCCAAGGGCTTGAAGCCGCAGAAGCCCTCAAAGTCGGTCACGGCGATGGCCATTTCCGGCTTGTGGTTGTCGTCCGGGTAGTTCTTGGGGTCCGACGCGTGCAACTGCACCGCCAACTTCTTGTCCGGGTGGGCCTGGATCGACAACACCTTTCTGATGGACAACACCTTGAACAAGAAGGGAAGCGACGGACCGAACTTGGCGATCACGTCGCGGTGCAAAAGCTGCTCCGGGCTGGCGGCAATCAAGTCGCGCAACGTCTTGCCCTCCAAGTCGCCGCCGACCGCCACCGAGGGCACCGAGGGGTGGGTGCCCATCCAGAGCTCGGCGTACGGCTTGTGCTCGTCCACGGTGGTGGCGGCGTTCGAGTTCTGGGCAAACTGGGCGACGGCGGAGGTCGTGCCCAACTTCCCCCAGTCGTAGTTCTGGAAGCCACAGTCGATTCTGAAGAGTTCGGACATGGTGTGCAAAAGAGTGTGTTGGGTTGGTTGGTAATTCCACCCGTTTCGTGGCCGCTGAGAAAACACATCGACAAACACGCGGCGTGCAGATAAGCCGGAGTTTTTTGTGTGCCACGCGCCCGTGTGCAGGCCCCACGCGGCCGCCGGCGCGAATCCTCGCTTACGTAATCCCCGCCCGCCTTTTGCAACTGCCAACCAGCCGGCTCACGTTGCCTCGCGCCCCACGGCCGTTCTTCGTCTATCGATGACTGAGTGGACGGAAACCAGCACGGGGACGCGGATCGCGGCGACCGCGTCCGTCACCGGCCCCGAGCACGTGCACATTGGCGAAAACTGCACCATCAACCCGCGTGCCACGCTCACGGGCGACGTGCCCGTCAAGTCGTCGTCGGCCCCGACCATCCTGCTCGGCAAGTACTGCTACGTGGGGGCCGGCTGCCGCATTGAGCCGCCCGAGTTGGACACCTCGCACGGGCCCCTCGCGGTGGGGGCGTACACCATCCTCGGCGACGGGTGCACCGTCCGCCTGGCCAACATCGGCAACCGCGTGCTCGTCGAGCCCAACTGCACCTTGGGCAACTTGTCGATAGTCTACGACTGCTGCTTGATACGCGCCGGCACGGTTATTCCGCCCAAGATGGTCATTCCGCCGTACAGTGAGGTCAGCGGGGTGCCTGGCCGCGACTTTAGGGTTCTGGACTTGAATTGCAGCTACAAACGACTTATAGAGGTGGAGGCCAAAGAGCGCCAGTTGTTGGGGTACAGCTGAGACCCCGCGTCTGGGTCGCGGTGTCCGCCGCTCACTCAATCGCCACGATGCGACTTTCAGTCGAATAGTTGGCTTCGGCGAGCGAGGTTGTGTTTGCATCGAGATCAGTCACAACATACAAGTACTGGAGCACGGGCTGGCCAATAATAATGTTGGTGAAGTGGTCCTTGAAGTAGATCTCAGACTCGCAGGATCCGTCTTCCTTCCGACGAGCAAACACCGAGTAAGGGACGGAGATTTCATTCTCCCCAAAGTCGAAGGTGAAGAACTTGTCATCGGGCTGGTCACACGAGATCTCCGCCTCGAGCGACGTTTCATTGTAATTGGTCAACTGGAGGATTGGAGCCAACTGCTCGTACAAGTAAACAGGGAACAAAACCCCTGACGTTCCAGTATCGAAGGTTGCGGTGTTATTTTGCTGGATAACATCTCCTTCGGACGTGTAAATCTCCTTGAATCTAATGAGGATTTCACCTTCTATATCGTGAGGATACGTCTTCAATTCTCCGTTGTACTTGGCATGGTCGATCCCCCCAAGAATGAGAGAACCCGACTTGTCGGTGAACTTACCCAAAGAATACGAGTATGCTTGCTTCTTGATCACTCCTGCCTTCTTCAACAGAATAAGGAAAGTGTCATACCAGAAACCAGTTGCTTCTGCTTCCTGGTAGTTGAGTCCAATCAAACCCGGCTGGTTTTCAAGTGAATAGGATGTTTCATAGGCTTCGGCTATGTACACATCCTTCACGGTTGGACCACCAATAAACGTGAAGTCGTCCTTGAAAAGGACAGCCTTAGTGGTGGACCCATCCGCATACCACTGGGAGAAGTTCAAGGGAGTTGGTATGGCGGTCGACGACTCGTTGTGTCTGTAATCCTTGGCCCAGGTATCAGTACTACCAGTATCGATAAAGAAATCGATCGTTTGTGGAGGCGTGCCAACCTGAACTTCGGTATGGTAGTAGCCGTGGCCGTGCTGGATTTCCAAGACCAAGTACCCAGGGCTCTCTCTCTTGGTGCTCTCTACCCGGTGGTTGTCTGGAAGCAAAAGCCCGCTGGCAATTGCAGCCAAAAGAACAAAAGCACAGGTGTTTTGGAAGATCATAGTAGACAGTGCTGATGCAAAGGTGGAACCAGAGACGACGGTGGCCCTTTTTATATCGTGTGAAATGGTTCACGGGGCCCTTGCTGGGCTATGCGAGCTGTCAAGCTCACTCGTGCTCGGAATTTCCTGGCTCACAGAAAATGTACGAGACTCGCCTAAAAGCACCTGCTTGCCTCATCCTCCCCCCCCTACTCTCTTATGATTTGCATTTGGCAACGGTCCCTTTCGACGGTTAGCTGCGATGGTTCGGGGCCGCATGAGTATATAACTGTAAAACAAAGGTTTCGGAACAATAGGAGACTCGTTTAGTGCTCTGCAATGTGACCCAAACTTTCCGAGCACTGTTTCACTGTGCTCTGGTTCCTGCGTCTTGCTCTGAGGGTTGCGATGGTGGGGTAAATGCAACATTGAATATTTATCATCTTCCTCAGTATGCTCTGGATGCCTGATAGTTTAGGAAACCTGGTGCGAGAATAACCATGTTCATAGTTGGGCTGGTTCTCGGCGCAGGCTCTGTGGATAGTGTGGTGAAGGTGGGGCCGGGTAGCGGGAACGACCGAACGGAGCCGATTTGAAATTTGGTAGCCTATTGCACCGAATTGCAAAAGCGTCCAATGAGGGTCCGCCGGCGAGGCATGAGGAAGCAGGGCATTTTGACAGCGAGGTTGACGAATTTAATGGCAGCTATACGCAAATGCAGAAGGCGAAGGATAAGAACGGGAAGAAGAAACTAAAAAAACCATTGCCAGTGATGCTGGAAGGCAGGCATCACCGCTGGACTTGCTAGCGAATGGGCAGGATGTCCGTTTTCGAAGTGTAGTTGATTTCACCGACCGAGGTACGGTGGCTTTCGAAATCGTGCACAATGTATGCGTGATGCAAAAAAGGGTGGCCCAAAATGATGTTCGACCAGAAGTCAAGGAAAAGAAACCGGGCAGAGCACTTGCCATTCGCCTTGTGGCGAATAAGCTCCGAGTAGGGCACGCTGATTTCGTTCTGGCCAAAGTCGAACTTCAAGAACTTGTCGCTTGGCTGGTCGCAGGATACCTGAGGGACGCCCGACTTCTTGTCGTACGAGGTGATCTTGAGAAGGGTGTTGAGCTTTGGGTACAAGTATGGCGGGAAGACAATCTTGTTCGCTCCACTGTCGAAGATTGTTTTGTTGTTGGTCTGGATAGTGTGGCCGTCTGAGGTGGACACCTTCTTGAGCCGCACGTTGGCGGAGTCCTTGTCAACATGAGCATACGACTGCAACTGTCCCTTGTACTTGGCGTTGTCGATGCCCCCGAGAACGAGACTGCCTTTGGCTTCGTTGGGCCGGCCCAAGTAATACGAGTATGCTTGTTTCTTGATCACGCCCGCCTTCTTCAACAGAATAAGGAAGGAATCGTAGAGATTAGGGTTGGTGGCTTCCAATGCTTGGTAGTTTAGTCCAAGCAAGCCTGAAGTGCCTGCCTTTGCGATTTCTCCCTCCTGCTTGGCCGCCCCAATGGAAACAGCCTTGATCGTAGGACCCCTTGGAAAGGCGACGGTGTCAGTGTAGATCTGTGCTGTGACCGCGGAGTTGGCCACGTAGGTTTGCTTGTATTTGAAGGAGGTTTTCTTGGACGTGGAAGAGTCGCTGGGCTTGTAGTCTGTTGCCCAGGTGTCCGCACTGCCGGAGTCGAACAAGAAGGCGATCTTCTTCTGAGGAGTACCAACCAACAAGTTGACTGTGTAGTAGCCGTGCGGGCTATGGGTCAAGCCAGCCGGGATAGAACGATCCTCGCGCCTAGCCAAATCACCCGAGTCAGATTCTGGATCAGCGTCGAGGTCCAAAGCCAAATACCCAGGCCCGTCTCTCTTCTCGCTCCCTGACAAGCCTGGAAGCGAGATCCCGCTGACAATTGCAGCCAAAATAGCTACGGCATACACGTTTTGAAGGAACATGACAAAAACACTGTTGCTCTACAGTAGTACCAAGGCTGAAAGAGCGACCAGTATACTTATATACTACGGGTTGAATCGAACCAACTGTTAAAGTTTTAAACTCCAGTCGGGCCGCTGAGGCTTTAGAAGTTGGGAAAGAGTCTTGGACGTGCTTGGCACTAGGGACACCTGATCGACGTCTTGATGCCGATTTGATCTCGATGCTACATGGCATTGCTCACGATCGTTGTCCATGGCTCTGTTCATACAGAGTTGTAACGGACTTTGGTCCCTATACAGCTGCTGGTTGCGGGCCTTGTGAAGAGTGCACACGCCAGAAGCTTTCGCAACAATTTTAAACTTGACCGGGGTAGACTCGGGTCCTGTACATAGTGGCCTGTCAAAAAGTAATTACAGTACCTAACCGGGAAGCACGGAATTTGGCAGTATGTCTCTCGACCCGCCAGGCTCACACACGGGGTCAAGTCCTTAAATGCGCCCGAAATGGTGGGAACGGCTGACGTCAATTACATTCCTTTCAAAATATCTGTGACGGAAGGCTCTCGTTGAAATGAGGCGTTCGCTATATACAGACGAGTTGAGTGTATCGCTCTATTTGTAAGTACGCTTAAACTTGACCGATTCGCGATTGGGCTAGGCTCTATTCTGGAACCGGAGGGACGTCACCTGTGAACTGTAACTTTCGCCATCCATGGAACGAGCTGTTGAACTGTATGTCCACAGTTTGACAGAGCGAATGTAGACCGTTTATTTGGCGCTTGAGAGTCGAGGAACCCGTCCGGAGTCTACCGCTGGCCCCGTTGAGCGAAATGACAAGGAGGCTACGGTCAGTATTGGCCAAGGCGATGAAAATTACAAATCTCTCGATACGAATGAAAAGTACAAGTGCAAGCTTCGTTTAAGGGTTCATAAGCGTCTTGGCCCACATGGAGGGTCAAAAGTCTTGGTTCACAACGGCTACCCTTGCCACTTCCGATTTCGCACCATCGGTATTCTGCCAAACAAAGTTTCCAAGCAATTCTCCTGCCCGGTTCTCCAGTCGACGATATAATGCAGGTTGTGGGTTTTGAGGTCATGGCCGCTTTTGAGACCGTTATTTTGCATCCTCGTTTGGTGGAAGTGTCGAGCATCAGCCAACCTGATCTGGCTAGGTGCCGTTGCTGAAACGTGCTCTACATATGATAAATCCGTTAATTACATCTTATAAGCTGTTTTCCACTGAAAACTTTCGCTAGGACTGTACGCTCAAGCCATCGAAACGTGTTTCAACAGCCCCCTGGTACCCATATTTGCATTATCTAGTCTTTCTTCTCGAAATTGCCCAATATCCCGGACCCGGCAGCGTAGCCTGCCGATGCTCGTCTTCTCCGTACTCGCTTGACTCCTTGAAGCACTATGAAGATCACAAGCACCAAGACGGAGTATCCCACAAAACCGTGGTCATGTACGGTGTCCATGAACTTGAGTGGTCCTCCAAAAGGACTTCCCACGAGCTTGCGCACAAAAACGGCATTATCCTTGACCAAGGTCGGGCTTAAAAGACCCAAGAGAACGTGCCTCAAAACCGACGGGTCGTTCACTAGCTGTTTGCCTGTAATATCCTGGTCCCAGTAGTATCTGTTGTCTTTGCTGACAACAATTGTGTCCCCCACCTTGTACTTCTTGGGGTCTATTTTCCATCCGCTTACACCGTCGTAGTCCTCCTGTCTGGACACATCCAAAAACGTGAACAATACATCGTCTTGGTCGTAGAAATGGGGTACTTCTTTGCGGATGGCTCGTATCACCTCTATACTATCCGCATTCTGCTGCTTCAATTGCTCAACCTTTCTGGCCTTCTGTTCTCTCTGCTCTACCACGAGATTGAAATAGTACTGTTTCTTCAGGTAATAATATTCATGCGCAGCTAATGACATGTTGTAGAAAGCGTCATTGGTGGCACCCGCGTTATTGGAGTCAATGAAGGTAACTACCACCTTATCCGACTTCAGTTCCTCTCTCTTGTTAAAGTAGTGAGGAAGGAGCTCGGGTGTGAGTTCTTGGTACAATGGATATTGATTCTTGGCGATGAACTTCTCGATCTTCTTGAAATCTCTCATGTCTTCGGGTGCAAAATTCTGATATACGCTGGTGAACAATGCATTGTCACGGAACACAAAAATGGTTGGCTTCGATGTCAATGTAGTTGCCAAAAACATTGCTTTATCGAATACCTTTGGTGTTTCGTTTTCATCGTAGTTGATGTACTCCACCAAGTTCTGGGCCTGAGTAGCAATATTTTCCTGTATTTTGGTGTGTTTTCCAGTGTACAAATACATGTTGAATGGCGATTTGGTGACGTATTCCAACAAGTAAGGCAAGATGGCTCTGTCTTCCTCTGTCACAGTATCAATATCAAAGTAGAACATAACAGACACCTTGTTGTTCAACGGGTAGTACGAGTCCAACGGTTCGAAAGGCAAGTCCTTTCTGAATTCCATGACATCGCTGATTCCTCTGGCAGTTTGTCTTTCGTATTGGAAATTCTCGTATAACCGATCCGAGAATGCCTTCATCTTCTCCAATGTGACTTCTCCGTCATAGTCGAATCTTATAATCCCCACGTCCTTGGGCAAGAACATCACAAACCGAGGCCCCTTGTACCTGGTCTTGATGGTTTGGCTGTTGAATCCCATCTCTTTGCAAACAGTGGGGTTGTCGTAGCAGTTGAAGTGGCCAGTTTTTACGGTGGTTAAAATTCGATTCGACAAGTTGTCCCAGAGCTGCTTGGTCTCGAAGCAGTCCGGACATTTGTTGTCAAAGGAGTTCTTATTTGTCGTGTCTGATAGCTGGTACTGTTTGTCACTAGCGGGGAAAAAGGCCACAAAATACGCCAGGTCTGTTTCTCCAGCCACCAACTTGAGCAAGTCGTCGGCATTTAACAAGTTAGAGGCGCTCGGCATGTCGATAGCTCCGGTGTTGTATTCGGCGACGGCATTTTTCATGTACCGCTTGAAGTTCTCAGGGGTTCTCACCAAGGCCCGGGGAAACGAGCCCACATGCTTCAGCTTGCCAGGAATCAAGTTGCCTGCCAGATCCCGTTCTGGCACGTAGAGTCGCAAGTTGGGGTAGGCGTATATTTGTTCTTGCTCACACAAGTCGCCACTCTCCACACAATTGACCTGTCTCATCTGGATGCCCAAGCGTTTCATTTCGTCCCGGGACTCTTTGTAGGCCTTCTCCCAGATGGGAGCCAAAGCCGCGCAGTGGGAGCAGTAGGGCGAGTAGAACTCAACGAACGACAACTGTGAGCTGGTGGAGGTGTTGAAGTTGTCCATGGTCAACGCCTCGGGCATGGGGATGCTGGCCAAGTCAACCTCGGGCGACGGGGCGGCCGAAGGCTCTTCGTCTGTGTCTGACGCGGGCTGTGAGGAGATCTTGGCCACAGGGGCCTCCAACTTGTCCTTGATCGAGGCGGGACTTGCCAACGCCGAGGGCGCCAACAACGCCAACACGAGCGCTAGTCTGAGGGGTTTCATCGTCGTGGGTGAATCGTACGTGGGCAGAATCGTCGCTAGAGTACCTCGCTAAGGAATATGCGCTGAGGCGGCTGGCTAAAGAACTGCTACTGATCTGCTGCTTATCAAACAAATCAATTTGAGCAATATGTGTTCAGTGCGGAAATGGTTGGCAAAAGCCTCGCTAGAGACCCTGAACCCGCGAGCGCCTGTGCGCTACAAGCGAGAGCTGTGCGCTACAGGCTCCAGCTGGGGTCGTGCAGATTGCGTTCGCCAGTTTAGCGTGGGCAAGCGCCCACGCTGGTCGCCCCTGTTCTCGTAACTGTCCACTCGTACTCCCTCCCTCCCGGCTCGTTGTACTCCCTCGTTATTTGGCGCTCTCGCTATTTGCTCTCGCTATTTGGCCTCGCTATTCGCGCCATTCCGCCGGTCGCCCCAACGGCATCTCCCGCCGCGCGAAACTACTCGCTGCACCGGCAGCCTTTCTGTCATGGCTAGTTGTATTCGTTGTCTAAACTTCTATATGCTCTAGCGGTCTTTACCGATGCTTCTGTGTTGCATGCTCTATTTCCCTCTACAATCCTGCCTTCAACCGGAATAAATACGTTTTGAAATACTCAAAACTGACCAAAGTGACGGCGCTGGCGGGCACCGTGCGGGCCAAGTTGGTGATGTAGCCCGCGTAGAAACCTTTGAAGCCCTCGCGGGCGTATATATGCTTTATGGAGCCCAAGAGCGAGGTGCTCGCGGTGCCACCGGGCCGGGCGTCGCCCGGGCCCTTGTTCTGGATCTGCATCCGTGTCCGTAGTATCTCGTGCGGGTACGTGATCGTGCTGGCGATCATCTTGGAAATGGAGGACGCAAAGATCAAGCGTATCAACAAGCTCTCGCCGTTGGTGGTCTCGACATGCAACGCGCGCTTCAACTTCTCGTACACCGGGAAGTGGATGCCGACGTGGGCAAGGCCGAACAACGACGGAATGAGGCCCTTGTAGAAGACCAAGATGCCCTCCTCGTGGTACATGGTCCGCAACGCGTGCAACGTGCCCTTGTAGTATGTGCGGTGGAACTTGCTGCTCTTATCCGGGGCGTCGAGGGCTCGTTCCTTGCCCGTCTGGATCATCAAGCGCGTCTTCACCACCCAGATGGGGTTGGCGGCGATCGTGGACGCCATGCCGGCGGTGATGGCCGACACAAAGTGGGTCATCGAGGCGCTGTGCACGCCGAGGTGCCGCTCGAGCACCGGCGGGTACCACAACTTGGCGCGCTCGTAGATGGTGAAGTAGATGGTCCACGTCGGCAAGTAGCCCACGGTGATGGGCACGAGCCCGCGGTAGAGGCCCCGGATGCCCTCCTCGTGCACGATGGTCCGGAACGCCTGGACCACGCCCCGGTACTTGTTCTCGGGCATGTTGCCCGCCCGCACGAGCGCCCCTTGTGCCTGCAATCGGGTCTTGACCACGTCCAACGGACACACCGCCACTCCGGCAATGAACCCCGACGCGGCCCCGGATAGCGTGACGAGCTGGTTGTCCGATAGCCGAGCGACCACCGAGCGGGTGGGCGGTGGCAGATCAGCTGCATCTCGCGACATCGGCCACCCGCCGTGCTCCGTCCCTCTTGGGGAATCCTTGGCCATACTGAAAGACAAACTGTGGGTGTTATCGAGCGTGGGGTGGTGGTTGCGGGCACGAGAGTTCTGTTCTTCTGGTACGGCTGATGCTCTTCCAATCACCGCTCTGTAGTATTGCCCTCTGGGTTTTTCGACTTGTGCTCGCTTTCGTATTCCATTTTTGGTGCGCCACGATTTGATAAGAGGGACGAAAAGAGGCCAGAGAAACACCAGGGACCGGCACGGACGGACTGGCAGAGAGCGGCAGGGGGGGCGCTGGCAGGGCCCCGGTGGGGGACAGAAGTCGTGCGCGTGGCCTTGGGACCCCCGAGGAGCCTTTCCAGCGTATCCCCGATGCCCCGCCGGCCGGTGCATGGCATCGGTCTCTTCTACTCGTCATTTGCACTCATCGCTCGCAATGGGGTCCAGGCTGGCGCCGGAGCCACCGTCGGTGTTGCTGTTTTGGGTATCTCCGAAAAAATGACTCTTGCGCGGGCGCCGCTGTTTCGCCTCTAGCTCCGGCGCCTGCTAATGCTGTGGCAGGAAGCCTCGCTGAAACGCGTCACGTGACCCGCTCTGCTGGGGCCTCCCCCGCCGAGTATAAAGGCTCGACAAACCGCCATCCGTTCTTGGTTCGCCAGAAAACATGGTCAAGTTATACTTAAAATTGTCTGCTACCTTAGACAACGTGACCGACGTCGCTCCCTTGGACACGGTCGAGTCGCCGTACGAGTACAAGTTCAAAATCGCCTGCGTGGGGTGCCGCACCGTCCACGAGAACCCGGTGTCCATCAACCGCTTCGAGTCCCACGAGATCACCGGCTCGAAGGGCGAAGCCAGTCTTCAGTTCAGATGCAGAGAGTGCAAGAAGGAGCACTCGGCCAACATATACAGAACGTCCAAGAGCTTGACCGCGGACGACCGCAACTCGTCGGTGCAGATCTTGGAGATCGATGCCCGTGGGCTCGACTTCGTGGAGTTCATCGCCGACGGCCAGTTCACGGCCGTGGGCACCGAAAGCGGCACCAAGTTCACCGAGGTCGACTTGGAGGACAACGAATGGTACGACTTTGACGAGAAGGCCGGCGCCGAAGTGAGCGTCACCGACGTCAAGTGGGACATTGCCCGTAACTAGATAGAAATAAAGACACCATACTGAACGCAAACGTAGACCCAGCAGAACCGTGGCCGCACGGCAGAGTCCCAGCAAACTTGCCGGGGACCGCAAATCCCAGCCATTCCTCTCGACGCCCTTTCGATCGGCAGTCTCGCTATCTACAAAAACTCGCTATCTACAAAACCCCGCTGTGTGCAAATCTCGCTATTGTTCCACAGTCTGTCGCAAACTCTGCTCCCAGAATTTGGTGCTCACCACGATTTTTCAACTCTGGGGAAGCTTTTCTTATCGGCTCCGTTCTCTCGCTATCCTGTGCGAGCGGGCGATTGTGCCCCCACGCCCGCGGCAGCGCCGCTTGTGGAGCAGGCGCATGCAGCGGGCCTTCGGCTCGGGCGTATGACACATGGAGGCTGCGGAGTTTATCGAGGTGAGTCAAGTACGCAGTTGCCCGATTGGGCGATTGGCCCGAGTGCGCGTTTGCAACCGGCCCATGGCTGCAACATACATAAATGGAAGCCTCTCTCCGCTTCTCGAAAGCCCTCCCCATTCAAGCATGCTCAAATACGAACTTCTAGGCGCTGCGGCCCTCACCAACGTCTCGGGCGTCGAGCCCGTGGACTCCGACGACTACAAACACGACTACACGTTCACCGTCAAATGCATGGCCTGCCACACCGTGCACAACAACCCGGTGGAGATCAACCTGCTGGAGGAGTTCGAGATGGCCAAGTTCCGCAAGCTCGTCAACTTCAAGTACCGGTGCCGCGAGTGCAAGCGCGAGCGCTACGCTGCCATCAGGCGCTCGGCCGAGAAGATCAGCGGCGCCGAGATGGTGCCGATCCTCCACATCACCACGTACGGCATCGAGCTCGTCGAGTTCATGGCCGAGGACCAGTTCCAGTGCCACAGCGAGCTCTCCGGCCGCACGGTGGCCGAGATCGACTTGAGCGAGGGCGCCTGGGCCCTAGACGACGAAGAGGGCGCGGGCGAAATGAGGGTGGACGACCTCCGGTGGGAGTTGAGGTTGGTGCGGTGAAAAGAAATAGTCCCTGGAAATAGACCCTGATAGAAGAATACAACGCGACATAAAAAGGTGGAGTAGAAATCACGGCAACACGTCAAAAACGTCAAACGCGCCAGCCACGGCCGGCGTGCCGAACTATTGACGCCCGTAGCACCGTCGCACTGCATCGCTGCTGCCTTTGCCGGTGCCCCGAGCTCTGTCGGCTCTGTCGGATCCGCCAGCTCTGTCGGTCGCGCCACTCCTCTTTCGCTGAGCCTCCCACTCGCTCGCTCCCTTTATCTTACGACCGATCTTTTTTGCTGCCGCTTAGGGCCGGGCTCTGTGCACAGCAACCGAATTTGGGGGGAGCGAATAAAACAGGGAGCTAATCGTAGACAGCAAGACATTTCCCACCACACTCTTCCTCCGTTGCCCCACCACCACTTTCACCATCATGGGATCCAGCTTAGCAGACTCAATCGTCCAGCCGGTCAACGACCAGCTCCACAAGATCGCCGATAAGGTCGGCGGAAGCGGCGGGAGCGGTTCCGAGAACTCCGGCGCCGGCAAGCCCTCCATCAAGCTCTTCAGCCACGAGTACTACGCCGCGTGCACCGTGGGCGGCATCATCGCGTGCGGACCCACCCACTCGGCCGTCACGCCGTTGGACTTGGTCAAGTGCCGCCGGCAGGTCAATTCCGGGTTGTACAAGTCCAACGTCCAGGGGTGGTCCACCATCATGAAGACGTCCGGGGACTCCATTTTCACCGGGTTCGGCGCCACCTTCATCGGGTACTCGTTGCAGGGGGCCGGAAAGTACGGCTTCTACGAATACTTCAAGAAGACGTACTCCGACGCCGTCGGGCCCCAGTTTGCCAACGACTACAAGACGGGGGTGTACCTTGCTGCCTCGGCGTCGGCCGAGTTTTTGGCCGACATCGCCTTGTGTCCGTTTGAAACCATCAAGGTGCGGACCCAGACGTCGCTTCCACCGTACGCCAACTCGGTGTTCGACGGCTGGTCCAAAATCACCGCCTCCGAGGGGATTGCCGGCTTGTACAAGGGCTTGGTGCCCTTGTGGTTCAGACAGATTCCCTACACCATGGTCAAGTTTGCCAGTTTCGAGAAGACGGTCGAGCAGATCTACAAGTACTTGGGCAAGCCCTCGTCCGCCTACACACCGGTGCAGCAGACAGGGGTCTCCTTTTTGGGGGGCTACATTGCCGGGATCTTCTGCGCGGTGATTTCGCACCCGGCCGACGTCATGGTGTCCAAAATCAACAATGACAAAAAGGCCACCGAGAGCGTGGGTGCAGCATTGGGCAGAATCTACAGCCAGATCGGGTTTGCCGGTATCTGGAACGGGCTTCCTGTCAGAATCGTCATGGTTGGTACCTTGACTGGTTTCCAGTGGTTGATCTACGACTCGTTCAAGGTTTACGTAGGCTTGCCCACCACAGGCGGCCACTAGATAGATAGGATAGTATATTAGTCTTAATGAAGAGAACCGATAGATGACAAAAGGGTCCGGAGGCGCCTCTCCCTGGTTTGAGACCGGTCGCAGAGAGCGCCGTGTTCAGCTCCACACGTTTCTGAATATGTCGTCGTTAAGGTCGATGGCCAAGCTCTTGTTGGCGGTGGAGGACGTAGAATTGAACGTGTTGCTTGTAGGGTTGTTCCACTGATTGGACGATGGGGTGTCGCTCCACTCGTTGTTCCACGAGGTCACAGGGACGGTACTGGACGATGCCGATGAGGTGTTGCCCGAGTGGGTGGCCGGTGCTGTTTTGGTGCCGGGCATGTTGTTGATCGAGCTGAACGAGGTTGTCGAGCCCTGTTTCGATGCTTGGTTGGACACGGGCTGGGTCCCGCCGGTGTACGCGTTTTGGTTGAAGCTCAATCCGCTCAACGAGTTGCCGAGGTTGTTGACTCCCTGGTCGCCGTTGTTCACGGGCCGGTTATTGTTGGTGTTTGGCTGCGGCTGGATGAAGCTGGACGACGAGGAAGGCGACGAGTACAAGCTCAAAATGGACTTCTTCAAGTCGGGTCTGCCGTTGGACAAGCTGCTCAAGCTGCCGCCGGTGGACTGTGCCGATTGTGCCGGCTTCGCCGGACGCGCTGGCGCTGGCGTGGAGGCGTGCGATATTCTGGGCGAGCTGGAGGATGTGAAGGATCCAAACTCGTCGTCGAGCGAGGGCGACGCCTGGGCGGAGGTCGCGTGCGGGGGGTTGGCCAGGGGCGAGGTGAAGTCCAACAACCCGCCAAGGTCGGAGGCCGCGGTTCTTCTCTGCGAGGAGGGCGCGGGGACAGCGGCGCCTCTTGCTGTGGAGCCTGGCTGCGCGTGGCTGGCGCTCGGCAACGCTTTCTCGGCGGCCGGGGCCACCTTCAAGCTCATGGGGTCAGGCAAGTGTGCGGAGGCCGCCCACTTCTTCATCTCGTACTTGGTGCGGATGAAGTTCTCGATCTTCAGCTGGTTGGGCACGTAGCTGTCCGGGAGCTGGCTCTCCCAGTGCAAGTTGCACTTCTCGTTGCCCCACTTGACCATCAGTTCGACCTGCTCGTCTGTCCAGGCGTCGAGGTCCACCGACTTGACCTTGGAGATGTGCGTGCCCATGCTGCGGTGGATCCCAGAGCACCGGATGCACATGAAGCAGCCCAAGTTCCACGACGCCCACCGCGGGTTCTTGGCGGTCTTGCAGTCGGCACAGGACTTGTTGGCGTTCTCCTTGAGGAGCTGTTTGAGGATCTGCTTGTGCTTCTCCGAGTGCGTCTTTTTGGACGAGGGCAATGCGGCTGACGTTCTGTGGCTCATGGCGCGGGGGGTGTTAGGAAAGTGGCGGCCGTCGGGTTCTAGTTGCTCGTACCGCTGCGTGTACGTCCGTCGTCCTTCTTTTCTGGTCTGTTTGCCCACACCAACATTTTGTCCATTCTGGTGCTGATTCCGTCCTGCACACGGGCCAAGGCGAGGGTCGCAAAATTGCGCGGCTATCGAGCTCGCGGCTTTTTCCAGCGCGCGCACGACCGCCGACCGTGCCCTGTGGGTCCAGTCCACATCACCAGTGCCTGCTCGTCGCCTCTGTCTCGTGATTTCCGGCGGAGTGTTCAAAGTTCGTGCCAGCCCCCGATCCCGTGTTGATGCCCGTGTGAGAACAACACGTGTTCTGCCAACCCCCGAGAAACATCATGACCGCTCAGAATGCCCAGCCGGCAGTTCCATCCGATGGGGAGGCTCCTCCGCACAGCACGGCGCCGGCGCCTACCGACGGGGAGAAGGCCAGAGCCTCGCGGCGCGACGCGCCGCAGCAGCCGCTGTCTCCCGGCGCACCCGTCGTCTACACCGCGGCACAAGTCCAGTCCCACGACTCGCCCGACGATCTCTGGATGATCGTCTACAACAAGGTGTACGACGTCACCTCCTTCGCCAACGAGCATCCGGGCGGCGTGGAGGTGCTCTTCGACTGCGGCGGCGTGGACGCCACCGAGGCGTTTGAGGACGTCGCGCACTCCGACGACGCCGTCGACATGTTGGCGCCGTTCTACATTGGCGAGCTCACCGCCGACGGCCACAAACAGTACTCCAAGCTCCGGATCCCGCTGTCGTTGTGCGAGCAGCAGGCGCCCGGCAGCGTGTCCAAGTCCCCCAAGTCGACGACCGGCGACCGCGCCGTGGCGCGGGGAAGCACCAAGAACAAGAAGAAGGCCAAGAGAAAGAAGGCCTTCATCGAGAAACTCGTGCTCCTCATCCTCATCCTCATCTCGTGCTCGGCGTTCCTCGTCTGCATCGGCTTGCAGAAGTTGAAGTGGACCTACCACATCCAGTCCCCATAGCCCTTCTCGATGTTCTCGCCCGTGACAGTGACATGGGACAAGAACTCAACATGGCATATTGCATCACTGAAGGACTCATAGCACATCACCGGGTCTCGATCCCAGCACGCCTCTTGGTAGATAGACTCAATTAACGCACTTTACTTAGAATTAGAACCATCTAACGCGCCGGCCACCGACATAGAGCAGAAGCAGCCAAAAAAGTATGCTGGTAACGAAAAAAGAAAGCCCGATGCGGGGGTCGAACCCGCAACCTTTTGATGTCTTGACTTAAGAGTCAAACGCTCTACCGATTGAGCTAACCAGGCGAAGAAAGAAATGAGCCCGATGCGGGGGTCGAACCCGCAACCTTTTGATATCTTGACTTAAGAGTCAAACGCTCTACCGATTGAGCTAACCAGGCGAGGAGAGAGAAGAGCCCGATGCGGGGGTCGAACCCGCAACCTTTTGATGTCTTGACATAAGAGTCAAACGCTCTACCGATTGAGCTAACCAGGCAATGCAAGAAG
This sequence comes from Suhomyces caryicola, assembly GCA_030568635.1. Classification (NCBI taxonomy): domain Eukaryota; kingdom Fungi; phylum Ascomycota; class Pichiomycetes; order Serinales; family Debaryomycetaceae; genus Suhomyces; species Suhomyces caryicola. Next base: position 245,546 of record JAJMGG010000017.1, on the reverse strand, counting down.
TGAGCCCGATGCGGGGGTCGAACCCGCAACCTTTTGATGTCTTGACTTAAGAGTCAAACGCTCTACCGATTGAGCTAACCAGGCGTTCTTGTTGCTGCTTATATTCAACCTATTTTCATGTCACTTCCGTCCGCTGATAACAAATCGTGGTTGCGAGCGCATCTTTCCAAAAATAGGCCGCAAAAGTTTCCCTCGGAAATTCAGGCTAATTAATTAGATTGAGAGAGCGGAACAAATTTAAGTTCCGATGTGGTTTGCCCCAAATGCGGAGGCCCACCGAGCGGGCCTAAAGCCTTTCTCCGTCGGGACCATTTCAGTTGAACAATCGACATTTGCTTGCTGATTACAAATGGCCACGCTTCACCTCTGAGCGGCCGCCCTTCATAAAGGGCGCTGGGATCCTCGAGGTTCCTCTCAGCATCATCACACTCACACTTCACTCACCTACACTCAAAAATGGCAGGCTTAAAAATCGACGGCAACTTTGGCTTCGGCACCATGTCCATGACCTGGACCCCAACTCCTCCTCCACAGGAGCAGTCAATTGAGACCTTGAAGTACGTCACGTCCCACCCCGAGTGGGGCGTCAAGTTGCTCAACGGTGGGGAGTTCTACGGCCCCAACGACGCCAACTTGAAGTTGTTGAAGGCGTTCGTTGACTCCAACTCCGACGAGGTTAACAGAAGCTTGACCATTTCCATCAAGGGGGGCCAGACGCCCTCGATGATTCCAGACGGCGGCAGGGAAAACGTCAAGCGCTCCATCGACAACGTTATCTCCTACTTCCCATCCGACCCCTCCAAGAGACCCAAGCTCATCTTTGAGGTTGCCAGAAAAGATCCAAAACACCCTTACGACCAAACCTTGAGCTACATCAACGAATACGTCAAGGCCGGTAAGATCGACGGGATCTCTCTTTCCGAGGTCGGGGCCCAGACCATAGCTTCTGTGGTGGGCGACTTTCCTATCGCTTGTGTTGAATTGGAGGTGTCGCTCTTGTGTCAAGATATTGTCAACAACGGTATCTTGGCAGAGTTGTCCAAGCATGGCATTCCTGTCATCGCGTACTCTCCTCTTTGCAGAGGCTACTTGACCGACTACACGGTGGACAACGCAGACACCTACTTGGACAGCATTCCTGCCGGGGACGTGAGAACTCACATCGACACCTTCAAGCCTGAAAACTACAAGCACAACATTGTTTTGGTCAAGAACTTGCACAAGTTTGCTCACACCGTCAAGAACACCTCGCTCGAGTCCTTGGCCTTATCGTGGATCGTCAAGATTTCCGGAAGCAAGGAGTACGCAGGAATCAAGAACGTGACCCGTATCTTGCCCATCCCAAGTGGCTCCACCAAGGAAAAGATTGAAAAGAACTTGGGTAGTCTTGTCGATTTGACTGACGATGACTTGGCTGCCATTGACAAGATCTGCAAGGAGACCCCAGTCAAGGGTCTCAGATACAATGAGCACCACGCGGCTTTGGAGTTCGCCTAAGTATATAGCAATCACTGCTAGCCACTGCAAACTGCGGCTAGTGTCGAGAACCACTTTGAATATACTCGATCGGACCAAGAAACCGTAGCGATATCGGCAGGAGCAGTAGTCGGCTCCAGGGATTGAATCCCGGGCTTTCTCGGTGAAAAAGCAGTGCTAGTCTCGGTATGTACCGAGTAATCGATATCTTTTGTGCGCACTGTCAGACTGTTGACTTCCAGCAGGTTCAAAACAGGTACTGTGAATTCAACAAGTACGCAAAACTTCTGCCAGACTTGAAAGAGTCTGGACGAGGATGTTCAATATCGCACCCTCATCGGCCTGCTGGGAAGACCAATGGCCACAAATGGAGCTCCGATTGGAGCCCCAAACTACTCTTGATCTCCCGCAACCGAGTCTGAGAATTGGGCGGATACAAAATGCCATAGCGTTGCATTCACACAGAAGGTGAAAGAGAGATTACTGGCCCACTGCAACTTGGCATCGTAACGGTACGCAGAATATGCTACTAAAAACTTAACCCTATTCTTTTGTCACACGAGGTGTAGTAATGTGATCGCCGCATTGGATGCAAAAAGTCTATTTGTAACATTTTCAAAATTGGGTGCAAAGTATCACAAATTTAGGTAAAAAATTCAAGGTCACAACGGTTGGTAGTACAGGAAAGAGACCGTTCAAGTGAACGGGAGGTTCGTTTCGATTATACAAGTTAGAAGAAGCCACTCGTACAGTTCTGGCTCACAAACAGTCCTTGATTACTAATAGCAGTTATTCTTCTACCTTTTCCCTTTTAACTTCTCTGACGGTTCAACTAGGATCTTATTGGCACGATCCTCCAGCTGCTACGGCCCGTAGTCGAACCCCGTGCTTTGCAACGTTAATTGAACTCTTTCGGTACGCATATTCCCTCTCAATCAACTCATGCTGCGAGTGAGAAACAGGCTCAAACTTTTTGGCGATTGCGCCGTGCGGCTGAAATTACAGTGCCAATCGTTCCGTCTTCTATCGAGGTCTATATTAAATGTCTCTATCTAGCACAAAATTCTCTCTCGGTTACTTCTCTTCGTCCAGTCTGGGAGATGTCTCCTGGGGCTGCTTCTCTTCTTCTGCTGCGGCTTGCGCTGCAGCTTTGGCTTTGGCCTGTTGTCCTTTCCTCATCAAGGTTCTGGCGTAGAATTCCGCAGCGAACGGCAAAATGGCAGTCATGACCACGGCCCAGATCATGATGATCCCCACATTTCGGCCAAACTCCCCCTTGTATGTGTTAAGGAACACCACCTTGGTGGCCTCAAAAGAGTTGTGGATGGGCAAGGCATATCCATAGCGGTAGAAGGTTGGACACAATGCCAATGGAGCGAATGTGGACGAGATGTTAAGAATCACCCAAAACAACAACCAGAAGCCCATCAACGGTGGATGAATCAGGAGGGTGACCATGGCCATCACCTCGTTGGTGGCCCCGACGGCCCACATGGTTATGAAGGCTACCATCCAGTACACTAGGAAGCCCGACTTACCAAACGCAGGAGTGAAGTCGATCTGGAATGCCAAGCTCACCAACCCGAAAAACAAGCTGAGTACGAAGAAGGCACAGATGGGCGCGATGATCCTCCATAGCCTGAAGTTCCACTTCTTGAGGTTGAGCTGCGCTGCTTGCGCATGAATAGGACCAAACCAGTTGATCTGAAAGAAGGTCAAGATGATCATGTAGATCAACCCCACTTGCATGGGCGCGTTGAGGGCGCTTTCGTTGTTGGGAAGAATATCACTGTACGAAAACGAGATCGGGGTAGTGATGATCTCAAGGGCGCCTGGGGCCAATGCCAGCGTAGAGTTCACCAAGCTCGAGTAGATCAGCGACTGGTTTCCCAACCACATTGCTTCCACAGCCTCCAAGGAGCTGACGACATAGTTGTTCATGTTGAAGGGATCACGGGCGGTCTCAAACGTGACGGCGATAGAGTTGTTAGCCACGAGATATGACGTATCTCCGGCTGAAATCGCCTCGTGCAACTTGTGCGTGGCGTTTGGCATGACGTGGAGAGCTGCCCAGAACTCTTGATGGTGCACCCGGCGGCGGATTTCCTCCTCAACGGTGTTGCCGTGAGAGGCAGCTTTCTCCGAGAACTCGGAATGGTCGTAGATGTGCCAATCGCCGTAGTACTTTCCTTCCGGAGTAGCTAGTATGTCCCTCACTGTGTTTCCCATAAGGGGTTCCACGCCGCCTATGGTGAGGTCGTCCTCTATCACCACCAACATTCGGAGGTTCTTGAGTCTCGATTCTCTGTGGTACATGGAGCCCCAGTAGATGGGAAACACCAACATAATGAAAGTCCCCATTGCAAGGTACACAATGAGGGTTTCCTTGAGCAACTTCATCCGGCTCTTGCTGAGGCTGGAGTCAAAAAAGGAGAGCTTGGGAGCAGCAGCAGCGGGCTCTTTCGTAAAGCTTTTCGAGTCCGAGGGACTCTCTGACAGTACATTGGAGCTCGTCATGGTTGAGTGTGTGGACTTAGTAATTGAATTTCATTATCAGCCAGGATTCACCGTTGCTTAAATACCAAGACTTCCAACGTTTGCTCAAATTAGAACGTAACAAGCGCGCGCACTTTAAGTGCGTAGAAACCTCCGGTATAGTGTAACGGCTAGCACGGTTCGCTTTCACCGAGCAAACCCGGGTTCGACTCCCGGTACCGGAACTACCTTTTTGCATCAGTCAGCCGTGCAATGATTACTAATTAGTGGAACGAGCTGACGTTGTTTACTTTTTTTACCTACCCTTGCATAGAGTCGTCAATCATTTGTCAGTTCTGTCTGACTAATCTGTATAAAGACCAGATAGAGTCAGCTCGCTTACGAAAGTTAAACCTAAAAAAGTTCTAGAGTGGGTCCGTTCGTACGCTTCGATGACACATGCGGGGCCAAAAAAAAACTCTATTTCAATATCCGCGGAGCCAAAAAAACAGGAATTGACACGGACAGGAATTGAACATGCAACCTTTCGATTTGGAATCGAAAGCTCTACCATTGAGCCACCGCGTCACCCTATGAAGATTAAAGGTAGCTGTGGGACCTGGTATTCCAATTTATCTATCTCTGATATTACTTTTGCTTCCTATAGTGTAGCTTAACCAATACCTCTTTCGTCAATCCATAGAAGTCCTTTGCTTCATAGCTGAAGCAATGCTATTCGCCTTCACTAGCGAATTTTTAAAGGCGTTGTGGTCTACCAATTTCGAATTGATAAGAAATTTTGGTGATATTGATTGAAGCACGAACTGTTATTTGATCTCGAATCAGAGGAGCTATTCTTGAATCAACTCTGAAAGGTTAGCAGAGCATGTCAGACGAGGAATTTTATAGCGAGGAGAGCTACGAGTTTGAGTTTGAGGACGATGATGAAGACGAAAACCTTGGCTCTTCTGCTGAAGAGGAAAAGGAAAGCAAGGATGCTTCGCCTAGCGAGGACAGGAGTACTGAAGATAAGATCGTAAGTTGATATTTCCGATAGCATCAGAATCGTCAAGTACTAACGGGATATAGGAAAACAAGTTCTACATGGCCAAGGGCCTAAAGTTTGATGACGCTTCGGCAGCCATACGGGAATTGGCCCTCCTCGCCGAAGAGACCGAGACATCAGAGGAAAACAACGAATGGATATTCAAGTGCTATAAACAACTCATCAAGATCAACTTCAACAACTCCAACTATACAGAGTCGTTGAGATATCTTCAAAAACTACTTTCTATGATTCCCTTGGTGAACAAAAACTACGCAGAAGAATCGTTGAATCGTATTGTGAATAATTACTCTCTTACAGGCGACGCCGAGTTTGTGAGCAAACTATACGAGTCAGTGTTGGAGTTTTTGGACGATTCAGGTCAGCCGGGAGTGAGCTATGATCGCCTCTGGCTCAAGATCAGCATAAACAAACTCAACATGCAATTGGAGAGCGGGATGTTCGATCTTTGTCCGCAGCTCATATCCGACATAAAAGAGAAACTAGAGAACGTATCGGATATTACAAAGAAGTCTTACTCTCTAGACTTGATAGCCGCCGAGATAGAGTACCACTCTAGTATGCCCAATGTCAACATTGCACAATTGAACCAATTGTACAGAAAGAGTCTAACGATCACCACAGCGGTGAGCCACCCCAAAATTGTCGGCATCATTCGTGAATGTGGAGCTAAGGTTCAGTTTTACCGGGGAAACTACGAGAAGGCACGGTTGAAGTTTTACGAAAGTTTCAACAATTATGATGAAGCCGGCTCTTCGTTGAAAAAGAAAATCTTGAAGTACTTGACTTTATGTTCGCTTTTGACTGAGAACCAGTTCAACCCGTTTGAGTCACAGGAAACGAGCACCTACGCTCAGTTGCCCGAGTATCTGAATTTGTTGGAGTTGATAAAGGCCTATGATGAGTCCAGCATACTGAAGTTCAGATCCATTATTAACAAGATTATGGTAGAGGATCCAGCCCTCCTGAAGGACGACATTTTCACCCATGCTGCATCTCAGATTTTGATAAACTTGAGGACAAAGTCCATCACCAACTATCTCATGGCCTATAAGACCATTCGGTTTAGCTTTCTTGAGAACCGTTTCGACCTCTCACAGGATGAACTCGAACAATACTTGATCAAGTTGGTGTACTCGGGCGAAATAATGAACATGAAAGTCGATTTCGAGGAGAGGGTGATAGTGCTAGAGAACACGAACAACCAAGTTTTGTCATTAACTTTGAATTCGAAAGATATCATATCAAACATGAGATTGGTCGATCCAATGGACATCGATAGCTTCACAACACGAGCAGTATCGGTTTCTGAGGATAATATGGATGTGGATCAGAGCATGATTGAAATGGACTCCAACACTCCGGGGTTTGGTTTTCGAAAACTCAAGGAGACATGTTTCAACAAGATTCTCTTTATAACCGAAAAGCCTAACAGAGATAGTACGTGGATTCAAATGGTTGACTCCTGGTTGACCTACTTGAGAGCCAGTCTTCCCACACCCGTCAGATACGAGCTTAGTCAGAAAGAGCAGATCGTTTCGATCCAAAGAGCGGAAACAGAGTTCAATAGCGTGGGTCGAGTGTCGATATCTGGAAAGCTGGAGAATATGGCTGCGAACGGCAATACAATGGCTGGCATACTCAATTCGTCTCTCAATCCTATCGAAACGGCGGAGGAGGAAGAGGACGAATACCAGCAAGTGGTTCGCAAGATTGACCTTTTGAAGAATTGGAAGCTGGAGCTTCGAGAGTACTCTCGAGAGTTGGAGAATTATTCATAATAGTATAGAGAAGTAATTGTGAGCACGGCGTAATAAATATCAAACCGGGACCACTGTATAAAAGGCGATGAGTGAAGCTGTTTTTTTTTTACGAAACCATCAACCTCTTCTTTAGATTCAATTGTATGTTATTCGTATAAACAAAAGATTAACCACATATGATTATAAATTATGCGTTATCGTCATGATTCGTCCGTTTTAACAATGTCTTGGACGTAATTTGAAATCAACCAACACCTACATGAAGTGGTTACCATTCGTTTAGAATAATTACTAACTAATCCAGGATTTACTTTAAAGATTTTCATCACATCTTGTATAGAACGATCTCATCTCCAGTGTAAACAGTAGCGTTGATCACAGTGTCGATTAATAGTCAGCAACGGACATTCAACTCTGCTAAGTCGCCTGGGTGAGATCGCTCGAAACGTTTTCTCTTTTTACCAAATCTTCTCTGTGTCAAGTGCGTAGTGCGTTCCGTCGTTGTACCAGCAGCAGGAAGACTCAGACAAGCGGCCAAGCATTTCCGTCGTTGTACAAGCAAGATGAAGCCTTAGGCACCAAATGTTTCGATAGTGACAAGGCAGGCAAAAAAAGAATGCGCAAACCCGGAATCGAACCGGGGGCCCAACGATGGCAACGTTGGATTTTACCACTAAACCATTTGCGCAAGGTAGAAGATGATTCCGCCCAGGATCGAACTGGGGACGTTCTGCGTGTTAAGCAGATGCCATAACCAACTAGACCACGCAACCATTTCTTGTTAATGTAGAAACTACATACGGGTGATACGTGACGCCCCAACGCGCTCTATATTATTATGTGCCTGAAGGAGGCATGTACGTCTATGTTTATATTCAACGCTCGAAATCATGCATGATCCGATGCCGTTCAAGATGCTGCAGCAAAAAATTTTGCATCCTTTGCCACTGGGCTGAAAAAAGTACGGTCATGTTTGTGTGTAATGGGCATTTTATGGTCTATTTCGAAATATTCAGATACTAATACAATAATGGTTAGCGAAAGTGGCCTCACGAAGTAAACGTTGGTCGAAAAGTTATTTAGAAAGACATGGAGTAGAAGAAAAGTAGGCTGCACTTCGAAAGTAGGGATCGTGCACGTGTATAGGACAGGAAGGGTATGTGGCAATTGGGACTCGAAAGGAATGTGGCAAGCTGGTGTGAAATCGAAAGGGAATGTATCCGGTGCATGAGGAATAAACTTATTAAATCATGGTGTATTTGAATATATATCTCAAATTAGATTTAAAGGAAGTATGCCAATGGGATCAAGGCCAAAGCGAAAGCAGAGGTGCTGACAAAACCGGCACCGCCTTGAGAGGTGGTGTTGATGGTGACAGCTGGGGCTGCTGAGCTGCTCTTGGTGTGGAAGATCGAGGAAGGAACGTAGGTGCCGTTAGCTGGAGCGGTGCTGTTGGCGAATGGAGCACTGCTGGTGGCTGGGGCAGCTGGAGCAGAAGAAGCAACAGCGGCAAGGGTAGTCAGGGCTGGAGCAGCTGGGGCAGAAGCTGGGGCAGAAGCAGCTGGAGCTGGAGCGGAGGCTGGAGCGGAGGCAACTGGAGCGGAGGCAACTGGAGCAGCTGGAGCAGAAGAAGCTGGAGCAACTGGGGCAGAAGCAACTGGAGCAGAAGCAACTGGAGCAGAAGCAGCTGGGGCAGAAGCAACTGGAGCAGAAGCAACTGGGGTGGAGGCAACTGGGGCAGAGGCAACTGGTGCTGGAGCGGTAGAGTTAACGTAGTGTGGGTGGTATGGAGCAGACTTGGTTGATTCAGGACAGACAGTAGTGTATAAGGAGTTTACGTCTGTGACAGTGACATCAACTTCAGTTGCAAGGGAGGTGGTGAGGGTGATGTAGACAATCTTGGTCTCAGCTGGGCCCTCGGAAGCAGAGGAGACGACGGTCTCAACTGGGGTAACAACGGTCTCGGCTGGAGCAGCAGAGGATGGCTTGGCTGGGGCAGCTGGAGAAGACTCGGCTGGAGCAGCGGAAGATGGCTTGGCTGGAGCAGCTGAAGACTCGGCTGGAGCAGCAGAAGTGGGCTTAGCTGGGGCAGCTGGGGAGGATTCAGCTGGGGCAGCAGAAGATGGGGTTTCGGTGGCGACTGCAGAGGTGGTAGAGGCCTCTTCGGTGAGTGGGCAGACGGTGGTGAAAATGGACTCAACGTCGTTGACAGTCACGGTGGTGACCTTGGTGGTGGATTGGGCCACGGAAGAGGACTCTTCGGATTCTGGACAGTAGGTCGAGGTGGATGTAAGGAGAACATCGGTAGTTACAGTGGTACCAGCACCAGTGATGGTAGTGTTAGAGTACAAGGCGGACTCGGCGTAAGCAGATGCTGCGAAAGCAGATAAGGCGACTAAGGAAAACTTGACCATTGCGGTAGTGGGAGTTGGACTTTGAAAAAGAGTGTATAGAGTTGGACTAGTAGTAGCTAAAGAACAAAAAGGGAACAGAACACTCTACGACGAGATGGAGCGATATATATACTTGGAAGTGCTTGCAGACGCAATTTCTTCGGAATGCTCGAGGCTAGTAGGCGAAGTTTCGGATAGATTTTGACGACTGAGTCGAGTTGCATTTTTTATTTGACATTTGCCCAAACAATAGGAGCCTCCAGAGCAGAGTTACCGGACCTCAAAAGAATGTAAACAAAGGCGAGTTTTTCGTCAACACAGCGACATTGAGCTCCACATCCTATCTGCAGCAGTTAGGTTGGGCGAGAGTCCGGCCAATGCCCTTCGCGGTTGGCCCGCACGCATCGCACTTCATAACCAAAGCGTGGTGGGTCTGAAAAGTTCATGCGTCCTGACGATCGTCTATTGGTGCGACGCGAAAGTGCTCGGTAGGGGCTTCTGTGAGGTGCCACAGCACCCGGGCGCTCAGGCTCGCCAGAGCGTACCTGGTCAACGTGTTTATAAGGCGTTGTGTCTCATGCATGCGGATGTTTGTGGAGGGGCCGGTTGACGACGATGGCCAATTGCCTAGCCAGGATCGTGGGGAGCGATAAAGAGACGATGCATGGCGAAACGTCGTTATCTCCAGACGTCGGAAGCGATTCAAAGCCACAGTTGTGGGTGTAGTTGTAAGCCCACCAGACACACGCGCACGATTACCGTCAGGCTCCGCACTTGACTCGGCCACTTGTCGGCCACTTGTCACTTCTCGGTCAATTGCGGTCACTTGTCTGGCTTCGCGCACCGTTCTTTCAAGGTCAGGAACCTTGACGTGGGTTATGACCCCACCCAAACACTCCGAACAATGCTCGGCAGTGTGGGCGTGAAACATTTAGGCCAACTAAAATGCCTTCCCGCTCCAGTCGCTCCGACAAATTGGCCCATATTGCCAAACGGTTACTCCGCTTGCGTGTAGATAAGGCACCGCCGGCCGGCTACCCTTGCAACCAGATTTCTGCAGCGGAGCGTCCGCCTTCTACAGTGCTGCTCTCCGCCACCAGGGTCGATTCACGCGGGCAGTCCTCGCACAATGCACCTTGGCAATCATACTTTCGTAGATGGCAAACACAAGATCCACGCCCATCGATCGCGCTTTTTTGTACCACGCGATTTTGTAGGGCTCAGAATATCACCGTTATTCGAGAGTGCCGGCCAGACGGCGCGGAGCAAGCGTGTGGCCGTTCCTGTACGATCGCGCCATTACCAGCCGGAGTTTTCTCGCGCAATCCTGCCGTCCCTCTGGCCACGCGCCACTGTCCCTATGGAAGCCCTACAGAGTCTGCTTTGTGAAAACTGAATTAAATTAAAGAGAAAATTTCCTGTCCTCTATTGGATGAAGAAAAGTAACGAAACTACCGAAAAAACTTTGATGGAGGTATGATATTTTGGTCTAGACCAAACAGTAGATGAATGAACCAGTCTATACGAATGGTGAAACGGGCTGGGGAAAGAGCACGGGTGAAATGGTATCCGGGGTATAATACATCTGACGTCATAACGATCAGAACAAGTAGGCTAATGGAATCAAGGCCAATGCGACAACGGCGCTCACAGCGTTGTTGGAGCCGCCGTTGTGGTAGGTGGTGATAACTGGGGCGATGGAGGAAGCCGCCTTGGTAGAAGCAGCGGTTCCGGTGGCAGCAGTTCCGGTGGCAGCAGTGGTGCCGGCTGGGTTAGCAGCAGTGGAGACGGAGGTTTCGTGCTTGGATTGTGCGGTGGTGCCAACGGTACCAGCAGTGCCAGCAGTGCCAGCGGTGGCAGCAGGAGCGGTGGTGGTGTAGACGGTGGTCTGGCCGTTGACCTTGGAGGTCACGGTGATCACCTTGGTCGACTCTTCGCTAGAAGGAGTGGCCTTGGCAGAAGCGGTGGTGGTGTAGACAGTGGTTTGGCCGTTGACCTTGGAGGTGACAGTCACAACCTTGGTGGATTCGGCGGCACTGGCAGTAGACTTGACAGGGGCGTAGGTGGTGATCACGGTTTCCTTACCGCCGACAGTGGAGGTGGTGACGGTTGGGGTGACAGGCACGTACGAGGTCTTGACAGTCTCCTTGCCACCTTCAGTGGCGGTGGTGACGGAGGTAGAGACCGAAACACCAGGCTTGGTCTGGGTGATGGTGAGAGTGGTGACTGGCTGCAAGGAGGTGTGGACAATCTTGGTGCCACTGACGACTTCAGTAGAGACGATTTCGTTGCAGACGGTGGTGGTGATAACCTCGAGCTCGGTGACAGTGGTCTTGGCGGTGGACTTGGCTGGAACCAAGGTGGTGTAAACCGAGGTTTGGCCGTTCTTGGTCGTGGTGGCAACGCTCTCGGTGGCTGGGACGGTGGTCTTAGTGCACTTGTTGTCGGCGCAAGATGTGATGGTGACGACCTTGGTAGAGTGGAGAGTCTCGGTCAAGGTACCTGGAGCAGAAGTAGCACCGGTGGCTGGGCCCTGGGTGGACGAAGCGGCACCGGAAGCAGCAGCGCCAGAAGAAGCGGCACCGGAAGCAGCGTGGCCGGAAGTAGCGGCTTGGGCGGCAGATGAAACCTGGGAAGGATCAACGACTTGGTAGTAAGAGTCGGAGCCAACAGCAGAACCATCCTGGGTCTTCAACTTGTCGGCCAACTTGCTCTTGGCGTCTCTGGAAACCAATTGGGTCTTGCCCATCAACCGCTTTCTGATGGCGGCGGTGGAGTTCAGAGCTGGAATCTGCTCAGCGTGGACGTGGTGCAAGGCGGAGCCACTGGTTCCGTATAAAGCCTTGGCTGGAGTGCTGATGGTTCTGGTGGCGTCAACGATTCCGTTGAAGTACTTGGTGGCGCCAGCGAGAAGGTAGTAGAAGTCCACCTTGTAGTCTTCGTCAGAAACGTAGTCGAAACGAACGGGCAAAGTGGCAGGGATGGTGAACGGACACGAGCCGGTGTCTAAGTCGACAGTGGCAATTGGGGAACCGCCAACTAAACAGACCACATCTTTTGCAGCTGCTTGGGTGATTAACGCAGAAAGAGTAGCGAGGGCAACGGATAACTTAACCATGTTTTTTTGTTTTGTAGCGAGGGTAACAGTCAACTAGTCAAGTATGGTATGAAATCTCAAATTGAAAGGCCCCGGAATGCCTCCCTTTAAGTACCTGGCATCATCGAGTTGAAATTGTACACTTTGACTTTTGCAGTAGGCCAACTGTAATTTAGATAATAATTTTTGCGAGCGGAAAAATCGGGAATGATACAACTTTCTTCTCTGTGCAGAAAAATATCTCTGGATAATATTTCGAATTGTGCCTTGTGCATTTTCAGAACGTTAGATCTGACTGATTAGGAGCAGTCAGTTCTCAAAAAAGCGGTTTCTTCCCCAAAGCATACACCGCGAGACACATCGTAGCGCTCCTGGCTAGAACGGTGGTCCAATCAAACGCTTTGAAGCCGGCAACACGCACCACGCAGGTCGCTCTTTGCACTACATGGCTTGAATGGTTAGTCTCTTCACTCAACAGGTCTCCCGCACCGGCTTTTTAGTAAGCAACGGTGGGTTGACATGCATCGCAAAAAAGCTCTTCGCAGTGACAGGTGTGGTGAATGAGCGTACGATGGCAGTGGTGGTGGGCAGATTGCCCAAGCACACGTGTAAAGAGGTGTCAAGCCACGCTATATTTAGGTGGAATCGCAAAAGTTAAGTTCGTATCTGTTTTTTGCTGCCTCGAAACTTCTTCGGAATCTTTCTAATGAAGATCGGAAAAAAATATACACCCACGGCAAAAGTTGCGTGCGCCGACGATCTTCACTTCAACACACTCCTTTCGGAGTTGGGCTGGTTATGCAGCAACCGCGGAGCAAGGGATAGATCGCATGATTCCCTAAGGATCGGAGCCGTCGGGGGAGGAAGAGGAGCGTGCCACCTCACGTATGCGTCCCCGGCCGCGAAAAGTAGGGAATGCCTAGAAATAACCCGCCCCCAATAAAAGCACAACCTTAAATTTATTATCGACTTAGGCGAACGGCAATACAAAGATTTTAATAAAAGATTGTTGCTTAGGAGAGGCTTAACACAATCTAATTTAAAGAAAGAACAAATTGGATGTATGGACACAAGTTCGTCCACGTTTTGTACCACCCGCACGAAGCACGAGCCGGATTGTGTCTGTAGCCCGAGACGAAAATGTGCCACCCGTCTGCTGTTATTCGCTGCCGGTGGCATTGTGCCCGAGGGTATCTAATCAATCCTATTGTGCCAACGGTACGCGAATTTGACACCACCTGAATCCCAACGTGACACAAAGCCGCAGATGTACGGGCACCAGCCCTTCCCATGAATTAAGTTTGAGGCTGGAGGTGTTCATGACAATATCGGTGATTGTTCACGGCCTTCCATGGTAGTAATGTTACATCGAACAAAGTGGCATTTGCAGGGTTCTAAGATTAGAAATTCTATTTCGCAATCACCTTCTTCTTCTTCTCGCCATCTAGCGATGCTGAAATATAAAAAAGACTACGACGCACATCGATAGCAGAACTCTAAGTAGCGTCTATTGTCGGTGGAGATTAGCGGCACCCCTAATTTTCCCTACTATTCCATACGGTACATGCAGACATGCAGTAGTCGAACTAACTTAAAATCATGGTTCAGAGTGGAATGTTGCACGAGCGTAGTGAAGAGCACCGTGTGCACGCTTGAGCCAATAAAGATCAGTAACGATGCTCTTCCGCGCGCCTCTCTGGCCGGTTTTGTTGGCGTTATCGATGGTTATGGAATACGGTTTAGAGTCCGTTCTGTTATCGAGACAAGTGCAGGACTAACTACGGATGCCTAAACACTTAGCTTCCCCCCCTGCTTTTCTTTCTATAAAATTATGGGCACTATTTTCACAGGTGCGTCTATGTGGACTGATTATCGTCTGCCATGGCATGAATGGCACCAGTCCGCTTCGCGAACCGTTACTCTAACAGCAAGGCCCGCATACAATGCCTGGCTAGGCTGCCATGCACAACACGAAAATCTAATCTTGGTAGGTACACGGGTGCATGATGTGTGCAAAAAATGCATCGCGCATCGCACATATTTTATAAGTCATTACGGCAGTTCGGACGGAGTGCCTATGCCATCGAGCAACCACATCGCCTGAGAGTGGGCACGGGACCGGGCTAAGAGTAAACAAATAGATTCAGCGTTATATTTTAGCCGAGGCACGGAGTCTGGCTGATGTCTGTACAATCTTTGGGTTACTTTAGACAATCACATCATGGCAATTTTTTAGCAGTCAAGGTTTCGTAAAAAATACGTCATCACGAATTAGATTCAATATTACACAGCAAGAATTGTAAAAAAGTGAGTTTGGAGACTGCCGCCTACATGAAAAATTAGTGGGAAAAGTCCTCCTAAACCGGCGCAAGAACAACACAATGGGATCACGTAGCCCTTCCTAAATCTGGCTTTCTTCAAAATGGCTATTCGTATACTATACGGTGATCCCAAAAGCCGTCGGCTTTGATCAGGCTGCAGCGCCGATCGCTTTGGGACAACAATAGCTCCAAATCAGAAAGAATCTCCCACGCTACGTGGACGGGCTTCCTCCAGGTCTGAGTTAATATATTAGTGTACAGACATCATTCATGCGTAAAAATACTGTCTTTTATCACTGGTATGTAAGCAGAGAAGGAGCACGCCAAATTCGTCTTGAACTGGAATGATATCCGATATGAAATATAATAACACAAAAGCCGCAAGTATAACTGCACCATCTGCGCCCAGAGGCATTTGCTCTAGGCGTACTCATGGGTTGAAATCAGCCAACTTCTTGGTATCCAGAACTGAATCGTCAATCTTCCAATCGTCGACGCCGGTCCAATCCACCTGGATCGGCCTCAAATTGGACATATCGGTGTTTTTCAAAAACTTTACTCTTTCTTTAATCCAGTCTTGTTGAACATCGTCGAACGCCTTATTCCACACCTTGTCGTAAACCTTCTTGATCTTGGCTTCCTCCTTTTGTCTTATTTCTTCCAAAGCCATCCACTCCATGTGCTTCAAATCGTCGCTCGATGGCTCGTATATATGCCAGATCACGTAATGTGGCAACCCTATGACCGAGTATCCCATTCGTTTGCTCAATTTGCCAAACGCCTCAGTCTCCGCATGTTTTTCGAACGAAAAGGCCGGGAAATGTGAACCTGTACGGAAGACCCTTGCTTTTGTGAGAATCGAAACCCCACCAATTCCATCCAACTCCATTTCGACTTCTGGGTCTCCGTAAGGATCCCGCAAGTAGGCCAAATGTGGTCTCCATGTCTGGTATTCGACGTATCCCTCCACTATGCAAGCGTCTTCGCCCAAGGTTTCAGCCAACTGTAAGCCTCCATCGGATTCTTGCCAAGAGTTCAAATCATATGGTTGCTGGTTGCCCAACCAGTCTGGCAAAGGTCTCCACACATTGGGGACAATCACGTCTTTATCGTGGTGCATCAAGTCCTCCAAAATAGTAGGTGGGACTGTCTCCACGTCGGCGTCTCTCCAGTATACGAAAGAGTGGTACGGCTTGATGGCCACAGTCCATAGCCAGTTTCTTGCTCTGGCCATCAACTTTCTTCTTGGGCCCTGTGCCGCAAAGCCGTGTCTATCGGAGAAACCCTGACCGATGACTTGGCCAAAGTCCTTCTCAAAAATCTCAATCTCTCCGAATCTCTTTGCCGGGTTTGGGTCGCTCTGTATGGTGTTCAAATGTCTCTTCAACTCCCCCATCGTGTCGTCCGACGAGTCCGACACCAAGAACGCCAAGTCAATGAGGTTGTGCGGGTACGTCAAGTTCTTCATGTGGCCAAAAAACATGGGCAAATGGGCGGCTGCATCTCTCAAGGGGACACAGAACAAGACCCGCTCATCGCGCTGCCAGCCGTCAGCCGACCCCGTGTACTGGCCCAAGTCGAAGTACAGAACGTTTGGTATTCCGCTGAAGTTGGGAGCGTAGAGCGACGAGAAATTGCCGCCTTGCACTCTGATGTATGTGAATAGCACAACGATGAAGGTCCATATCAAGATGAACTTGACCGCGGCCGAGCTGACGAACCGGCCGGCCTTGAAGCCGGCGGATACCTTCTTGGAGCCCAGCTTCTCGGGGCTGACCTCGTACGGTGTCACTTCTACCGCGTTAGTCATGGTGGAAACGTGCTCCGTGGTTTCGATACAAATGTGCTGTGATGGGGTGCGCTGGAACAACAAGGATGAAACTTGCTCGGGACGCGTGGCTGGTACTGATGGAGTCTACAGCACTGGAATCGAAAGAAAGCTTTCTCTATGGACGAAATACCTAATGCACTATTGAAGTGTTCCGTAAGCTACTCTTTCTACGACTGGCTTTTGACAGGCCGCTAATCAGAGCGAGCTTTTCTTCCGCTCGTCACCCTGACAGAAACACACGACCAACGTGATAGAAAAAGGCGCGCACGTGACGGGGGACGGGGGCAGGTACGGCCACCACCCGGTTCGAGTCCCGCCGCCAGCGGGTCCAGCAGCGGGTCCACCGGCAGCGGGCCGTCCGCCCGTTTAGCCGCTCGCCTCCTTCGCCAGATCCGATTGCTGCGTGCACCGTCAGGCACTGGGCCCGGATATTATTGCACGGTGTGTTTTGCCCCTTGAGGCATTGTGCTAATTTTTGGTTTTTGTGTGTGCCTTACAGTTGCCCGTGCCAGGGGAATGTTGACGATAACGGGTGCACAATTGCACCCAACTAATATACAAGCTGACGTCGTGTATTTGACTATCGTCGACCATTCTCTGCTATTTTACATTACCGACACCACAGAAGTGCCGTCTTGGAACCTTGTTCTGAACACGCGGTTGGCGTTCGTAAACATTCCCTCTTTCAACGACACGACGATGAACTGGGATCCTTTGAACCGAGTCTTGATCAAATGCCCAATGTTCTGCGTGTGGGACAAATCCAACGCCGCGTCCACCTCGTCCAAGATGTACATGGGGGCCGGCTTGAACTGCAAGAGCGCCATAATCAACGAAAGCGCGATTAATGACCTCTGTCCCCCGGACAACTCGACCAAGCTTTCTTTCCACACCTCTCCTAGTTTAACTTTAACCTCAAGGCCCTTGGTCACGTCCATCATGTTAACAGGAACGAGCTTGGCAAACGACCCCGGTAACAAGTCGGCAAAAATTTGCCCAAAGTCAACCGAAACCTTCTGGTACGTGGTGTTCAAGGTGTCTCTTTTGTATCCATTCAATTTGTCGATTGTGTTGACAATCTTCGTTTTATCTTTTTCGATCGTCTTCACCATGTGCTTGAGCGATGCCTCCTTTTTCTCGACATTATCGATCATGCTCATGATATTCACATTTACCTTTCTCTTCATACTCTGGAACTTCTCTTCGAGAACACCCAATTGCCCATTGCATTCTTCCAAGTTGATGTTGGGGTACTGCTGTATCAAGTTGTCCAAAATATTCGCATCAGCTACCCAATCATGTTCTCCTATTAACCGGTCCAATTGCGTCTTCAATTGGTTCGTAACACTAGATGATTTGTCAAGCTCGTGGTTCAACTTCTGAATCTCCAACTTGAACTCATTGAACGATTCATTCTTGACTTTCAAAATTCTGACAAGCTCGTTGATCTCGTCGTCAAGTCCCATCAAGTTCGCTTTTTCTTCCTCCAACTCGGTCTTTACGACACGCAACTGTTGGTTCAAATTGGCTGTATCACTTGATAATCGTTGTTGCTTCTCATGTAGATCTTCGATCATCTGAATGCTAACTCGAAGAGACTCCTCCAAATTGCTCATCTCCGACTTCTGTTGTTCGCTTTCTATCTGAATTGCTTGGAAGGAATCAGTTTGATTGTCCAAGTCGGTTTGCTTCTTGGAAACCTGCTTTTTCAAGTCGGCGATTTCCTTTTTCAACGTATTCAACTTGGAGCCTTTATCCTTGCTAAACTCGTCAATGTCCTTTTCGATTCTTGACAAGTCTTGTTCGTAAGATGTGCAGTTATTTCTCTCAAGCTCAATCTTCTCAGTGAGTTGATTAATTTCTTCTTCGTTGGCTTTATTCTGTTTCAAGATCATGGATGATGGATTGTTTTCCAATTTCTTCTCCAACAATGACAATTCATATTTCTTCAAGTTTAGTTCGTTCTGAAGGGATTTGGTACTGTCAATTATCGAACTCACTCTTTGCAACTCCTGTCTAACATTTGACAACTCCCACTGAACGTCTTGACATCTCTTGTTGTATGTATTGAATTGCTGGATCTTTATCAATATTGATGAGCTGTCCTTTCGGGATCCTCCAGAGAGATTACCCTCTGGATCATAGATATCTCCCTCTAACGTGATCGATCTGGATCTGATCTTCGGGTCGAATGTGACTGTTTTGGCTGTTTGAGGATCATTACAAACAAAAGTAGTACCGAATATGTACTCCATTGCCTTTGTTAGTTCTGTTTCAAATTCGATCAAGTTGAGGGCAAGGTCTACCTTATTTGGAGCCAACTCTTTGGCATATTCAGTGACGCGCCTGTCCACAGAGCGGGCATTGATCTTGTCCAACGGGATAATCGTAACTCTGCGCTTCAATTGTCCTCTTTCGAGAAGTTGCGTGGCCACCTCTGAATTGTCGACCACAACATTATAAAGCCTATTCCCGGCACAAACTTGAAGTGCCAAAGCCTTGTTGTTGGAAGATTCTGGCAAGGTAAACAATTGAGCAACGATTCCTCTCACAAGTTGTTCATTGAAGTCTCTGCTTGGCTTGGAATAATTGAACCCGATGTTTCCCAAATCTCGCTCCATGTAGTTCAACTCACTCCTCATCTTTTGGTATTGGCCACTCAACTCCACTTCCTGTCGTTTGAGATTGTCACATGTGTTGGGGTCAAATCCCAATTTAGCATTCAATTCCGCTTCTCTTGCCTCTATTTCTGACCTGTACTTTGCTATTCCTTCGATGAGCAGTCCATTCTCTGATTTTGCTTTAGCCAACTTTATTTGATCATTTTTTATTTGGTTATTCAAGTGGGCAATTTTCAAGTCAGACGTCTTGATGAATGTTTGTGCTGAGTTCAATTTTTCCTTCACTTCGTTGTGTTGACTGGTGTAACCAGAACTGATACTTCCTGTTGATGAGACACCTGTCATTAAGGTTGAAAGCAACTCTTCCTTTTTGTAGAATTCGTCCTTCAATTTTGACAACTGCTCGTTCGTTTGATTGAATTTCAGCTCAAAATTGTTGTACATGTCAGAGTTGTTTGCCAAGCTGGTTTGGATTTCTTGTAATTGGCTCTCAATCTTTTTCTTCTTTTGTAACTCATCTTTAACGTTATCTTTGGTGATGTCTAACGAAGTGCTCAATCTGGTAACTTCGTTTGAAAGCAGGTTTTCGGTTTGCTCTAGTTCCTTCAACCTGCCGTCATTTTTCAATTCCGCTTCACGTTCCAACTTGACCTGATTCAAGTCATCGTTCAAGTTGAGAATCTCCTGGTTGAGCTTCTCTATTTCCAAGTTCAAGAATACTAGCCTGGATTCATGCTTGCTGAGGTACTCGTTGTGGTTGGTAAACTGTTTGGATAACTTCAAGTAGTCATGTGCGGCCACGATTCTCGACAACTTTTCCAAATCGATTTGAGTTTGCTGGAATTCCAAGAAACTACGTTTCTCATTCCTCAACTTCTCCAACTTGGGCTCGATCTCTTCCTTCAAAAGGTTCCGAATCTCGGTCAACTTAGCCTCCTTTTTTGCCATGGTCTTCTGTGCCTTGTCCTTGCGCTCTTCGAAGGTTCTGGTTCCTGCTGCTTCCTCGATCAAGGACAAGATCTCCGCCGGCTTCATGTTCAACACCTTGGTGATTTTACCCTGCATGATCAAGAAGTTGGGGTTGTTGATATTCAACTGGACCGACTGGAACAAGTTTAGCACCGTCTGCTGTTGCGCCTTGTGTCCATTGATCAAGTACTTGGAGCTGCCCCCCAATATGATCTGGCGGGTCACGCTGATGGTGGCACAATTCTCGAACCCTATGGGCGACTTGGAGATCTCGTTGTTGTTGAACACGATCGTCACGCTCGCCTTGGTCACGCCGGCCTGTCCTCTTTTGTAGATCAAGTCCTGTAGGTTCGATGCTCTGACGGTGTTCATAGACGCTATGCCGAGCACGAAACAGATGGCGTCCAAGATGTTGGACTTGCCGGACCCGTTCAACCCGGTGATGGCGTTGAACTGGTGGTCCCATCCGGAGATCACCGTGCGGGTGGCGTACGACTTGAACCCGTCTAGAATCAACTCCTCTACCTTCATTGGGTGTTTGCGGTGTAGGGCTGATTTGCCATGTCTGCGTGTTTTTGTTTATGTCGCGTCGTAGACTGCCCGATTCGGCAGTGTGCCGTCTTGCTGCTGTGCTACGGTTCGAGGGCGGGAAATCTCATCGCTGGGTGTGCGACAGCCAATATCTTAAGAAACGGTCCATCGGTGTATTCATTCCGATTCGAGCCACCAACAAGATCCCAGATGCTCAGCTGTGCCGCTCCCAAGAGCCGCGCCATCCGCGTGCGATGGAACTCGACCGCCCGGACCAGCAAATTCATCCCCGACTCGCTCCGAAAGCACAGCAAGAGACTCGAGCTCAAGAGGAAGCCCCAAGCTTCGACCCAGAGCCCCGCCAGCCAAGACAAGTTGTCCGAGACCAAGAGCCTTCTTCGCAGCACCGGCAAAGACTACAACCGCGGATCCGGTAGCTACTACGATCCGGCCAACACGGGACTCAATCTCGCGCTAAATAACTCGATACTCTTCGACAAGATCTCGCAGGGCACCGCCGAAAGAACCACGAAGCGGTTCGAGGCAGCGTCCAAAAGGTGGGAAAGCAACCTCAGGGAACTTTTGGGCGCCGACAGCGACAAGCGGGCGCTCGAAGCAGTCCGAGACGGGATTCTCAACGCCATCAGAAACGCCTCCATCTCTCCGGCGGTGGTGAACGACGCCACCGATATCGGAGACTTGGTGACCTTATACGACGACAATGTGAACTTGTACCTCATCGTGGCGATCCCCGAAACGCTCACGTCGTCGTCGTACACATTCATCAACAACGAAGGCGAAGTCGTCTACGCCAAGCGCTCGGCCATCAAGGTGAGGTTCCCCAAGGTTGTTCCCGAAAAGTACCATGCGGTGCTCAAGTCGTTCGTCCAACTCGAGCAGAAGTACATGGACATTGCTCCCATCGGAATCGTGGACGACAAGTTCTCCAAGTCCGTCGAAGCGTTGCCCGTGCAACTACAAGAGAAACACGTCCAGAGCGCCCACGAGGAGTCTGCCAGTGACAGCTTTGGTACGTCTGAAATGAGCGACTTCCTCGTAGCCCTGGCGTCCTCGCAGCTTCTCACCAACAGCAACGTCAACACATACGTGGTCCCGATAGTTGCGCGGTCCTTCTACTCGCAAGCTCTCACCGAGGTGTCCATCAAGGCGTTCAACGAGCTCTCTGCTGTCAACGCCAAGTTGGAGGTTTTGCACCGCAAGCTTCAGGTCGACGACAGCGGCGACTTGATCAACTCGCCGCGCACGGTTTCCATCTTTGAGATCTTGTACCATTTGGAAAACACTGACCTCGCAAGGCTCCAAGATGTGGCATCCAAATCGCCCTCGTCATTGGGCAGACTCGTCAATGGGGCCTTTGACTTCCAGACGCAGCAGTTTGGGGTCTCGACCTTTCTTGCCTTGATCATTTCCTTGCGCAAGCAGTCGCGGTTGTGGAATATCGACAAGTACAACAAGAGCTACCCGCCGTCGAGCGTGACCATTCTCCCCATCAACCATGTGGAACAAATTATCAAGGTGGTGGAGTTTCTCAAGTTCAAGCGAGGCGACCAAGCGTTCGCCAAGTACTACATCGCTCGAGTCCGCGGCAAGAGCAACGTGCCGAAACCCTTGTACTGCGATGAGATCATCCAAATGTTCAAAGACTACATCATAGGAAACTTCACCAGTGATCCTGCGGTGGAAACGTTGTTGGTTTCGATCATCAGAATAGTCGACGGATATGTTCCACAATCTGGGCATTCTGCAGTCCAGTACTCCTACGAATACTCCAAGGCTCGTGCCTACGACTTGTTGAGAGATCTCGAAGGGGGCACCCTTCTAGCCAATCCAGGAAAATGGTCGAAGTCCCAACAGCTTCCTGGAGATGGGATCAGCGTGATGGCCGAGTTGAGCAGCAAGTACTACAACTACTTGGACTCGGTCTCCGAGAGAGACTTGGTCGGTGCCACCGACGAAAGGGTCTTCAAGCTTCCTCTGTTGGACACATTCGACGCCGAGGGGACCTCAGAAAGTCAGAGCTCCCTGGTGTCGGAAAGTGAAAGCCCCTCGGTGTCAGCGTTGGAGGATTTCTATCCTTCCGACCCCTTGCAGTCCATCAGAGAAGACTTCAAGGACATTCCGGTCTACTGCATTGATTCAGCTGATGCCCACGAAATCGATGACGGGATATCCATTCATGAGGACAAAGGGCAGTACGTTATCTCGACACATGTTGCCAACCCCTCATCGTACCTCAAGCCCGACTCGGTGGTGAGTCGGATCGCGTTCAACAAGGCGAGAACGGCATACTTGCCCGAGGGCCCGACGATGATGTTGCCGAAACAGATTTCAAATTTGGCTGGCTTGGGTATCGACCAGACAAAGACAAGAACTTTTGTCGTCCAGTACAGGTTGAACAAGTCAATGATCGACGAGCTTATTCGCAATAAGCTTGATGGGAAGGACAGCTCTCTCGATGAGGAGTTGGCTGTCGAGGTCCGCAAACAGATTGCCAGCACCACGGAGATCAAGGCTGCGTATGCCAGCAGATTTCCTCAAAACTACACCTATCAAAAGGTGGACGAGCTTTTGAAGGACGACAAGATGATTGGCGCCTACAAGAACAACTCTTCGACAGACGTCCACTTCAACTCCTTGTTCAAGCTCTACAATATCGCCACGATCTTGAACACCCTGCGGATGGTCCTTGGCAAGGGCACTCAGTTCATGATCTCCAAATCAACGCTCAAGGTGACTGAGAAAAAGGGCCCGGTTCAGAAGCACGCCGAGTTCAAGGTGATCCCGGGAGGATATTCGATCACTCCTCCCAACTGCTCGCAGACCATCGAGGTTCTCACCAGCTCGACCTCACAGGGCCACGACTCGCGGTCGCAGCTTTTGGTGTCGGAGTTTATGATCTTTGCCAACCACTCCAGCGCGGTGTTTGCCCGTGAAAAAGGCATCGACATCATCTACCGCTCGCAAGAAATGAACTTGAACGCCAAGGTCCAGGACGACATACATGCCATTGTCAGCAAGAGCTTGTCCCAAGCCGAGTATCACATCAGTGAGGATGACCTAAGCAAGATACTCCTGGTGTTGACAAACGCCAAGACGCATACCGAACCCAAGAAACACGAGTCCCTAGGCTTGGAGGCGTATACCAATGTGACGTCCCCTTTGAGAAGGTACACCGATGTGTTGAACCACTGGAAGTTTGAAGAGTACTTACTCAAGAAGAGCGGGTTGAAGCCCGCCGAATCGCGCTTGACGAATCTTGAGTACATGGGAAACCATCTCCAGAACATGGAGTCGATCAACAACCAGGTGCAGCGTTTCTCGTTGAAGTTTTGGGAAGGCACCTTTTTCAAGGAGTACTTGAGACTCTTGAGTAGCGGCAAGGTTGATAAGAAGGACCAGATAACGTTCCGCTTGTTGATTCGGTCCAACCCGAAGAGCGGGAACTACGTGTTGGTGGATGTTCTTGGGTTCAACAACTTGCATTCCAAGTTGGAGGTGACGGACAAGTTGATGAGTGCCTTCAATCGAGGCGAGATCGAAGTGGGGCTGATCTTGGAGTCCAAGGGTCTCGCTATCTCCAAGGTGGACTTTATTGAGGACGAGTTGATCTTTGCGTACAAGTGAGAGCGTGGCAGACGATTACAAGAATGGAATCAAGGAAGAGAAGAAATACCACATCAACAAACGAAGGAAGACGACCAGCAGAACAAACGATACGGAAAATACTGGAACATGGATGAAAACCAGGTCAGTTAATGTAAATAGAACGTCATATTGTATATGTCAATTGTATAAAGGAACTTGACAGCAGAATTAAAGGGCTACCGGGGAGCGAAGGCGGTGAGGCAGTGGGGGACATTTGAAGTCAAGCGTATGAGATTATAGGTGGTCCCTGTGACACTCTTGTCTCTGTACTTCACTCTGGAACCTACGCCCATTTTCCAATAATAGCCATGGCCAACGCTCCGATGGTCAAGCAGAAGAAAGCGGCGAGGACTCGGCCCATTCCGTCGTCCTTGAACTCGTTAGAGTAGAAGAAGTCGTAGCCCATCAACTCCACCAAACTGTTATAAATAAGAATGCCTCCACAGAGAGCGTCGAATACCCCCGTGACCAAGAGCGCCGTACGGGACCCCGGTGGATACGAGTGTCTGACGCCCAAGCCAATGCCAATGGCAGTAGGGGTGGTGAAGCTGTAGGTGAGCGACAAGAGCCACGGAACGTACTCCTTGCCCTTGGGCCACGGGGTGGTTGCGAAACGCGTTCCCAAGCCAAGGCCCTCCAACAACTGGTGGAACGCTATCGCCACGTACAAAGTCTTGAACTCGTCGCCGGCAATGGCCAACGAGAGCCCCACGAACACCGAGTGGAACACAATACCGAATTCCAAGAACAAGCTGTTCAAGATCTGCTGGTACACCGATTCGTCCGAAAGCGCCTGGGCGTCCTGGCGAGCCTTGGTGGCCTCGTGGGTCTCGTCCTCGGAGATTTTGTCCTCGAGGTCACACACGGCCGCCTGGGCGGCGTCCTCTATGCGTTGCAAGTTCTTTCTTTTGGCGCGTTGCTGCATCTTCTTGTGGCCGATGATGTCCAAGAAGAAGATGACGAACACGCCGATGAGGGCAATGCCCTCCGTCCACGGGTAGCCCTGGATCGAGGGCCCCAAGCACGGGTTGCCGAAGTTCTCCTGGGCCTCCGCCAACAAGTGGATGAAGCCCGTGGCGACAATGACCCCGGTGCCGACGTAGCGGGTGATGAAGAAGATCCACCCGGGCAATCTGATCCACGAGCACCGCCCGGCGACCAAGGGAAAGAAGGACCCGAGGGCGGAAACCGCGAGGAGCACGAACACCGACGAGATACGGGCGCCCATGTACTCGCCATCGAACGAGTTGCCGGATTCACACGTATCCTGGCGGGTGTATAACTTCGAATCCATAGTGGAGAGAGTGGGCTTTAGCGAGGTAGGGTGGCAGCGGTGGCACGATTAGCAGAAGGTAGCAGCTAAGAACGTGAACAGCTGGAAGTCAAGAAACAGCAGGCTGGTGTTATATATCTACATCTGAGCATATAAGCTCACGGATCGGGAGCCTGGCGAAGTCATCGGGCCCGGCGAGAGCCAAGAATAACCACCCCGGTCGAATCGCATGGCCAAGAACATTGGCCCCGGCAGCGCAAAAAGCAGCCAGAGCTGTCGCCGTGTTAGCACGCCAGGGGCCCTTAAAATAGCACAGGTAGTCCAGCCAGCGGTCCTCCTCTACGGCGAGTCCGTCCTCGGAGATGCTTGCTCCCGCAAAGCCTGGGTGTTGTGGTGGAGGGTGGTGAAATGAGAGCGTTTTTTTTTGCAGTTTTCGAGAAAGTTTGCACCCATTTGGCCGGGCCAAGCAGCGAAGTTTTACCGAAACGTGGGGCGGCAGAAGGGAAACTTTGACGTGTGGACGGCGGCGGGGCTGAAGCTCTTGGCACGAGCGGCTCGCAAGGGTCTCGTTGGAAGCACCAATGAGGGTCCGGGGGATTGCACGGTAGTTGCGTTCGTGGAGTCGCCCGGCGCCCGTCGCACTAAATTGCTAGAGTCACACAACGTCTCACAAAACTGTCGCGAGCGTCTCGCTAGAACGGAGCGAACTAGCTTACCACGAGACAGTGCCGCGATAGACAATGAGACGCTTACAATAGAAGGAGCCAAAAGCTCTGCTCCGCTGGGAAGGGCCATGTTATCTGCTCGCCATACTCTCTTTTTTCTTGTCTCACTGGACGTGGTGGCCTGCTACTCGCTGGAGGTCGTGGTGCGGCGTCTAGCGACGTCTCTCCCTAAATATACTCTGAGGTGCTGGTGCGCATCTCACCCCAGCGCGGCGCTACTGGTCGCACTTTCAATCTGCTCTGGCAGGACCTCCTCCACCACCCAGCATGTTCCACAACAACGCCTTCATCTCGTCCACGGACCATCTACCGTGCGACATCATACGCCTGGTCTGGCTCGTCCAGGCGTGTAATCTCGCCAACGCCCGCCTCCGCGAGCAGCTCCACCAAACGCTCCAGAACATCCAGAGCGGCACCACCGACAAGGCCGACGCCGTCGACTCCATCATCTCCCTCAAGGCCGCCATACGACGGTACGACCGAGAAGCCATCGAGGAGACCCGTGCCTTGCGCAACCAGCTCTACGCCCACCGCCTGTCCCTAGGCGACGAGTTGCGTGATTTGCAGGCTCTCGCGCAATCACACCGTTCCGAAAACGTTCTCCTTACCGACCAGGAGCAGCTCCGGCGCCAGCTCAAGGCCCACTATGAGCAGAACCCGTTGGTGTCGCAGCGCGAGGCCTTGGAGGAACAGCAGCGGTTGCGGCACCGCAAGCTCAAGAAAACGTCGGGCCTCAAACTTGTGTTGCGGATGCCGACACCAAAACAAAATCAAAACAGGCCCGTAGTCACGGCGAATAAGCAGTACAAAAAGCGCCCGCACAGCAGCCACGGCGTCACGCAGCCTCGGCCACGGGGAAGGCCGCCCAAGATTGCGGCGGTGATACCGGAGACGGCGCCGGAGGAGGCGCCGGAGGAGGTGCCCGCCACGCCCGAGGAAGACGCCCGGTACTGTTTCTGCAAACAAGGTTCCTTTGGCGACATGATTGGTTGTGATAACGAGGATGCCTGCCGCAACGGCGAGTGGTTCCACTACAAGTGCGTGGGGCTCTTGAATCGGGTTGAGGCCATGAAGTACTCCACCGGCAAGATCAAATGGTTCTGCTCGGAGACGTGTCGGGCAGAACAGGAGCTGAAGAGCCACAAGAAGAAGAAGAAGAAAAACAGGTGGTAAGGTCTGAGACGCGGAAGCGGAAGCAGAAGCGCAAAAGCGAGGAGCTGGTGATTGAGCTCAGTACTGGCATGCAAAGCGAACGGTCACGAGGCGGGGGTCTACTGGCGCCAATTATTGGGCGACAGAGTTATCGAGCCGCGTCGCCTATGCCGCCTTTTGGTCTTGAACCCGCTGCAGATTTCTCTCAAAGAATAATGACGTTTAAGTTTTGCTTAATATACAATCTATATCCAGGCAGCTGTGAACCGATCGGTTGCGCTACTGCTGTCTTGTGGTTCTCCTCAATGCAAGTCTGCGGGTGCTCCGCACTTCACCAGCCAGCACTGTCTGAAACTAGGGTTCTCTGAGCGGCTCTGGTGGCTCTATTTCTTGTCTCATTTCCTGAGAGGGTTCGCTGTCTCTTGGTAGTTGCTGGAGGTCTGGCCGGCGGGCCTCTCGGGGCCTCTCGCGCGGCTCTCACTAGAGCTCTCGAGAGTTCTCGCTAGATTTCCGCTGGCGCGACTCTTGTCGCCGCGCTCTGGCCGCGACTCTGCTCCTGTCGTACCGTCGCTCCTCAAACAGTCAACAACTCCAACATGCCGGCGATCTCGTTGGCCTCCTTGCTCTTTCTGATCTCGCTGTTCAAGCGCTTCAACAAGCCGGCAAAGCACTCCTCCAACACCACGCTCTTGTCGATCAAGGCGCCGTACATCTCCAATATCACCCCGATGTAGTCGCACACCAAGTTGATGGACTTGATGTCGTCCAAGTTCTTGGTGAACCACTGCAAGATGGGGAGCAACGAGATCTCGTCGCGGCCGTACACCGCGATTCTGATCTTGCCTCGCTTCTTCAACTCGTTCAACACCGTCACCGTGTGGTCCTTGGGGACGCCCATGGCAAACGCGCTGTCCAAGGCGTCGCTCCAGCGGAACGCGTTCAAGTGCTTCTCAAACTGCTTCAACTTCTTGCCCAGCCCGCCCGACAGGTGCACCACGTGGTGCTCCTCCTCGCCTGTGTAGTCGCGGCCGCGCATCATGCGGCTGTACGCGCTGGACTTGGCCTCCTTGACGCCCTGCTGGACCTTGGGCTCCGTCTTTCTCGTGCGGATCGTGAGCAACCCCGAGGTCAACCCCGTGACAAAGTGCTTGTGGTTGTTCGACCCCGGCGAAACGCCACAGCTCAACACCCCGCCGCTGGCAAACTTCCACCCGAACTTGACCTCGTAGTTGGCGGCGGTGTCGAAGATCTTGACGTGCCCGTCCAACGACCCCACCAACAAGCCGCGGTCGCCCGTGTTGTGCAACGTGGTGGCGGTCTTGGTGAAGTTGTTGAGGCTGAGGAGCTGGCTGCCCCGGGTCAAGTCCCACACCTTGACCTGCGGCCCGCCGGCACTCACCAACGTGGTGGGCAGGAGCGCAAGCACGTCCTCCACCGGGTTGTGCTGCTGGAACTGCGCGATCACCGACAGCTGCCTCGTGTCGAACAACCGCACCACGCCGTCGTAGCACCCGGTCGCAACCAAGTTCGGGTTGCCCGGCACGAAGCTCGCGCTCCGGATGTAGTCGCCGTGGTTCAGCTCGTCGAAAGAGACAATGGGGCCCTTGGTGGTCTGCGATATGTCGTACAACCGCAACACGCGGTCGTCGGACCCCGTCACCAACTGGTTGCCGATCGTCTGGTGGAACTTGGCCACGTGTGTGGAGTGGCTCGACGGGTTCAAGCTCACCAACAAGTTGCGCGGCTGGTAGCTGTCGTAGATCGACACCAACCCCGTGGCGTCCGCGGCCACCAAAAGCTTCCCGTCGTACCGGTACTCGCCCGAGTACACCGTGTCCTTGAACCGCGAGAACGTCTTGACCACCTGCCGGGTCTTGGACGAAAACACCTGGATTCGCGTCGACGACGTCACCGCAAAGTCGCAGGGCGATATCGGGTTGAAGTGGATCTTGCTGATGGGATGGTTCTCCTTAACGAGCTGCGGGTTGGCGTAGCCCCGCCAGTACTTCTGCTCCGGCGTGGCCTGTGAAGGCAACGTGGCGCTTCTGACCTGCTGCACCTTTTGTTTGCTGGAAGACATCCTGACTGTGGAAGACTCTGCTGGGCTGACCGTGATGGAGTTTTCAAGATGAGCACCAAATTTTTCATTTCAGTCACGCGTCAGTGGGTCACGTGATTCAATGTCACGTGACAGCTCATCGAGCCTCATCTCTCTTCACGGGTACAGTACATGTGACCCAAGGGCGGCGGCGGCGGCTGCTCGATACTGGTGTCCCGCTGTACAATGCGCTGGCGCTGATTTTTAGATAGAATTCGTCAATTAATGTATATACGTCAACCAATAAACTCCTCGGAAAAAAAACCAATCAGCGACTGATTTAGTTTTCCAAGTCCTTCTTCAAGGTACCCAAGAAAGCGTGCTTTTCAGCAGGGGTTTGGAATCTACCCTTACCGAACTTGGAGGCGGTATCGATCCACTTCAAGTTGACCTTTTCGAGGTCTCTTCTGGTGGTACCAACGTACAAGGACTTTCTCAAGGTAACAACTCTCTTCTTGGTACCTGGGATGGAACCCTTCAACAAGACAAAGTCGTTGTTGACGAGACCGTATCTGACGAAACCACCCAATGGGTTGATGGTCTTCTTGGTTCTGTCAAATTCAGTAGCACCACTGGAAGCGTCACCAGCAGAACCGACTCTGTAAACCTTGTGGTTGATAGAGGTTCTGTGGTGGTAACCGTTTTGACCAGCTCTGGCAACGGTCCAGTTGACGTTGGCTGGATGCCAAGCACCAATACAAGCAACCTTTCTCAAACCTCTGTGGGTCTTTCTTGGCAACTTCTTGGTACCCCATCTGTGGGTGACACCCTCGAAACCGTGACCGGTGGTAACGGCAACAACATCGATCATCTCGTTTTGTTCGAAAACAGAGTCGACGGAGACGGTCTTTTCAAAGTGTTCTCTAGCCCAGTCAACCTTGTCGGAGACGGAACCACCGTTGATTTGAATTTCAGCGAGGTGAGCCTTCTTTTGAGCCAATGGGGTCTTCTTGACTTGGGTGTGAGCCAAGACTCTGACAACAGAAGCGTACTTCTTGATTCTGGCCAATTCTCTTTCGATTTGAGCACCATCTTGAGCGTACTTAGCAGAGTACTTGGTGAAAGCCTTCTTCTTGGACTTGTACCAGTTCTTGTAGAATCTTCTTCTGATTTCTTCAGACAAGTGCTCAGCCCAGACGGTGGTCAAGGATCTCAAACCTCTTGGGGTTTCGACGTAACCAACAACACCAACAACAACCAATGGTGGAGTGTCAACAACAGTGGCAGCTTCGACAACCTCACGCTTGTGCATCTTGGAACCTGGACGGTCCAAGTCTCTGACAATGGTGGTCATACCGGCCTTGTAACCCAAGAAAGCGGTCAAAGCAACAGGCTTGGACTTAACATCCTTTGGGAAGGACTTAACTCTACCTCTTTGCTTGGCGGCTCTCTTTCTTGGCAAGAAACCTAAGGACCCGTGACGTGGGGCTTCGAATTTTCTGTGAGACATTATGTACTATAGTCTTGTTATTAACAGCTGAAGAAGAAGGTGAGAAAAATCGCTGGAGGTGGCCGCTACTTATATGTTGTGAAAAATTTTTCACTCGCGATTTTGTGCGGGTAACCCCATCTCTGTCGCTGCCCTTGATTTGTGTGTCCTGCATACTGAGGCGGTTGCAGTCTTGTGCTTCATCATGACTCGTTTTACGCTGCCGTGCTGCCAAGTACACCGCACCCTCCGGTTTCTAGTTGCAAAATGTATATTGATTTGACGACATCCAGATGTGTGGAGTAGAAAAAAATGTAAGGGACGACGAATGGGAAATGAAAGAATATAAATGTCTAAATAAAACGGTGGCATATGAGTCTAGTGGCTTAGCAAGCAAATAGAAATGAATAGATGGTGAGTGTGGTCGATGACAGTGTTAGTCCGATTGGGGGGGGTAGGTATGCATACTCATGAATCGCAAAGTATTGACCAGACGTGGCAATTCCAATTCCCCATCCCATGCATTGCGGTGAGTTCAATCGCTCTCTCTAAGGTATATCACTTTCTTGAGCGCTAACCGAGCGTCTCCTGAATCTTCGTGGTTGGATGCCGCTGGCGCTGTATCAGCCATGTTTTTGGACGCAGCAGCTGCCTCGTTCGAACCATTCAAGCTCATCAAATCGTTCATGCTGATGGACTCGTTGTTGTCGAATCTGTTTTCCTGCTTTTGGCTATCGTGGTTGTGCTTTTGTTCATCGCGCAATGGCTGATGCTGTTGTTGTTGTTGATGCTGCTGCTGCTGTTGCTCGTGTATACGGTTCTGGTTGTGATTTTGTTCATGTCCGAGTGCATCGTTCAGTTGCAGCAGTGACTGCTCAAACCTGAAGTCTTGCGCCTGGAGGTGGTTGCCCTGTGCTTCTGCTTGGCCCAAAAAGAGGTCCTGGTTCATCAAGAATTGCTGGTTGCTGAGCCCCTTCTTTACTTGTGGTGAGTTGATGTTCATCATCGAATACATCAAGGAGTTGAATTGGGGGGTTAAGTTGAATGCCAAACTACTATTTGGGGTAAAGCCCGTTGATGAATACAAATAGTTATCATCAAACTTTGGAGTCTGCGGCAATTGACCTGAACTTCCACCAGGCTGTTCAGTAATTGAAGATAGCAGTTGGGTTTGGTTGTGAATAGCGGTAGACACCCCGGTTATATCCGAGTTGTGCCTTCTCAACAAGTTTGGCTTATCCAACTTGTCGGCTTTTTCAGTTTCCGACTTGTCTGACTTGCCTTGAGATTCGATTCCGACCATCGATTTTGCTTGAGTTAATCTCGGTCTCGGCACCTCCACCCTTTGTAGTATCAAGTTTCCCAACTTGGTAGCGGGTGTACTATCGTTTGAAGTGTTTTCTTTGACACTTGGAGTAAAGAAATCACTGGACAAAACTGCCTTCCCCAGATCGTCAATTGTCAATTTCAACAGAAAATTGTTGCTCTTGGGACTGACACTTTGTAAAGGATCCGACGCGGATCCAGATCCAGAGTCGGAAGCTTTGTTCGGCGTTCCAGCGGCAAGAGGAGGTGACGAAAGCGTAGCAGCAGTTTTGGGTGATTCGGAGCTAATCTTGGAATGGGACCGCTGGAAACCGCCGGACGGCACATTGAAGTGGTTGTGTTCCATGGTCGGCTTTGACTCACGAGCCTGAAGCTTTGACTCCTGGGCAGCAGGCTTGTTCTTCTTAACAGGGCTCCCTCTGTTCTTGTCGTTCCGTTGGGCTTGTACTTGGTCAAGAGACTGGGGTTGGGGGCGCGATTGCAATTGTGGTTTCGCATGCGATTGCAAATGGCGTCCTTCTGCTGCGGCATGGTCTGCGCTCGGCTGGGAGAACTGATGGCCATTTTGCAAGCTGAAGTCCCGAGACTGTTGTTGATTCAAGTCCTGATTTCTTTGGTTCTGGAAGTCGTGGGACCTTGGGCTGATGTTCAGCAAGCCGGGGCCCTTTTGCACCAACGAAACCGGAGGCAACAAGTTGTTGTTGGGCGATTGTTCGGTCATGGCGTGCGAGTTGGTCGGGGTCGGGGTGTTGGTTGAAACCAAGTACGACGGGTTCAAGTTCTTCCTGGGGTCCTCGAACGGGGTGGGGAAAGCACTCGCGGGCTTCAGGCTGGGGTCGTACTGCTGAGGGGTGGACAAGTAGCTTGGGAACTGGCCCTTGACGGTCGACGAGGGCGGGGTGTTGTAGTAGGAGATGGCGTCGTTGTTGAGGACAAACATGTTCGAGTTGGAGGTATCGGACTGGGTGATCATGGAGATGTTGTCCAAGGTCTTCGAGTTGATGTGGTGGTACGGGGTGAAGGTGGAGCCGTTGATGGCGGTGGAGAGCGGCGTGGCCAAGGTGTTGTCCACGACCGAGGAGGTTGACTTCAGTTTGCGGGCCAAGGAGGGGGAGGTAGCGAGGGAGCTCGCGGCCGAGTTCTTTCGCTTCTTGTGGCTCTTGATGTTGGTGGCCGAGACCTTCATCAAGGGGGTGAAGAAGTCGGGGGCGCCGCGCTTGACGATCTGGTTGGAATTGCTCTCTGCGGTGGGGCTGCCGCTCATGGGAGACGTGTTGACGCTGATGTTGAGGGTGGTTGTGATTTTGCTGGACAACGACGAGGCCTTCGGGGGTCTTCCTCTTTTTCTCTTGACGGGCGGGGACGTGCTCGGGGACGAATTGAACGACTGGAACTGTTGGGGCGACGTTTTGAGCGGCTGCTGGAACTGGTGGGGCGGCTTCATGGGCGGCTGCTGGTACTGGAGCGGGAGACTGCCCACGGGCATCTGGCCCGCCGGGTGTGTCTGTTGCAGTGGGGAGAACATGAACTGGGAGTTGGGAAAAGGGTCTGACATGCGGACGGCTAACTGGGGGATTCTTTCACTGGTGACGCTGAGGAGTATCGGTGCATAAATTTTAGGAGGGAATGTGGGCTAATTCTGGAACAGGCTCTTGGGGGGGTGGTGGCGCGGGCTTGAATGGTTTCGTAGTGCCGGAGGGTGTCTAGGGGGCCACGCTTGGGTTGGACTGGCTGGTTGCAACGGAGGGGATCTTTTTTTTTGGGGTGTCAAAAAAGTGTGGGCGTTCTTTTGGACAAATGTGCTACTTGGTGGAATGCTACTTTGGGACGATGCTCGGGCACGGCTTGTTTCGGCGCTTCTGGAGGAGCTTCTTTTTCTCGGGACGGTGATCTTCAAACGGGCACACAGCTAGAAACGAAATATCCAACGGGGAGTAGCAGAGAACGCGAGAGAATGGGGGAGGAATGGTTTTCTTATTAGGAGACAAAGAGACAAATTATAACGGCAACTGGAAAAAGTACAAGTTGATTTGAACGTGTAAGAAAATGGCAGACAATCGACGCGGGGTGCGGGCTTAGATAAGTGAAAATTTCCTGCGACAATAGAGAAGCAATATAATCCAGTTTAGGCATATACGGATGTATTTTCTGCTACAAGGGCTGAATAATGGCCGGGGCCGTGAGGACAGCCAACCCGGGCGCCGGCGGGCGCCAGCGGGACGCCCCAGCGGGCACCCACAGCGCGCCGCCGCCGCAGAACAAGGTTTTGCGCCCTACGCTCGTCCGATCCCCGGCGGAGGTGCCCCTGGGCTTAACCGTGGGCGCTCTGGCGCGGGCGCCGCCCTGCTGGGCCGGCCCGTCGTGGGTCGGCGCCAGGCCGCCAGGCTCGCCGCCGCCAACGTCTCATCTCCCCGCCGCTGCTCTGCGCCAGAAATGCCCATCGCCAGGCTGCAGTTGCTATCACAACTGGGGCCAACACACTCTTAACGCACTAATTATGAGTATTGTTCAAATTGCGACCGAGACAATCCCAGGCTCCAAGGGATGAAATATGGAAAATCTGTGCCGTACGCCGCCCTGCTCGCCCGCACCTACACACACTCTCGAAGCCCGCCGGCACCAAACGACGGCCGGGCGGCCGCCCCTGGGGCAGCGTGTTCCTCCTGATTTCACCTCCTACGTTTCACCGGCCCCTGCACCCGCACCCCGGCGCCGCAGGGTGCGAATCCCGCCGCGGTTGCCAACCCCGGCTTCTGTGCCACGGCCGCCTGCTGGCCCCGGCACAGAGAACGATCGTCGGCTGGCCGTCTCCAACGTCATCTCCATAATTATCGACCAACTAAGTAATTCTTGTAGACGAATTAACTCTTCCGGGCGAAACATCTGATAATATTCGGCTCGTCAGATGGACGCGTGCGCGCAGACTGCGTCGCCCAATGCGGCATAATTAGGATGTGCGCTCCTGCACACGCACCCCAACGTTGCTGGTTCTCGACTATTGTCCGGTCTCCGGGGCGACCCTTGAAACGGGCCTCGAGCCAAGCTGGAACTCCGGTCACGTGCGCCGTGGCAGGCGCTCCGGCACCGCGCCTGTGGCTCGCCGGGCGGCTCACGGCCTGGGCCCGTCGATGGGGGCGCGGCCCAGCGCAGCTCCCTCCACCAAAGGCCAAAGGCCCCCACCGCACCAAAGGCCCCCACCGCACCAAAGGCCCCACCGCACCAAAGGCCCCACCGCACTCCGACCACCCCACCGCATCAAAGGCCCCTACCGCACCACCCCACCGCATCACCACCCATCCACACACCACCACCACTCCCCTCCCCACCTCCACCGCTCTCGTTTCTCGTCCGCTCTCGTCCCCTCGTCCGCTCTC
The DNA here is from genome assembly GCA_030568635.1 of Suhomyces caryicola. Lineage (NCBI taxonomy): Eukaryota > Fungi > Ascomycota > Pichiomycetes > Serinales > Debaryomycetaceae > Suhomyces > Suhomyces caryicola. Next base: position 209,960 of record JAJMGG010000017.1, on the reverse strand, counting down.
GTCCCCTCGTCCGCTGTCCGGCGAGCAGCCTCGCCACCTCCTCTCGCCACCGTCGCGTTTCGGTCGTACCGCCGTCGTTCCTCGTACGACCCGCGCCTCGTATAGTTTCGCTTTTTAACCCGCCGGCCGGCCTCCTCTGCCCACCAGCAATGGCGCCTTTGAATCCCGCCACCACCCACCGGGAGTTCCTCGGAGTTCCCGGCGTCTCGTTCATCATCGTGTCGCTCCCCGTGTTCGTCGTCATCTTCGCGCTCCTCGTCAACGACCAGTACTCGCTCCAGGGCGTCTCGTTCGACTGGGACCGCATCGCGCAGGCCGCCCCGCTGACCGCTCGCCAGTGGTGCGACGCCGCCTTCGACAAGGCCTCGTGGCAGGCGTACCTCGCGTGGTTCGCCGGCTTGGTGGCGTTCGACTTCATCGCGCCCGCCCGCGTCATGAAGGGCACCGTCTTGCGCGACGGCACCACGTTGGACTACAAGATCAACGGCATCTACTTCGTGGCCACCTTGTTGGCGGTGTTGGCGGCACGCGCCCTCCGCCTGGACAACTACTACTTGCCCGAGTTGCAGTTCCTCTACGACCACCAGTTGCAGTTGACGTTGGTCACGCTGATCTTCTCGGTGGCCTTGTCGCTCTTCTGCTACGCGTACTCGTTCGTGCCGCTCCGCAAGCCCAACGGCGCCGGCACCAAGGAGCGCCTCTTGGCGGTGGGCGGCAACACCGGCAGCGCCGTGTACGACTTCTTCGTCGGGCGCGAGTTGAACCCGCGCATCGGCTCGTGGGACATCAAGTTGTTCTGCGAGGTCAAGCCGGGCATGATGTTGTGGTTCCTCATCAACTTGTCCTGCCTCCACCAGCAGTACCACACGTACGGCAAGGTCACCGACTCGCTCCTTCTCATCAACATCCTCCAGGCCTACTACAGCTTCGACGGCGTGTTGAACGAGGAGGGCATCTTGAGCATGATGGACATCACCACCGACGGCTTTGGCTACATGTTGGGCATGGGCGACTTGGGCTGGTTGCCGTGGTCGTACTCGCTCCACGCCCGCTACTTGGCGTTGCCCGAAAACACCTTGGAGTTGGGCTGGCTCCGCTGCTGTCTCATTCTCTCCGTCAAGCTCGTCGGCTTCTACATCTTCTACTCGGCCAACAGACAGAAGTCCGACTTCAAGCAGGGCCGGTTGGACCACCTCAACCTCAAGAGCATCACCACCAAGACGGGCTCCCGCTTGCTCTGCGACGGCTGGTGGGGCGTCTCCCAGCACATCAACTACTTTGGTGACTGGTTGGTCGGCTTGTCGTGGTGCTTGTTGACCGGCTTCCAGACCCCGCTCACCTACTTTTACGCCATCTACTTTGCCATCTTGTTGGTCCACAGACAGACCAGAGACGAGGCCAAGTGCAGCGAAAAGTACGGCGAGCTGTGGAAGGAGTTCACCAGACAGGTGCCGTACAAGATCATCCCGTACGTGTACTAGAGAGCGCTTTGTGCGCTCTGCCTCCCTCCCTCTATACATCTGTCTCTACAGTAGCCAACCTTAAGTCTGGATTGATGAATAACTAAAACTAGGAAGAAATTGTCCTCTCGTTGGTAGAATTATACTAATGAAGCTTGCTTCAGCTCGCCGTGGACGCTCGATCTTGTTGCGTGCTCGGCTCTCTTACTCGGTCTTCTTGCCGAAATCAACCTGCTTCTCGAACGCTTGGTAACTGACCTGCAAGGACGAGATCCAGTTCAAGGCCACGTACAAGATGGTGATCAAAAGGATCGACACAATGAGCCCCAGCCAGACCCCGTTGTTGAAAAACTGGTAGTGGGTGAAAAGACTGGCGTTCTTCACCTTGTGGGCCTTTTGGGGCACGGCCGAGGCCTGTGGCGAGCCCAAGGCGGTCACAAAGCCTCCCACCTGCTCGATGAGCGACTCGGCCGCTCTGAAGTCGTCCTCGACCTCCTGCGCGATCTTGTCAAAGTCGTCGGCCTCCACCGCGTCGTGGTCTCTCTTGGCGTGGTGGCCGTGGCCGTTGATGTCGTGGACCCGATCCTCAACGTACTCCTTGAGCTGCTCGAGCTTGCCTCTGTAGGCCGATGGCTTTCCCTGGACAACGACGCGGCTGTGGTGGGCCGTGAACTCGCTGACGTGGTGCTCGTCACGGTCGTCGACCTCCACCACGACGATCTTGTCCGAGTCGTCGCCCTCACACCGGAACGACAAGTCCAACTCGGCGTCGCTGGCGTACAAGACATGCGGAATGAACGTGCCTTCGTCGTCACACTCTCTCTTCAAGTGGCGGACCTTGTAGACGTACAACGGCTCGCTGCCGCCGCAAACAGCGGTGCGGTACTCCTCCAAGGCCAGCGACAACGCCGCGGCCTTGGTTATGTGGCCAAGCTCGCCGCCCAACGGCTGCGACGAGTAGAAGGCCGCGGTGTCTGAAAAGGCACGCACGCCGGCGACGGCCGCCAAAAGCGAAACTAATCCAAATGTCTTCATGATGATTGCTGAAGCGGGCTGGTGCTATCTCTGAGGTCTGTTGGTGGGTGGAAGGCTCCGGTTTTGTCGACTGCGTGTGGTCACGTGCGCCGCCCGCCAGTGCGGGTCCGCCAAATCTTCACGCTATCGCCCTCCTCTGGTACCCCCAACCAAGATGGCCGAAATTCCAAAGTACGTACAGAGCCCGGGAGCGGCGGGTGCCGTGGGGCCGCTCCGCTGAGCAGCCGTGGGCGCAGGCGCCACCGGCAGCGACGTCTTCGCGCCGCCCGCTACTGACCAGGCAGCTCGCCAGGCGGCTAGCGAGGCGATTGGCCCCAGCGGCGCCCCGCCAGCGCTCCCCAGCGTGATTTCCCGGCACAGCATACTAACGCCCAGCTCCGTTATCCAGAAGTTGGTGTTTTTCACCGCTGCGATGATCATCTTTCCCATCACCACGTTCTTCGTGTGCCAGTACTTGTTCAGCAACAACGCGCTCATCAGCGGCGGGGTTTCCGCGCTCGTGGCCAACGTGGTCTTGATCGGCTACGTCGTCGCCGCCTTCACCGAGGACTTGTCGTCCGGCGAGCCGCAGGAGCTGAAAAAGGACCAGTGATCCGACTGTATATATATGCTAATAAGATAGATATCCAAGGTCGTGTGTAGCCCGATACGTTAGGCACGCCAAGTTTGAAAACCCGGGTGTTGTTTCCGCCGCTGCAGCACTCAGAAATGGTTCACCAGTTGGCCCTCGTGTCGTCCATTCCGCATAACAAGTACATCCAGACGGTCGCGACGCTCCAGGCGCTCACGGGGCTCTTGTCGCCGCAGCCTATCGCCACCTACACGCTCCTCACGAAGCCGCACCACGTCTTCAAGCCCAAGTTCGAGCCGGGCAAGGTCAACCAAATCGAGCAGTACTACATGAAATGCGTGACCACGTGGGTCGACGAGACCAGTGAGGCGTTGGACATATCGCACGCGATCACCAAGGAGTCGGGCGACGTGCTTGTGGACCGACTTTTCGTCAGCGGAGCCGTGCAGAGAACATGGACCCTCCAGATCTCGGACATCCCAGTGGCGGGCAAGAACCAGGTGTGCTCGGCGCAGACCATCTACGAAAGCACGTTGGTGCATAGTCACACGGTAGTGAAGAACGCTCCCGAAGACACACCGCCGCGCAAGGAGGAGCCAAAGGAGGAACCACAGCCAGAGACGACGCAAGACGGAAAACCGGGCCAGGCACAAGACACCCCGTTGGAGGTCAAGGAAGAGATCGAGGAAATCAGTGCGGACGACCTAGGCGAGTTCATGGATCTCGACAAGCCCGAGGTGAAAAAAGAGACCCCCGCCGACGACGTTGATATCAAGATGGAGGAGCCCGACGTGGCGGGCGACGCCAAGGCAGAGGTGGTCGACTTCACAGCCGCACGCAAAGACTCGTTTCTCCAGTTTCTCGAGGACTTGGGGTACGAGGTGATCAACCAGTACTGGATCAAGGGGATCCGGTTTTTCCACAAGGACATCATCATTGAGTTGTTCAAGGTGTTCGTGAGAGACGACACCACCGACACCTCGGCCGCCGACAAGATCAAGCTCAAGTTGCTCGACGAGTCCAACACGTTCCACATCAAGGTGTACATCAACATTCCCAAGCAGACGGACGTGGAGTTGATCAACCAGGGCACCAAGGACTTGTTGAAGATGCAGGAGTTCTTGACCAACTTGTTCAAGTTGGAGATCCCCGACCGTATGTACATGGACAGTAGGGTGCTAAATAAATAGAGAAAGGAACGCCATGTATTACACGCTATCTAGCCATCAGTGGTGTGCGTCGGTTGTATGTATGGCGAAGTGGGTTCCGTGTCGTGGATGAAGCTCGCTGATGGCGACGGCATCGCGCTCGCCCTTCTTGGGGTCCACCCGAGAGTCGAGCGCGCTGATCTCGTCCAACAACAGCGCCAAGGTGATCTCGTTGTCGGGGGTGTGGTCGGAAGCCATCAATCTGAAGTTGCAGTCGTTGGAGTGCTCGGGCGCCGTTTCCGCCGGGCTCTCGTCGTAAAGGTGCCTGACAAACTCCATCTGCATCTCGAGCGCCAGGATGAGCTCCGTCTCCTTTTCCGGGGAGATGTTGGTGTCGAGGCCCGAGAGCTTCAAGATCTTGCGGAGCTCGTGTGGCGTGACGGTCGTCGTGGACGAGGTCGGAAGCAAGTCCAGAACGGACCACGTTGGGTTGTTGATGACCCGGGCGATGTCCCCGGCCGCCAACACCCGGCCACCAGGAGTGTGCACGCGTCGTATCGCAGCCTTCTGTAGCACGGCTCGAATCATGGTGATTGACCATCGGGCCTGATGCGCACTGAATACGAAAACTAATGCTGGGGCCGAGCGAACGAGCCACGACCAAGCCACCCAGCAACTGCCGGAAAAGATTCACACGGGGGAGGCAAATCTGCCGCTGCTTGTCTTGCGGCTAAGTAGATGCTCTAGTGGGTCTCTCCTTCTCGCGGGTCCTCCTTCTCTCTGCTTCTCTGCACTTCTCTTCTCTGCTTCTCTCCTCTCGTAGTAATGCACTCGCAGTTGTTGCACTTGACACTTTTCGCAACAATTTGCCAAATTTGAGCATTTCTCCCTTCAGCTGTACCCCCCCGCTACAGCTCCTACTGATTGCTAACTGAGTTTTATTCGCTATTTAGTTTGGTCTACTTCTTGTTGAGCTTGGCCAATTCAGCCTTCGACTTGTCCAACTTCTTTCTCTTCTTGGTCAACTCGTCCTGTCTAACCTCCTCCTTGTTGATACCGTATTGCATCTTCTTGTACAACTTGCGCTGCTTGTTGGTCATCATGATCTTCTTCAACTCCTTTTCTTCGTCCTCGGCGGATCTCTTCTTGCCCTTATTGCTCTTCTTGGCTTCTTGCTGGGTGGTGTCAGAGAACTTGACTCCCAGTGCTTCCAACTCCAACTCCTTCTGTGCCTTCAAGTCTTCGTCCTCTTCTTCTTCTTCGTCGTCTTCCTTATCCACGTCGTCTTCGCCGACCTCGATCTCGTCCTCCTCTTCCTCCTCTTCCTCGTCGTCCTCGCCTTGCTTGACTTCAGCGTCTGGGTTGTACCCACCGGCATCTCCCCATGGCGACAAGTGTGGTGGCAAGATTTCGCCTGGCGCGTACTGGCTCACAGGCAACAACTCACTCTTGTTGATACAGTCAAACACCCACTGTGGTTGGATGTAGGTTCTTCCAGCAACCTTCTGCGTCAACTTGGGTCTGTCAACAATCTGGTGGGTGATATTGGACAAGTCCAATCTCTTGTATGCTTCGGGCTGGTTGATTCTCAAGTCGTCAACGGCAATCTCGGACACGATGGACCCGCCGCACGACAACACACACAACTCCAAGATGTCCAATGGGACCTCACGTCCAACGTAGAAGATGAACTTGGAGAACAATGCCGAGGTTGGAGACGCAAACTTGGAAGGCTGCACCAACAAGTCACCGGTAGTCTTGTTGGAGGCAGTGAACTCGTCCAACTCAACGTCCTCGACGTTTTCCTCAACCACAGCTTCGGCTTCTTCCTTGTCGGCAGCCAAAGCCTTGGAGATCTCGGCACCGGACAACTGCTTGCCCTTGACGTCCTTCTGGAGATCCTCGTGCTTCTTGTCAGATGGCAACAAGGCGTTGACACCTTGGTCCTTGGACTGCAACACGTACGAGGACAATCCGCCGATACCCTTGAGTTTCTCAATGTCGATGGTTGGGGGGTAGATCAACCCGGAGTCGTTGTACAATCTGAACAAGACAAAATGCAACAAGGTGGAGTAGAACTCCAAGAAGGTCAACATGATTCTGAAATCAACATCGGTGGGGATGTTGGTGGGGAACTTGAAAGGAACCAACCATCTGACTTCCTGGCCCTTAACGTTGGCCTGGTAATACACACCCTTGATGGAAACAAACACCTTCTTGATGAGTCTCTCCTTGGCAACGTAGGCCAACCATTGGTTGCACAACTTCTCGGCTTCCTTGGTGACCTTGTGGCTGACCTTGTCGGTAGCCGGCATGTTGGCAAACAAGAACAACATGTTCAACGGGTCGTCAATGTCTCTCAACGCATCGGCGAAGGTGGGATATCTTTCCTTGATGATGTGTTCCAAGGTGTACTTGGGCCTGTTGGAGTCCAACTTCTGGGCATCGTGGACTTCGCCTCTTCCCAAGGCTCTCTGCAATTTTCTGGCGAAGGTCTTGTGGTCCCTGAACTTGGCCAAAACCGGCTCATGGAGCAAATATTGGATGTCCTTGGTGTAGTAGAAGGTGACGGGGGCAGTGGAGCCCTTGTTGGCTCTCTTTTTGTTTCTTGGTTCTCTTGGATATATTCCCTTGAAGATACAGAGACGACGGAAGTCGGCCAACGAAACCTGCAACTTCTTCACAGCCTGCGTTCTGGTTGTGAAGTTCTTAGCGTTACCTCTAGCACCTCTCTTCTTGATTTTAGCCATGGTTACTGATATGTGTCTGATAGAAGATAGTAGGAGGTGAAAAATGAGATGCGATGAGACGAAAAAAAAAAGTGCGACCTCGATGGAGCACCGATGCTGATGCGGAAGAGTGAGCGACAGAAGGCGTGCCAGAGGCTGCAACAGGCATGGCACCAAATTGGGCCCAAACAGCCTTTGAGAGAAGAGCACGGAAGCAGCAACCGCACTGCAGAAGGACCAGTACTGCACTGGAGGTACAGCACGGGTCCTTTTTCTGGCAGCTCTCTCTTCCGTGTGACTTCTCCGTCCTGGAGACTCGCGTTCTCCCGCGGTGCTCGTCGCCGTGCTGTGCGTAGCGACTTTGCGTCCGCTGGATCTCTCGCTAGCCTCCACCCGGCTCGATGCCACCACGCGGTCCGATTTTTCGTAGAGTAGTTGTCCACCGGTAGCGCCAAGTCGTCTTGGAGCCGGCCCGCATGGCATTCTGGAGGCAAGAGTCTCGCTGCAGTCTCCCGTGAGTCCTTGGGTCCCGCTGCAGCTCTCGCTGCAAGTCTCGCGGGAGCCCGCTGAATTCCCGCCGAGGTCTCTGCAGCTCTCGCTGAGATCCCGCGAGTCTCACACGCTGAGTGCCTTTCCCTCTACCTGTACGCTCTTTTTTTCGCCCACCCAATCGCCTTTCGCTAGCGTTGCTGACCGTTGGCCTCATTTCTCACATGCCCTACATGACGGCCCAAAACTAACCAAGTCGTTTTTGATCCGCCGCCGCCAGTCCCACCACCACCACAACCCCATTTCCGCCTAAATGTCTTTCCAGGACGTCTTGAAACGAGGAGACGAGTTTCTCTCGGACTACCCTCGAACGTCGAGGCTCTGGAACTTCGCTTCCCATGCCACGTGCCTCGCCATGATAGTCAACTCCAAGCTTCTTCTCAACGTCTTGTACAAGCCGTACCTCCACAACATCGAGAAGCTCGACGCGGCGTTGGCCAAGGCCCGCGAGGAAAAGCGCTCGCTTCTCACCGTCATGAACCACATGTCGGTGGTGGACGACCCGACCTTCTACGCAGCCTTGCCGATGCGCTTCCATTTCGATATCGACACCATCCGGTGGGGCTTCGGTGCCCACAACATCTGCTTCTCCAACGCCACCTTGTCGTGGTTCTTCAACTTGGGCAAGATCTTGGGCACCAAGCGTTTTGGCGTGGGACCGTTCCAGGGCTCGTTGGACGCCGCCATCCGCATCTTGAGTCCCGACGACACGTTGGACTTGGAGTACGTGCCGGGCGTCGCAGACGTCCAGAAGCCCACCCTCCTCCAGGAGGTGAACGGCATCACCAAGTCGGCCAACACCACCCACTTGGCCAAGGTCATCCGCCCCTCGTCGGAGTCCACCAACGTGTTGATGTCCAAGTCGCCGTTCATCAGAACAAAGACGTCGTGGTTCCACGTCTTCCCGGAAGGGTTTGTGCTCCAGCTCCAGGAGCCCCACCAGAACTCGATGAGATACTTCAAATGGGGCATCTCCAGGCTAATCTTGGAAAGCACCCGTGCTCCGGTGGTGGTGCCGATTTTCACGTACGGCTTTGAGAAAATAGCGCCCGAGGACTCCGCCGAAGAGGGCATCAAAAGATGGTTGCCGGCCAACATGGGTGCCGAGATCCACATCACCATCGGCGACGCTTTCTCGGACCAGAGAATAGAGGAGTACCGCCAGAGCTGGAGAAACTTGTGCTCCAAGTACATTGACCCCGCCAAGCCCACCGATCTTTCTCCCGAGCTCAGGGACGGCAAAAAGGCGCAGAAGCTCCGGTCCGACCTCGCGGCCGAGCTCAGACAGTCCGTTCTCAACATCAGGGAGTCCATGGGCGAGTTCAGGCCGGAGGACCCGCGGTTCAAGGACCCCAAGTTCTGGTCAACCTACACCAAAACGGAAGGCATGAGCGACCCGGACGTCAAGTTCATTGGACAGAACTGGGCCATCAGAAGGCTCCAGAAGCATTTGCGCAGTGATTCCGATCATGATTAGTTTGTACATAATAATGATTAATACGCTAGACCCACGAAACGACCCAGTGCCGTGCTCCCACGGTGGAGACGATTGCAAAAAGTAGACCCGCTCATTTTTTTCCCTGTCGCAACACCTCAAAACTTTTTCACACCAACCAACGAGCCTCACCATCGCCTCGTCATGATTAGGTTGGTCTCCCGTCTAGGACCGCGAAGTGGCCCGTACGTACAGGTGCGCTGCTGGTCCAACCCGCTCAGCCGCTTCAGGAGAGCCGCTCCTCGCGAAATCCCGGGCCCGAGCGCCCCACTCGCCGAGCAGCCGGCCTCCGAAGACCACGACTCGATCAAAGAGTTGAAGCACTACACCAGAATCAACGACATGCCGGTCGCCCTCAAGCTGAAGGTGATGACCGCCAAGTTGGCGCACATCATCGCCGAGAACTCCACCTTGGACCAGAACACCATGGGCGTGATAAACTCGGCCTACTTGGAGCTCTACAAGCTGAACAACCAGACCCACCCGGACATCCCGATCCTCCCGCTCCTTGCCATGTCGGCGGCCTCGTTGGTGGCACGGCGCGCCAAGCACATCCCGCGGTACGTGTCGCTCATCGTTCATAACATCCTCAGGGACGTCTCGGCCGTGCCTCCCCAGGCGCTTGCCCACATCATCGAGTTGGGTGCCCTATCGAAACCGTTTGAGATCGTCTTGGCCAGTTTTTTGTCGCAAAAGGCCAGCCAGTTGACCCCAGACTTTGCCTCGGCGTTGCTCGCCCACTACGAGTCGGCTGGTCGGTTGAATCTTTCCGCTTTCGAGGTGCTAGTCGCGTCAGCAGCTGATATGCCCGACTCAAACATCTTGGACGACCGCTTCTACGAGAAGCTCATTTCCCATATTCAGTTTTTGTACAAGGACTCGCTTCCACAAGTGCACGAATACAAGGACATGGAAAGAAGCATCGACAGGATCCAGGAACTTGTCAGCTTGGCGATGGCTAATGTGAACCACTCCCAAGTATCTGTTGCATGCTTGCTAGACTTGATCAAGTTGGGCAGTGAACTCAATTCGGTTCGCTCGAACATCCTGCTTGAACAGTCTATTGGCCAGACTCTTGACTATTTGGTTCTCGAGCCCCAGCAATTGAAGTTTGACATGATCAGAAGACACATCTTCTCCCAGGACTTGGAGGACGAATCAATGGTAGAGTTGCTCCTAAACGTTACCCACTCAAATCCATCATATCGCCCATTGGCCGCAATGCTAACTGAGTTCGTCACGGCCGACGATGTCAAGTTTTCGGCTTCCATTATCCTTCAAGCCAAAGTCTACGAGTTGGCAAGGACGGAAACAAGTGAGAAGTCGCTAACCGAGGCAGTTGTTCTGCTAGTGCAAGCGCTTGACGCCACCGAGACAGATTACAATGACGTCTATACCGGTGCCATGCAAGCCGCGATGACGGGCCCAGTTTCTCCTCGGGGATACTTCACCACAACCTTGACGAACGAGTTGGCCCGCTTGCATCACGTTGAGCCGTCAGTGCACTCGTACAAGTACCGAATGGACAAAGCAATCCTCAACAAGGACCACGTTCAGGCAGTCAACATCTTCGAAGACAGCATTAGCAACATGACCCAATGGTCTGAGGAAGTGGACCCCACCGTCACAGAAACCTTGAACAAGTTGATCGTTTTGTTGTGCACCAACATGAAAGATGTGCAGAGCATTTTTCCAATCTTCACCAAGATAAAGCAGCAAATGTTTGGCAGTCATTGCAACGTCGATGCTGTAACATCGTTGTCAATTCGAATGCTCCAGGCTGAGTACGTCGGCGATCTAATCGAAATGCTTAAGCGTGAGCTTCCAAAAATCGACCCTGATTCTCTGATCAAGTTGCCGTCCGACAAAACTTTCGGGAACAAGTACAGAAACCTATTCGATATACTACACAGGTTTGTGGTCACTTATGACAACGAGAAGACGCATGAAACTAACTGGGTGCTTTACGGAGAGCTTCACAAGTACTTCAACGTTCCTTTCGAGTCGTACTTGCCCACGATGAAGTTTTTCTGTGAAAAGGGCAGATTGAATGCTGCGTTACTAATCTTCCGCCAAGTCAGAAAGTTGAACGACCTCCACGGCAACCATAACCACCTGCCAGCACTGAGAGATATGTATGTGTATTTGCTACAAGTGTTTGGCGATAAACTTTACGAGGAGGGAGTGATCGAAGTCCACGAATACCTCAAGATGGACCTCCATTTACCACAACAAGATATACAACTACAGAACAGTATATTGAATGCATACTCGAACCTCCAAGACGTTCCTCGGGCAAGAGACTTGTTTCTTTCGATGTCCACCAAACCTAAGTTACTCGGGGGTGTTAATGAGGAGACGATTCAAATAATGATCAAGACGTACACGTATCACGACCTTGCGTACGTCCAAAAGTTTTGGAACAACCTTTCTCAATTCAAAATCATACCCAACTATGCTATCTACAGACAATACTTGATAGCGCACGTGTATCATGGATTGGTCGATGATGCCATCAAGCTTATTGATGATATGGATGACTATGACCTCGAAATCAGTCTGGACACCATCCTTGCATTGCATAACTATTGTTTGGAGAAAGAAGGACAAAAGAAGATTGCTGAATGGGCCCAAGTTAAGCATCCTCAACTATGGGACCTGGTGGTTGATGGAGGAATGTTGGTAGGTGCCACAAACTATGCTCCTTCACAAAACTTGATTTCGGGGAGCGACAACCAATTGTAAATAGTGTATAATACATTTAGCTGGAAACACCAGATCACCTAGAGCCTATCTTTGTAGAGTTGACCTTGGTGGCAAACCGCAAGGAGTTGACTGTTTCGTTAAAGTTTTTCTGTAACGACGAAATGTTGACGAACATTAGCGTTTTGGAATTTCCTCCAAGACTGTACTTGAGAAGATAAGTCAACTTGGAGTTCCTATAAGGTATGTGCGAAGACTTACCGCAACCACCTTCTTGCTGACCCAATGCGTATATCACGTCTCCTAGACTTGATAACGATTTATTGATGGCTTGTGTTTCCTTCAACCGATCTCCTTTGGCTTGAGAGGAGCCCAATCTTTCTGATCCGGCCAAGTCTATCAAATTCAAAGTACCTTCGCTGGTGCGGCCCGTTTTGCTGTTGTGCCCGCGTAGTCTTAAAATGAAGATTGAATGAGATCTAGACGACCGTTCGTTAGAGAGGGTAGATGCTGTGGTTCTGTTTTTTGAAGCTCTGTCTAAAAGTGACTGCGCCTGGTTTTTCGAAGTGATTGTTATGGACGTTGTATTGGTGATCGTTGTTCTCTCGAGGGTGTCATCATGCTTGATCTCATGCTTCAATTGATTATTACTATCGCCGAGTAAGTCAACTATCGTTTCGTTGTAGATTTCAATAAACTGGCCCTCAAGTTCATACTTCCAACCCTGAAGCTCCAACTCCCCAATGTCCTCAAAGATCTTATTCATCGAAAGTGGGATCATTCCGGTTCTCGGCTGCGACATGGTATATGTCTTTCCAGAACCAGTCTGGCCGTATGCAAATACACAAACGTTGTACCCGTCCAATGAGGACTGTACCAATTGTGAAATCTCCTGGAAAATCGATTCGTTATTCTGATCGAACAGGAATATCTTGTCAAACTGAAACTTGTAGTTCATCGACAGGTCCTCTTTCGATAGTATCAATTCTTGATTGGCAAGTTCATTCATCGCCTCGTCCGAGGTCTCTATTTTTGCCAAATCCGACGGCCTGTCTGTTTGAGGTGGCCGTATCCTACAAAAGACCCGAATATTTCCCTTTAGCTCTTGTAGGATATTGTGAAGATGCCGTCTGTGAGCATCTTGACTTGCAAGATATGCATTGATTTCGCTTGATTCAGACTTCAAACGCTCAATTTGTAAAGCCTTTGATTTAGTGGACTCGTGTAGCTGGCTGATGACTTCTTGTTTAGTGATGAGGTTTGAGTTCAACACAGCTACTTCGGACTCTTTTTCTGCATTTTTCAGATGAATGCGTTGTACGACGCCCGCAAGCTTATCATTTTGGCGGTGCAACTCGTCGAGTTGGGTCTGCAACGTCTCACATTGGCTGATTTTTTCAGACTTGGACTCGCTGATTGAGTCTATGGTTGCCTTCAACGAGTCTATGGTTTCAGACATTTTGGTTTCCAAGGCTATCAAGTTCTTGTTGTGGTTCTCCTTCAACCTGATGAGGTTTTTGTTCAAGTTTGCGTTGTAGCTCTTGATCTGCGACGCCAACGCCTCTTGTTGATCAGCCAATGCTTTTCTTTGTTGGTTGACCTCTCTGGTTTGGGCCACGATGATGTCGCTCACTTCCCGGCTGACGCTTTCCTTCAAGTGGTTGACCCTTTTCTCGTGGTTCAAGAGAAGCTTCTGCTTTTCGATCCTGTAGTGGTCCTCACACTCTCGCGAAGACACCACTCGGTCGTGCTTGGCTGCCTCGATGCTGGCCTCCAACCGGGCGGACTTGGTCCTGATGTCGTCGCACTCCTTGTTCAAGATGTGGAGCTTGAACTCCTCCTTCTGCATCCGCGTGATCAACGACATCTTGGTGCTGTTGAGGCTCGACAACTGGTCCTGCTTGACAAGGATCTGCTGGTGGACTCGCGCCTGCTCCTTGAAGTCTGCCGAGGTTCTCTTTGCTGCTTTCATCGTGGGTTCCGGCGGCACGCGCTTCCTGTTCAAGACCGGGTGTGGCGTCTGGGAGAGGGGGCGCAGACGGTCCATGGCGGCTGGCAATTCTTATATAGCAGCTGGGCCGGATGCCTGGTGTTTGTTTTGGGCTTGTTTTGTTTGTGTATGGGTGCGACTGCGAAAACTGGACCGCGACCACTTTGCGACAGAAGGGTCAGATGCGACAACGAGATGCGACAACCAGATGCGACACCAGATGCTACAACCAGATGCGACAACCCCAGAGGCAACAACCTACACACATGCAATGGAAGCACGTGGGGCAGGACCCGGGAGCGGCCCCTGTAACACAAGCGAACGGGCTAGCTACTGCCGTGGGCCTTTCCCCTCGGCTGTACTGAGCTGGAGCTGCCCGGGTGGAAAGACGTGCCCCAACCAAACCATTTTTGCAGATGAGATGGGTGTGCGATCAGCACCAACTGCAATACATATTCTTACACACTGCAAGAATGGGTTCAGCATTAAAGAAGCAAAAGGTGGGCCAGGGTGAAGCCAAGCCCGTGGTGAAAGCCGGGAAAGCCACGAAAGCATCAAAACAGGAGAGCGAGAGCGAATCCGACGCCGAAGATGATGTCGAAGAAGCCGATGAGGCGTCCGATGAAGACTTGGATTCCGACGCCGAAGTAGGCGACATCGAATCGCAAGAAGAGTCCGACTCGACCGCAGCGTCGGGCGAAAGCGACTACGACTCCGACTCCAACGTTCCTCAGTTGAAGAAGAAGAAGAACTTTGACGACGGCTCGGAGTCGTTTGCCGGCGCGTTCAATGCGATCATCGGGTCCAAGTTGAAGGCCCACACCAGAAATGACCCCATCTTGGCCAGAAACAAGGTCACGTTGAAGAAGTTGGAGTCCGACAAGTTGGAAGCCAAGGCCAAGAGAGCGCTTCTCATGGAGAAGAAGCTTGACTACGACAAACACAGAGTGAAGAACTTGTTGCCCTCGTCCAACGAGCCCGAAAAAGTCAGGCAGATCCTCGAAGCCGAAAGAAAGATGAAGAAGGTGGCCCAGAAGGGGGTGGTTCGTCTTTTCAACGCTGTTTTGTCGACCCAGATCAGGACCAGCGAGGAGATAGGAAAGGAGAAGGTGGGATTGACCAAGAAGAAGGAGTTGATGAACGAGATCTCGAAAGAGAAGTTTTTGGACTTGGTGCAAGCCGCCGGAGACTCGTAAGCGGGGCACGCGGCTAGCGGGCCGGCGGGCTGGGAACGCAGCTCGAGACCAGATACGAGTGGCGGCGGTCTCCACCGCCCGGCACGTGACGCACCAGTGGTGGCCGGTCGACGAGCACGTGACGCACCAGCGGCGCCTGTATAATAGATAACCACAAATGCAGAATTAAAGTAACAAATTTTCTCTGATCGGGATGAGTACCCCGGAAATGCGGGACGATCTCCGCAAGTGGAAAGCATCCCCCGCTGCAATTGCGCTGATGGGAAATTCCGAGAATCGTGCCCGCGAAATAGCGGTTTTTCTTTCCACCCCGGGCCCTATAAAGACCGGCGACTTCTTCCAGTCGTTCTTCCCTTGCAATCGCAAAACCACCAGCTACGCCCGACCGCCTCTACCATGGACGTCCACAAGCAGCAGGGCTTTGTCTCCCGGATCTCCGGGCAGGATTTGCAGCCCCAGGACTCGCCCGACACCGGGCCAGCGACCAGACCCACGTTTGAGTACCAGCCGTCCACCAACGACGTGACGCAGGTGGGCCGCGAGCCGGTCGCGCCGGAACCTAAGCCGCCGGCGACGCCGCCGCACGAGCGCGGGGCCCCCGCCAGGAACATCATGTCGTCGAGCAACCCGCCGAAAAACCGGCTCCGCATCGCGGCGTGTGTGGCGTGGAGTGTCGCGAACGGCTTCAGCGACGGGGCCGTCGGGGCGCTTTTGCCGCACATCGAGGCGTACTACTCGATCAACTACGCGGTGACGTCGTGCATCTGGATCAGCAACGCCGCCGGGTTCGTGCTCATCGCGTGCATGTCGCACAAGATCCAGCCGTGGCTCGGCAAGCAGTACTCGATGCTCGTGGGGTGCTTGTTGAGTTGCCTCATGTTCGGGATCGTCGCCAGCGGCACGCGGCACTTCCCCGTCGTCGTGGTGGCGTTTTTCTTTGGCGGCGGCGGCATCGCCATCGTGTTGACGCAGTGCAACGTCTTCCTCGCGCGCATGGACAAGAACTCCAAGTACTTGTCCTTCTACCACGGCGGGTACGGCACCGGCGCCACCGTGTCGCCGTTGATCGCCACCAGCTTGGTCAACGCCGGCGTCAAGTGGCACTACTTCTACTACATCTTGCTCGGGTTGATGGCCGCCAACTGCGCCTTCATGTACTTGTCGTACGGCGGCGCCGACGCCGACTTGCAGCCGTGGGACTCCGACGAGAGCGAGCCGTTGATCGACGCCGACGCCGCGCTCGAGATGGCCGACGTCTCGCTCGAGATGGGCGACGTCGCCGAGCCCGTCGGCGAGGGGCACGCCGCCGCCGACAAGTCGTCGGGCGCCGACATCATGAAGCTCGCGTTGCGCTTCCACGTGACGTGGTTGCTCGCCTTCTTTCTCTTGTTCTACCAGGGCTCCGAGGTGGCGTTGGCCGGCTGGATCGTCACCTTCTTGTTGAAGTACCGCCACGCCAACCCGGCGTCCGCGGGGTACGTGGCGTCCGGGTTCTGGGGCGGGTTGACGTTCGGGCGGCTCGTGCTCACACGGCCCCTCCACAAGACGTTGGGCGCGCGCCGCGGCGTCACCGTCATCTCGTTGATGGCCATCTTCCTCGTGGCCTTGACGTGGGCCGTGCCGGTGGTCATCGCCGAGGCCGTGTTCGTGTCGCTCGCCGGGGTGCTCATCGGGCCCAACTACCCGTTGATGATCACCTACATCGCGCAGGACGGCATGATTCCCCGCAAGATCCAGGTCGTCTCGATGACCATCATGACCGCGTTCGGCTCCTCGGGCGGCGCGCTCTTCCCGTTCATCGTGGGGCTTCTCTCGCAGTCGGTGGGCACGTTTGTCGTCTTGCCGGTCTTCTTGACGTTATACCTGTTGATGCTTATTCTCTGGATCGGCTTGCCTAACATGCACCGCAGAAAGGGCGGAACCATGACCTTGTGGCAGAGGGTTTGGTGAGAAGTGTGTGGAAAGGACAATTGCGAGCCGCAAGTATAGAGCGTCTCGCCTCACCCCATGTACTCACCCCATGTACTCACCCCATGCACTCACCTCCATCCCCCACCCCCTTGCTTGAGGTGCCTTTAGCTGGCCCTGTAGTGACGAATACACGATTTTTTGCAACTAGCCAGCGTTTACAGGTTGCGCGTTTGCACCTTACCCATCGCGATACGCCCTTGAGTGATTTTGCTCTCGCGACCTCTCTGACTCGGCACCAAGCATGCCCATCGGTGCTCTTATCAAACAAGGCGACGACAGCGCCCGGGACCGCGACTACCTCGAGGCGATCAACTGCTTCACCGCCGCGATCAAGCAGAACCCGGCGGCGCTCCAGGCGCACTTGAAGCGCGCCAGCGCCTACCAGAAGCTCCACAACTACGACTTGGCCAAACGGGACATCTCGACCGCCTACACGTTGGCGCAGGAGCGCGGCAAGCGCGCCGAGATCGGCGTGTGCTACTTCCGCTTGGGCTTGATCTACTACCAGGAGAAGCGCCCGCGGTTGGCCTTGACGCACTTCACGAAGGCGCTCGACTTTGACTGCCACGAGCCCACGTTGGAGATGTGGAAGTCCAAGTGCGAGTACGACGTCAAGAAGAGCGCCGGCGCCGCGGAGGACGACCCGGACTTCAGCGACCTCGCGGGGCCCGCCGCGGCGGCGGCCGACGGCGTCCCTCCGCCGCAGGAGAGCACGGCGGCCGGCGCCCCGGCACCGGGCCCCGCCACCTCGCCGGGTGCGTCCACCAGCATCGACACCATCAACCGCCACGCGCCGTTGAAGGCCAAGATCAGAGACGACTGGTACGAAAGCAGCCACGAGGTGGTGATCACCATCTACGCCAAGAACGTGCAGCGCGACCAGTGCAAGGTGGAGTTCGAGCGCCACGCGGTGACGATCGCGTTCCCCAGCGCCGATAACTCCGAGTACAACTACAACTTGGACCCGTTGTACGCCGCGATCGTGCCGGAGAAGTCCTCGTACAAGATCTACGGCACCAAGTTGGAGGTGGTGTTGCACAAGCAGGAGGAGCGCAAGTGGCCGACGTTGGAGGCCAGCGGCGAGGCGCTCACGCCGGTGGCGGCGGGCAGCAGCGGCGCCAGCGACGGCGGGTTGTCGTACCCCACGTCCGCCAAGAAGTCGATCAACTGGGCCAACTTCAAGATCGACGACGACGACGCCGGCGAGGACGCGTCGACGGTGGACTTCTTCGAGAAGCTCTACAAGGACGTGGACGACGACACGCGGCGCGCGATGATGAAGTCGTACGTGCAGTCCAACGGCACGGTGTTGACGACCAACTGGGACGAGGCCAAGGGCAAGGAGTTCGAAACCAGCCCGCCCGAGGGCATGCAGGCCAAAAAGTGGACTAAGTAGCGAAAAAGTAGGCGAACCCCGACGGAGGTCTCCCGTCCTGCATACTGCCCCCTTGCTGTGTAAGCTGCTCCCGAGCTCTCACGGCAACTCCGACCGCCAATGGCATTCACCCCGGCAAGACCACTAGTCAACTTTGTAAGAAAGATGCACATCCTGGCGATTCCCATGCGGTGGGGCCGCGGCGACAACTACGCGTATCTTTTGGTCGACGGGCCCACGAAGCACGCGTGGTTGATCGACCCGGCGGCGCCCGGCGACGTCCACGAGTACTTGCGCCTCCACAAGCCGGCGTACGAGCTCCGGGCCATCGTCAACACCCACCACCACTACGACCACTCGGACGGCAACAAGGAGTTCCACCTGAAGTACCCCGATCTCCCCGTGATCGCCGGGCGGGACTCGCCGCTCGTCACGTACACGCCGTCCCACAAGGAGGTGATCAACTTGGGGAACGACCTCTCCATCTCGGCGTTGCACACGCCGTGCCACACCATGGACTCCATCTGCTACTACGTGGAGGACGCCAGCACCGGCGAGAAGGCGGTGTTCACGGGCGACACGCTCTTCACCAGCGGGTGCGGGCGCTTCTTCGAGGGCAACCCCGACGACATGGACGCCTCCTTGAACGGCGTGTTGGCCAAGCTTCCGCGCGAGACCAGGGTGTACCCCGGGCACGAGTACACCAAGCTGAACGTCAAGTTCTCCCGCACCATCCTCGACAACGACGCCCTCCGCAGGTTGGACCAGTACACCCGCGAGCACGAGCACACCACCGGGGTGTTCACGATCGGCGACGAGCTCGAGTTCAACCCGTTCATGCGCTTGAAGGACCCCGTGGTCCAGAAGAAGACGGGCGAGGTCAAGACGGGCCTGGTCATGGCCCAGCTCAGAGAGATGAAGAACAACATGTGAGCCAGAGACAGACGCCACCGGAACAGCCAGGGACGGACGGGACACGGCCAGAGCTTGTGGTCTGCGCTGCCCCGCTGCCGCGCTGCCGCCGCGACACTGCGGTGTCCCATCGCTTGCTTGGCTCCTCCGCACTGCGCTTCTCGCCTATACCCAAATACATGCCGATGCGCCAGAAAGAGCCACGAAAGAGCCACGAAAGAGCCACGAAGAGCCAAAAGAGAGCCACAAAAGAGCCACCAGAGGAGTCCCCTCTCTGTAGACACGTGGCGGCTGAGAGCCGCGGTTGTAGTTCGCAGTCTGCGTAGGTCAGACGGCTGCCGTGGTCTCCAACCACGGCCAGTTTGTCTATTCCTGCACACGCGCCAACATGAAAGACGGCTCCAGCTGACTCTTCTTCCACACCAACCATGGCACACGAATCGAACGCGGACATCCACGACATCAACACCCGGGAGCAGGCCGGGGTGCTTCCGATGGTCTACGCCGAGGAGGCGTACACGTCTGCGGCGAACGCCGAGTGCCAGGCGCTCGACGTCGAGGGCGCCGGCAACTACGTGCTACGAACATACAACCCGAAGCCGCAGTACGTGCCGCCGTTGAACTTTGCCTTGGTCGAGGACGGCATCTACCGCTCGGGGTTCCCCATGCCGATCAACTACCCGTTTCTCAAGCAGTTGGAGCTCAAGACGATCATCTACGTGGGCGACTTGCGCAAGGAGAAGAAGGAGAAGAAGGACAAGAAGAAGGAGCGAGAGGACGACGACGACCAGCCCGACGACGCCTTGAGGCCGGAGGCGCCCGCCGCGCCCGGCAAGAGCGCCCCGCCGGCGGCGGGCAAGCCCGAGAAGCTGGACAAGAAGAAGGACAAGCAGTCGACCACCGAGATCATCACCAACTACCAGGAGTGGATCAGCTCGACCGACATCACGTTCCACCACCTCTTGATGGAGTCGTCGCAGGAGCCGTTCATCTCGGTGGAGACGCAGCGCCAGTCGCAGGAGTCCTTGACGAAGGCGCTCCAGCTCATGTTGAACAAGCAGAACTTTCCCATCTTGATCCACTCCAACAAGGGCAAGCACCGGATCGGGCTCTTGGTGGGGCTCATGCGCAAGCTTCTCCAGGGGTGGTGCTTGAGCGGCATTTTCGAGGAGTACGAGAAGTTTGCCATGGGCAAGTCGGAGTTTGACTTGGAGCTCATCGAGCTCTGGCACCCCGAGTTGTGGGTCGACGACAACTACAAGCCCGACTTTGTCCGGGTGTAGCGCGGGCCACGACCGGCCATGGCCGCTGGACTTGTGCAATGCCATGGCTGGACTTGGTGCAATGCCATGGCCGGGATTACCGGTGGCATTGCTCTCGGGCCGAGGCGGACTGACAAGGGAAGAGCGGGTGGCTTTTGCTAGCGTGGGCCCACACTACAGGGACCCGGGGCCCGGGGCCCGCCCTCAACGCAGCAGGCACTAAGGATGGACACTACTGGGCACTAGGTGCACCGAGACACTACGGTTGGCACAGCACCACACCACCAAAAGGCACTAGCGGGAGCCCAATCGGGCTCTCTATTTTTGGAACTACAGTCGGCCGCGTATTTGGTTGCCCAACACATTTTCCGGGCTGTATGTCCGTACGCTCCAGCACCAACCGACTTCTCAGATGCCACTGCCGCAGAACGAGGCTGTGGCGGTGGACTACACCGACAGCCTGGAAAAGGGGCTCGCGCAGCCCGTTTACCAAGAAAAACGTACATGGCCCTACCGCCGGCACGCTAGTGGGCGACTCGTCGGTGCGGAGTGCGTCGCGCTGGCGGTGATCCCGCGAGCTCGCTCGCACAGTCGTTGGTCTTCGCGTATACCTGACGCCGCGAACGTGAAATTGCGAGAAAGTCTCGTAACGAGCCAGTGGAATTTGCGAGGCCCGCGGGGGCTCCGCGGTGGTGCTTGCGCACGGTACCCACACCACCACCACCGCACGGTGGCAGTTCCACGAGCCTGTGCCAGTCGCCTGAGCCAGTAGCCTGAGCCGGTCGCCTGGGCCGGTCGCAGTCTACCGCCACAACGGCAGACGGGCATGTACGGTCCCCCACCGAAGCTCCTATTCTGTTCTATTTTAAGATCTTCTGCGCAGAAAATCGCGATGCGCCAAGCGGATGCTCCCCACTGGCGTGAGTGCCCTGCCGGCATCGTATTAGTAACTATTACAGAGTGGTGTTGAAAAGCAATACGTAGCGGTGTAGCCCAACAAGCTGAGGGCCAGCATGGGCGGAGGTGCCTGTGTGCCTCGTCGCCGGACGGGCCCTCTGTCGGTGCTCTTCGCGGGGCGCGCTGGGCGCTCGCTAGCTCCGGCTGCCGCCGCCCGCTGTTTCGCCCCGCTGTTTCGCAGCCACCTCTCGCAGCCTCGTAATTGGGCTCTCTATCGCCCGCCGGGCTGCCCGCCGGCGCTGCTTCCCGGCGCTGCTCCCGGCGCTGGTAAGACGCGACGCCCGTTGTTCTGCTGCCGAGCGGTTGACACAAACCCGCTGCCACTCCGGGCTCCGCATCGGATTGCAACATCTTCCGCCGCGCTGATTCTTGGCGCCCATGCCGGCTGTGCTGCGCCGTTCGTGGTCGGAGTTTCGCATCTCCGGCCCCATCACGGCCCAAAAGAAATGACCGTCGCGGCTCGCGGCCGTGGCAGCGGCTCGGTATAAGAGCGCCGCCCCGCGCCCTGCTTTTCTGGCGTCGGCATCCACCATGGCTTCCTTGACCTCCTCCATCGCATCGACCACCGCCGCGGTGGCCGCGGCCACCACCACCGCCGTCGCCGACGCCGACTCGTTGTACGGCATGTCGTTGAACTGGTTGGGCAACTACTGGTACCTCGTGCAGGACGCCGCCATCTTTGCCTTCGTCCTTGGGATGTTGATCGTCTCGCGGTACCACTGGTTCAACATCACCTTCGTGTGCGGGTACGGCTTGGAGGTGGCGGGCTTCGCCGGGCGCGTCTTGGCCCTCAAGGACCAGAGCAACACCAAGCTCTACATCGTCCAGTCCATCGGCTTGACCATCGCCCCGGCCTTCATCATGGCCGGCATCTACTTCCTCTTTGCGCAGTTGGTGGTCGTCCACGGCAAGCAGTTCTCCGTCTTGAAGCCCATGTACTACTCGTACCTCTTCATCACCACCGACGTGCTTTCCATCTTCATCCAGGGCGGCGGCGGCGGCATCTCCAGCTCCGGCAGCAGCTCCAACTTGGGCACCATCGTCATGCTCGCCGGCTTGGTCCTCCAGGTGGTCGCCATGACCGTCTTCATCGGCTTCTGGTTCGAGTTCTTGAACAGAATCTACTTCAAGCGCCGCCCCGACGCCCCGCGCTCCTTCTCGCCGTACGCCACAAGGTCGCTCGCCAACTTCCTCAAGTTGTTCCTCAACGTCACCTCCGCCAGGGACTACAGAACCACCGAGTTGGAACACAACTACGACCCCGCCTACGCCAGCATCAGACGCAGATCCTTGCTCCCGTACATGCCGTTGGCCATGACCTCCGCCGTGATCCTCATCTACGTCAGATGCATCTACCGGATCGTGGAAATGGCCCAGGGCCGCGAGGGGTACTTGGCCACCCACGAGCTCTACCTCTTCGTCTTGGACGGCACGTTGGTGTTCTTGACGGGTGTGGTCTTTGTTCCGTTCCACCCGGTGATGGTTTTCGGAAGAGCCAACATCCTCAAGGCCAAGAACATCAAGCTGGCCCAGAAGAACTACCCGTCAGACAAAGAAAGCTTGGTCGGCGATGCCGGCCACGACCTCGACGTCGCCATGAGAGACATGAACACCGAGGGAAACCCCTACATCTCGCACCCAATCCCTCAAACCAACCAGTACAGTGTGTTGGGTAGCGACTACAGATAAATTAGACAGTAGCATAGATAAACGTTTCATCAACAAGAAGAACGGGTCGAGATCCCCTGGCCTACTTGGCCCAGCCACCCTAAATACGAACTGCGCGACAGCTCCGCTGGGAGAACCTTCTCGCGACGGTCTTGCTGAGGGCAGGGTTGTACCGGTGCTTTAGCACAATCTTGTCGCCGGGCCCCTTGGAGTCGCAGCTCGAAGTCGCGCTGGGGGTGCTGCCGTCCTCCACCAGCTCCACCGTCGCCAGTTTTGGGCGCACCGAGGGCAGCCTCCTGATGGCGATGTGGGTGGCCTTGGACGTGAGGTTCAAGCGCGCGTTCAGGTCGTCGGAGTCGTCCGCCAACGCCACTTCCTTGAGCTCGTCCTTGAGCCGCTGCTCGTAGATGTAGAGCCGGTGGACGTAGTTGGCCAAGTTGGTGTTGGTCTGTGCCGCGGGGACCGCCGGCTTGCGGGGCGGTGCTAGCTGTCTCATCCCCTGCGAGAAGGAAAAAGTGCTCGAGTAGAAGGCATTCGAGTAGATCTGAAACGCAAAGATCTGCTTGCTGGACGGCGGGCTGTACCGGGGAACGGGGACCTTGTTGAACGGGTCGTACGTCTGGAAGTGGGGCGAGTAGCTGCCCAGCGCCGCGATCTTTCGCGACAACCGCCGGTTGAGGGCGTCGATCGCCTTGTAGTTGTACCTGAACGACCGCCGCCGGTCCAAGTAGTCGTCCATGTGGGCGCTCCGGCTCAACGCGTACTGGTGCAACGTGTCGGAGCGGGTCAACACCACCCGTCTGTACTCGGACTCGAAGAAGTCGATTCTGCTGAGGTTGACGTCAATGGACCACTCAAAGCTGTCGTCGATGACCTTGATGTACTCCTTGACCATTTTGCACGGCGCATACAAGCAAGATACTAGAGGGGACCAAAAAGCCGGCCGGGCTACGCCGCCCCGCTATTTGTAGCGTTGCAAGCAGAACACGATTCGAGCGGCTGGCCAGGCAGAGCATTTGCTGCGAAAAAGCGGCCCGCCAGGCTGCAGCAAATAGAAGCTGCAACTGGTGGTGGCGAATCTCCGGGGCGGGTAACGGCGAGCACCCTCGGGCGGCAAACATGCAAAAGCGGGAACAAAGTGCAAAAGTGCCCTCATTAAAATTTTTTTTGTCTCCAACCATTCAGTTCGACTCTCGAGTGCCAACATCAAGCCAGCCCGTATCTAATACCAGAGTTCGAGCAGAACAGTACCACGTTTCCAGTCCCCCCCCCTCCCCTCATATCACACACACTACGCAATGTCCTGGTTTTTTGGAGGCAGCAAAACGGAAGAGAAGTCGCAAGCCACCAAGCAGTCGCTTGGCTTTGATCCTTCACAAGTCACCGACGTGTCGAGCATCTTGAACAGCCCCGGCGTGTTTGACTCGTCGCGCTTACATCCCTTGGCCGGCTTGGAGAAAGGCGTGGAGTTCATGGACTTGGAGGACGAAAAGTTGAACGACGTCGAGGGCTCGAAGGGGTTGGTCCCCTCCAGAAGTTGGACCGACGACTTGTGCTACGGTACCGGTGCGGTCTACTTGTTGGGGTTGGGCATTGGAGGAGCATACGGGTTCCAGGAGGGGGTGAGAAACCTCCCCAAGAACGCCCCGCCCAGATTGCAGTTGAACACCATTTTGAATCACATGACCAAGAGAGGTCCCTTCTTGGGCAACTCCGCCGGTGTGTTGGCATTGACCTACAACTTGATCGACTCCTACTTGGACTCGGTGAGAGGCGTCCACGACCACATCAACTCGGTCACCGCCGGCGCCATAGCCGGTGCTCTTTTCAGAAGTAGTGCCGGGGTCAAGCCCATGGCCTACTCCACAGCATTGATGGCTGGTGCCGCCGGTGCGTGGTGTGGAGTCAAGGAGTTGTTGAAGTAGAGAATCCAGACGCACACACATAACGACAACGACTTGAAGGAGACGCTCGCCGAGCCCGCCCGGATGAACACATGTATTACAGACCGTTGGATTTGAGAACTTGCTATTCTTCAGACTTGTATATAGACATCACATGTGAAGAGGATGAAAGAAGAAGGAAAGTGAAAGGACGAGACAGCATGCTCTCGTCTCGCTATTAGTACTACAGTAAATGGTGAAAACAGGACATAGTTTCTATTGGTATATACAAGAAATATCAAGCTGAAAGATCAGAAAGTCACGGCTGACCGCAGAAACCTGAGCAGGTTCACCAGTAGGTTTATCACGCCGTAGGCGCCGTTGGCTCCGCCGGCTGCTCAACCTGCACGCCCGCTGACTGCTCAACCTGCACGTCCGCTGACTGCTTCTGCTTCTTGGCGACAGAGGTCTCGAAAGGCTCAGACCGCTTGGACGTCTGCTTGTCGGCGTTCGAGACAGCGTTCTCCTTTTCGTCCACGGCCACGTTACTCTCGTCGAGTCTTGCAGCCTCCACCAACTCCACCATCATAGCACCCCGGGCGTGCATGTGCTTCGCGTATTCGTCCTCGGAGAGGAGTTTTTGCTTCTGGCAGTCCTTGCCGTATATTCTGTTGACGAGCTTGTCGTCGGAGTCGCCGCTCAACTCGGCCACCACCTTGTCGAAGTCGGCGTACGTCTTCAGCTGCGAGATCTTCTTGTAGTAGCCCGACTTGCCCGGTATCTGGTTGAGCATCATGAACTTGGTGTTGGGAATGGCGTCGTAGTTGAACTGCTTGGCCACCTCGTAGAACAGAGGAACCATCTTGCGAGTGGTCAAGGGGGGGCCGGCCGCGGGGTCGCCAAACACAGAAGGGTTCGCTTCCGCACACTCGGCGATCATCCCGCCCACCTGGTCGTTCTGCAACGCCGTCTGCATGTTCTGGAAGTCGAGCCGGGACTGGAGGTTGCCGTTGATGACGACGCTGACCCCGGTGCTCTGGATGAACGGAATGAGGCGGGTGAGGTACTTCCAGATCGGGTCCTGGCGGTTCCGCATCAGCCGCGTGCGGCAGTGGATGGTCAAGTTGGTGATCCCCGTGCCGCAGATCTGCTCCACGAGCGACCTCGTGGCCTCGAAGTCGTCCAAGAGACGGATCTTGCAACTGATGCTCTTGTTGTGCGGCTTGCCGACCTCGTCCACCAACGCCGAGAGAATGGAGCAGAGCAAGTCGGGCGTGCTGAGAAGCGCCGCGCCCATGCCGGAGTGCGTCGAAAACGGCTTGGGACACCCGCAGTTGAGATCGATGCCGTCGACGTCGCCAATCACCTTGCGGGCGGCGGCGACCGCCAAAACAGGGTCCGCCGACCCGAGCTGGAAAATCAACCTGCCCGACTCCTTGGCGGGGTGCGTGCGGAACACGACCTTCGGCGTGCCGCTGTTGTTGGGCGAGTCCACGACGTAGTCGACGGTGTTGATTTTGTCGTTGACGGTCCTTGTGGTCTGGATGATCTTCTTGTCGACGTACTCGGGCGACCACACGAGGTCGGCGCCGTACTTGAGCGCGAGGAGCCGGTTGGCGATCTCGCCGGACCGCACCATCGGCGCGAGACACAACTTGCCGACAAAGTTGACCATGGTAGCTGGGGAGGGTAGGGCTTGTGGCGATGGGCGTGATGAGTAGTAGCAAGGGCCGGTGACGGGTCACGTGCGGAGGTCACGTGACCGAAATTTCGATCCCGCACTTAAGCGGACACTCGACATCACGTGCGCGGGTCACCCGCACGCCACGTGACTCATACCGGCAGTCACGCGACACGGCTGAATGCGACTCCATCTGCGAAGCTTATCTGAGGCGGTCCGATGAGTACAGGTGACAGCAACGGCAGGGCAGCAGCAGCAGCCGGGGCCGCCAGCGGGCAATTGGCAGGGCGTGCGCGGCCCGGCCGCCGGCCGAGGCAGCAGCAGCACCACCAGCCGCTGGGGCCGCCGCCGGCCCACCGCGCTCGCAGCACCGTGTTGTGGGCAGGCCGTCACGGTGGATGACCAAAAGCGCTACTGTCATTGGAAAGACAATGTGGATGCGTCAAGGCGAGAAAAGAAATACCGACGTACTGGGATTTACAGTGCGCGGTGCGTACGTATCGTACTTTGCACCGCGATACGGGAAACGGTTGCAGGATGGGGGAGCAGGCCCGCTGGGCGGCCCGGCGCTGCTGGGCGGCCCCTCAAAACGCCGCGGGGCCCCTCGCTGGCCGCCCCAGCCCGCCGCCACCCGCTCCCGCCGCCGCTCGAGCGCTCCTGGCCGGCTCGCGGCCTCTGGCCCCGTAGCATCATGTGAAGGTGCTCATTTCTTTTTCTGGAGGATGCAAAAAAAGCAATTCCGATTTAAGAAAAAAAAATTTTCCCTTATGTTTAGCTCCCAAATGTATATATACCTTATCGTGGCCTGGAGGGTGATTTCGTGACGATAACTGTGCGTGCTTCTTTATCTTGGAATTGCCCTCAAGCCAAACCTCAATTGTACCTGTAAACCACGCCCGCGACCGCCAATTGCCCGCTCCCATACGCTCCCCCGCTATGTCCTTACTATACCACCCCATGACGCTTAGTCAGAGAGACGTCTCGGGCTGCCTCACGCCCAACAACCAGGCCGACTCCGAGAACGAGTCGGGCACCCTCAGCATGACCCGCTCCAGCATGGTCGGCACGTCGTACCACAAGAAGGCCGGCTCGGCCGCGCACATCGACCGCTTTATCGCTAGCAACAGCGACAGCAACAACAACAATGACAGCAACAACAACAACAATAACAACAACAGCAACCCGCGCACCTCGAGCACCCCCCAGGAGCTCGCCCACCTGATCGGCAAGGCCGACGCCCGCGACAGGGCCGCCGCGGGCTCCACCACCACCATCTTGTCGCCGCCGCTCTCGCCGTACCAGCGCCGCACGTCGCTCGTCTCCCACCCGCCGTTGGCGCTCGACGACAAGTCGTACCTCGACTCGAAGACCCCCTTCACCATCGAGAACTTCAAGGACTACAAGCTCACCATCAACCCCTGGAAGGGCGTCAGCTCGCACTACAAGACGCACCACCTCAACTTCATCAACCAGTACCACTCCATCTCGGCCGCGCCCGCGGCGCCGCTCCACGACGACCGCAGGTACAATGCGCTCAGAAAGTACAAGCGCAGACTCGTGTCGGACAACTCGGACGACAACACCACCCACAACGACTCGTCGGACGCCGAGCGCGTGAGAACCAGAAGAGTGGTGCGCCAGAAGGACCTCGACTCGGACGCCGACCCCGCGGGCTCCGCGGCGTCGCCACCAAAGAAGAAGAAGGTCAGAAGAGAACAGCCGCCGGCGTCGTCGCTCACCATCGCCCAGCAGCAGCAGTTGCTCATTGACGAGTCCATCCCCGACTACTCGCCAGACACCAGCGTCACCTTGCCCCAGAACAACTCCAAGTGCTTGAAGATCGAGTGGAAGGGCCAGCCCATGGACTTGTCGCAGGACCCCAACGTGTCCAAGTTGCACCCGGCAGAGGTGGTGCTTGCGTCCATCTTGCGCCTCCCGGCCATGGTCTACCTCGACTCCAAGAGAAGACTTTTCTACGAGAAGCTCCAGCGCGTCAGAACCGGCAAGCAGTTCAGAAGAACAGACGCCCAGAAGGCGTGCAGAATCGACGTCAACAAGGCGTCGCGGCTCTTTGCCGCGTTCGAAAAGGTTGGCTGGTTGAAGGATGAACATTTCGAAAAGTATCTTTGATTGCTGTGCAAGTCATGTGTGTGTGTGGTGTGCGTAACCCTTTATTTCTATCGGCCATTGGCTGCTTACTAGGTTGGATTTTTTATTATTACTGGACAATGGACACCGGCAACCGGACCCTGGGCCGTGTTCATTCCCCGAAAGGTCACTGCAGTTTCGGGGGTTTTTATTTCTTGGGTCGTTGCATTCTACTAGAAGGCGGTCTTTCTTTCTATCTTGGGTTTTTGGGACCTGACGCCGTCAGGTCAAAGGACAAATGTACCCTTAGCCGTGCTATTTGTATTAATTGTGTATTTAACTGAATTGGGATAAATGATCATTTATGTAAGCAATGTACTGAGGGGTAGGCCGGTCAGACAGGAGCAGTTGGTGAAGCCGACAGTCTCGGTTCGGCCTGTCTGTCAGTCTCTCTATTTCGGCTTCTTTTCAGCTTCTCTTCAGCTTCTCTTCAACCTCTCTGCTAGTCCTTCCTGACGACCTTTTTTTCCATTTTCTCCACACCTATTCAATGGCGTGGTGGGCTTCGTTATCCTTGTACATGTAGAACTGCAAAAAGATGAAGCTGTCCTCGAAAATCGTCCCCAAGGACCCCAACAACCAGCTCAAGTTCAAGAGTATGTACTTGGAGTCACTTCTGTAGAACAAGATCTGGCCGGCGTAGGCCAAGTTCCCCAAGGTGGAGAACAAAAAGAACAACAAACTCAAGCCGTGGACCGACTTTCTTTGGTGGTTCTGGATAATCTGAGGAATACGAGCTCCCAAGTACAACAAGGCCGAGAAGTAGCCCAACAATTGCGGTCCCAACAAGATGTCGGCGTCGCCGTCGCCACCATTGTCAGCACCGTCGCCCTTGGGTCCGGAAATGAAGTAGCCCAAGCTCCCGGCACCAATCACAAACACGATTGGCAACACGTACTTGGAGAACACGCTGTGGTACTCTGGCTCCATGGCGATGTCGGTCAAGGCCGACGATCTTCTTCTCAACAACGGCTGGGCGTCGCTGTTGCTGTTGCTGTTGGCCCTGCTCTGCGCCTTGGCCGCCTTTTTGGCCTGGAGATGCGTATAGTACAAGTAGGAGAAGATCATCAAGAAGTCGGCGATGCAGAACCACACCGCCAAAAAGACCACCTCGGGCAAAAGCCCCGCCCACACCGCACCGGCCAAGTTGAACACGTCCCCGAGGAACCAGATGGTGATGAAGCCAATGGCAATGCCCTCGGCCGACTTGAGCCGCCATTGCTCGATGAGTTGCGGCACCAACAATACGATCCAGCACGCTAAGCTAAAACTTGGTTAGTACTGGGGCGGGCCCTCGGTGACTCAGCAGACGGCCCGGGTGTGTCCGTCGCCGAGTCTCGGTCCGTTTACTTACGAAGTGGATCCCATGAATCCGGAGATCTGCACCCGCAAGGAGGGCGCGGCGTGCTCTTTCGCGAGCTCGTGTAACGCTTGGTATGCCAACATGAAGCCCATTGTGTGTCTGTTGCTGGGAAGTCAAACAAGGTTCAACATCGCATTGGCTTTTTGTCCGTACACTCCTGGCGCGGCTCGATAAGAGCGGTCACGTGACGCGAGGTTTTGCGCCGCGCACGGCACTTGCCGGGTGGAGGAGAGGGGATTGCGGTTGGGGCCTTTCTACTCTTCCTCCGGGCTGCCTGAGTGGAGGATGCTGGCGATGTCCTTCATGGTCTCGATGTCGGAGAAGCCCGAGGTGTCGCTGAGGAAGCGCGGCTGCGCCAACGCGCTGTCGTCGGCCCCGTCGGCCGCGTTGATCCGGAACAAGCTCGTGTCGGTCGAGTTGGCGTGGTCGGCGTCGCCGTCCAGCTCCATGGCCACGTCGGGGGCGTCGCTCGCGTGCGACTCGCTCGGCGGCGCCGGCTCGTACATTCCGATCCGCTGGAGGATCTGCACCGACTTGGTGTCGATGTAGCGGTCGCGAAGGTCGGGGAGGAAGCGCGTGTTGAAGCGCGTCGCCTCGTCCTTGTTGCGGAACTTGTCGCGGATGCTGCGTGTCTGCTTGATCAACTCGTCCACCTGGGTGAGCAAAAAGTAGAGCGTCTCGTCAATGGGCGAGAGCGACTTGAGCACGGCGCGTGCTTTGGCCGACATGTGCGGCGTGGACGCGTCGCCTTCCAGCCCGTCGGCGTCCTTGGCGCTGAGAAACCGCAAGTTCTTCTGGAAGAGGCGGAGCGTCTTGATGATCTTGTCGGCCTTGACGATCTGGAGCTTGAGGATCTTGCGGAAATGGAGCTCGAGCTTGATGTTTGCGATCAACCGCGCAATCTGGTCGTCCAAGTCGGCCTTGTTCTGGCTGCCCGTGCTGTTGAAGTCCACCCCTTCGTGGTGCTTCAACCGGATCCAGCCCTCCTCCACCAAATCCTGCGGCAAGGTGAAGATGTTTCGCAACGAGTAGAGCTCGAACTTGTCAAAGTTCTTGTCGACCTGGCTCTCCAAAAGCGTCTCCAACTTGCCTGTTCCGATCTGGATCTCCTCCTTGGATATCCGCGCCCGTGCCTCGCGTGGAGCACCACCTTCGTCGGCGCCCTTGTCCCGGATCTCCAAGAGGAACGTCTCCATCGCCTGGGTGCATTTGTACAAAAGCTCGTTCACGGCGTTGATGACGTCGTCGATCAACGCGAGCGGCGGGAACCCGAAGTGCTCCGTGAGGAGCGAGGTCACCCTGTAGTCTATCGGCAATGGCTGCTCTGAGTCTCCCGGCATTCTGGCTGTGGTCTAGGTGTAGATGGTGGATGAAAAGTAAACAAGCGTACACGCACATGACCAGAGTCACGTGAACCAGCTCGCAAAAATACAGCCACGTGACTAGCCATCCTCCTTCTCTCCCTCGTCCCAAGTCTTCAGTCACGTGACCACTTTCACCCACCAGTGAGCCAATCAAAAATTTGTGAAACCACCTCGAGTCATCACCCACACATAATGGCCGGAACATTAAGACCTGATCCTGAGTTCACGAGATTCAACGTCGCCAAGGAGAAGTTGGGCCACTACTTCCGGTTCAAGCCCAGATCGGCCTTGTTCAACGTTTTGATGATGGGCATCATTCCGTACTCGTTGGCGTCGTACGTCTACAACACCGAGGGCCAATGGAGCTTCAGCAGGCTCTACAGAAAGGCGCCCATCTTGAGCGGCGAGGAATACACCCCAAGAGACAAGGACTTGTAAGGAGCCTTTGTGCTGGGGGGACCCGCCCACCGGGGTCCAGACTTTGGTGAGCCCAAGAGCAATGCACGATCACAGATATATTACAAAACTATCATTATCTCTTTACAGAATATACAGCATTAATTAGTTACCGTTGAGGTTGGGCACATGGGGCGTGCTTCACAGGACGTCGCCGGTCCGGGACCGGGAAGCAGTATGAATCATACGTCATGTAGAAGAAAAGAATAAGAACAGTTTGGTATTGGCCGGGCAAATCTTACCGTTGGGGAATTGAATGGAGTAGTGATACATGTCGGGTGGGTGTGCTGGGACCAGGGCGGTCTTTTGATGCTATGCGTGGCGAGGGTTGGCTGGGGAGCACGGCTTCGGGATCTGGTGGCTGGCCATCTTGATACCCTCAGTGCTTGGAGTTCAAGTCAACCTGGAACTCCACCAACCCTGCCTTCATGTTCCGGAGGAGTCGCGGCGATGCGTCCTTCAGACTGCTCCCATCGTCTAGCGTGTTGCAGTTGTCGTACTGGTAGTGCTGGTGCACGCGGCTCGAGGGCTGCACTTGTGCAGACTGCTGGCCTTTGCCGAACGCAGACGAGCCCAACGCAGACGAAGGGTCTGCTTCTCCACCAGCATTCTCGTAAATGAATGCAAACTTGTTATGTAATGACGTGACGAAGAACCGTTGGGAACACTCGCTGAAGGATATCGGCGACTGCTTGTTCTTGCGCGGAGTGTCCTTCGAGACGGTGCTTGTCGAGCTGACACTGCTCTTGTTCGAAGAAGAAACGTTCAGCCCGCTTCTGTTGGAGCCGTTGGCGTTGGGCTGTCCACTGAACGAGCTGGACTTTCTCAATGGTTTTTTGATTTTGGAAGACGACGGAGACTTCTTCAACGGAATCAGCGTGGTGCTGAGACTGTGCTGGGGGTACTCACAGGGCACGAAGTTGACTCCACTGCTGGTCTCGCCGGCGTTCTCTGAAATGAAGTTCAACGAGCTCCGCTTGCTCACTTTTTTCTCCTTGCGACCGTCTTCTTTCACGGTCGCCACGCTTGGTATCTCCGATAGTATATCCTCGTACTTGTAGGACTCTCCGTTTTCCTCCGAGGACTTGTCGCCAATCTCAAAGTCGACGTAGCTTGACACGAGATCGTCAAAGGTTTTGCGAGTCTGGATGGTGTGGAACGACTCGAACGGGTCGCCGTTCAAAATGTCTTCGGCCGTGAGGTCCACTTCGTTGTCTGTGTTGGTTGTGATGTTCATCGATGAGTGGGGAGACGACACCTCGATGGTGGTGGGCGAGTCGAACTCGTGGGCTCTCGAGAGCGGCGAGATGGACTTGCGGGCGCTGGGGTGTACGCTGTGCTTCTGGCTGTCGAGTATTGCTTGCTGGTGGCCCGCCTGCTCGTGGGCGACGAAAAGGTGGTTCTGGTGGGCTTGGGCGCCCGCGGCGGGCGCCGTCTGCTGGAGCGCAGGCTGGAGCTTCGGGGCGGCCCGGCGGCTCTGGGTGTCGTCGGCGATGGGCTCGAAGAAGACGCCTAGGCCGACGTTGTCGCGGGGAGGCCCGCTGACGGGCGAGCCGTTGGGCATGTGGTGAGCCTGGAAGCTGTACATGTCGATGGGCTCAGTTTTGGCGGGGTTGCGGGGCATGGCGGGCGCGAGCGGCGAGAAGTTGGAGGGGACCACCATGCGGGCGTCGGGCGGGCCGACGACGGGGGTGGTGGAAAACTGGAACATGGAGCTGTTGGCGGAGTTGGGGGCGGAGAAGAAGTGGTTCGAGGCGGGCGCCACGGGGCTGGTGTCGGAGGACGGGGTCTGGAAGTTGTACTGGTTGAACTGGGGGGTGACCTGGACGCCGTTGAAGTAGTGCTGGGGGTCGACGCCGGCGGGCGGGGTGGTGGCCAAGTAGAGCGGGACGGCCGAGTCCTTGAGCAGTAGCTTTGGCTCGGACGAGTAGTGGGCGTTCATAGCGAGAGTGGAGGGGTGAGAGCGGGCGACGGTCGGGAGGTTTCGGGGGGTGGTGGTGGGGCTGGTCGTGGTGGTGGTTCTGGGGTGGTGGGTGATGGCGGTGCGGTTGGAAGCCAGTGGGAGTAGTGGCTCGAGAATCAGCGAAAGAAAGGCCCCTGGTCACAGTGGTGGAGCGGAGGGCAGACGGGCGGCAGGTAGCGAAAGGTGGTGGGGGGAGAAAGAGGAGGTTGGGGAGAAAAGGCGCCGGAGGGTTACTGAGAAAAAGCGAATACTTTATGGTTTGTGCCCTTCTGTGTCGCAAAGGTGGTGCGACTACGACGTTGCTGGTAGATGGAACTTTAGGTCTAATCCAGCAGCGAGACAAAATGAGTGAGGCTTAGGGTGGAACTCTCGGTAATGGGCCACTAAATGGGAGGATTGGGACCAGAGGGACGGGGCTTCCCAGATAGTTCCATTGTGCGCCGTCCTGGCCATGCCCGTGGCGAGGGCGAGGGCCGGAAGCACGCCGGCGGCCTCCGTGAGGGGGGGGGCGGCGGGCCCCGCCGAGTGTGCCTGGCTCCAAAAGCACGGCCCCCCAGCAAGGTAAAATTTCTCCACTCGGCGCTGGTGCTAATTAACGAAATTACGAGCACAATAGCAGGTCACTATTGCGTGTGGCCACTGGCAAGCTTACGTAAGAGCGTATCGGAGGTTGCCTAATAAAACCGTTGGCGATGTAGATTAGACTGCAAGGGGAGCCAGACAACAGGCACGAGGCCCCTGGCGATAGACTACCGTGGACGGCAGACTCTTTGGGCGGCCGGCTGGCTTTTGTCCCTGCTTCTTCTTTTGTGCCCACACTTCTCCCTGCCTCTCCCTGTTCTTTGCCTCCACCTCTTTTCTCCACCTCTTTTTCTCCACCTCTTTTCTCCCGCCTTTCTCCTTTTCTCCTACTGGTCTACATTCCATTCTCTCTCGCAACTATATCCTTAAAGCTTAATGCCCCCGTTATAGTTTCTCTCAATGTAGTGCCGGAACTTGCGCTGGTATCCCCTGTAGAAAATGTCCGCCCAGTACGGCTCGAACAACGGAAGCTTGCGCCCGGGCCCGTCGTTGGTGGCCACCGCGCGGACCTCGTTGAAGTACTCCTCGAACTCGGGCTCGATGCATGCAAAGTTCTCGCTGTCGCCTTTGCGCTCGACCCGGCGGGCCTCCCACGCCAACTGCTCCTCCACCGGCGGAAGCTTGGCTCGCCCCGAGAAGATGCGCGCCGCCATCACCGCCTGCCACTCGAACGCCCGGAACGTGAACCCGCCCAGCACCACGCCGATGAACGCTAGCGTGGGGTCCGGCACGTACGACACCAACTGGTAGGTGTTGACGATGCGGTTGTTGCGGATCTCAACACCAGGCAAGAACGGGTAGCTGATGCTGTACCCCGTCCCGAAAATGATGCTGTCGACGTTCTCCTCGCTGGAGCCGTCGTCAAAGAAGACGGTGCGCGACGGCGCGTCGATGCGAACAATCTGCCCGCGGTTGCTCACGTCGGGGTGGCTGAACGGCGCGTTGCCGTGGATCCGGTTCAACTTGGTGCCCTTCTTCTTGGACGAGATCGCCGGCTTCAAGGTCACGGGGAGGATTTCGTGGAGGGTGTCCATGGCCGAGATCGACGCCCCGACCACGATCACCTTCTTGTTGCGGAAGAACTCGCGGGAGCGGAACGCCTTGGTGTGGATCACGGCCTCGAAGTCGTTGTCGTGGAACTCCTGCAAGCCGGGGATGTCGGGGACGTACGGGACGTTGTAGCGCCCGGAGGCGACGACGACGGCGTCGAACTCCTCGCGCCACACGTAGTCCTGGCGCACGCCGAAGCGGCGCAACACCACGTCCCAGCGCCCGGTGGCGGCGTTCTTGCTCACCGACTCGACGCTGGTGTTGAACTCAATGTGGTCGTCGTAGCCCTTGCGCTTGTACAAGTCCTGGACCCACTCCTTGATGGTGTTGTGGTGCTTGAACGGCGTGTTGTGGCCGTACTTGGCCACCAGGTGGTCGCTCTTGATGTCGGGGAACTTCTCCTCGCTGAACTCCATCGTCTTGGCCTCGACGTTGGTCTCGAGATACGAGTAGAGCGCCAGGTCCATGAAGCGCTGGCGGTTGGTCTTGGGCACGTAGCTGGGGATCGCGGGCGGCAACGCCTCCGGCTCGTCGGCGGTGCGCTCGCTCAAGCGGCGGATGTCGCGAAGCCGTTCGGGCGGCTCGTGCTCGTACACCCACGAGCCGCCGCCCTCGGGCTTGCGCTCGAACAAGCGGATGCGCGAGAACTTGTCCTCTCTGATGAGCGCGTCGAGCGCCACGAGGCCCGAGGGCCCGGCGCCGATGACGGCCACTGATCCAATCGCGGTGTTTTGCAGCATGAGCGCGTTTCGGGGCCCTTGTAGTGTGCGGAGAGCTCGAATGAGGTTGGTGGTCGATCGTGCACCCGAGCCCCACAGTAGTGCGATTGTGCGATACTGTGGTGTCGATTTCGACGGCTCGGAGTATTGTTTGCACATGATTGCCGAGTAACACAAAAGGGCCGGCTCCCGCTGGCGGGCGGCCGGCGAGAGTCGCCGGCCACGTCGAGCGGCGGCACCTCCAGCGGGGCCGCTGGCGGCGACCGGGCCCTCGCCAGGCACGAAAGAGCCCCGCCGCCGAAGGAGCCCGCCGCCGAAAGAGGCCGCCGCCGGGCCTGCTGCAGAGAAACGTCGCTGGGCCCTGCCGACCCCCACGGCTGGCCCGCCAGCGTACGTCCGGGGGCCGAGAGAGTCACGTGCCGGTGGCGAGGCTGGAGCGGAAAAGCACACTGGGCTGGCCTGCCGCGAGCCCGGGCGCCGCCGCAAGCGGTCGTGCGACACCCGCACGGAGATAGCGCCCGCACGGGCCCTGGAGGCTGCAACGGCAAGCTCGCCAGCACAGACTCGCAGCCTGACGGCAAACTGACGGCGAGCTGGCGGCGACCGACGGCAAACCGACGGACGGCTCCCAGAACAGGCGACTCGGCCGACTCGCCGGAACAGGGTCCACGCCCGCATCACTCGCCGCACCACTCGCCGCACTGCTACTCGGGCTCGTGCCGAGACCCGGCACGACCGCCGGCACGGCCCCAGCACCGGGTGGCGTGCGGGCGTGCACCCGATTACAAATCGTGCAGCGGCTTTAAGCCCGATCGGGTGCCTGTCTGCGATGGCGATGCCACTCGAGGCCGTATACGTCAAGCGCAGGCTCGTCGCTCGCTCGCCCGCTGCACCTCGGAGTTGCGGCCGCATGCGGCCAGGCAGGTGCAGCTCGCCATCGTGCTATTCCCGTGCGACTGAGCCTGGATTGTCCAGTCTCCAGGCAGCCGGCTCCGCGTTAAACCCGTGCCGTCGCTGCCATGAGTCATTTCGACTCTACCGGTGGCAACCAAAGCCACCAGAGCTGCTCGGGCTGGAGCACGGCCGGGGGCGCCCACCACCACCGTGGCCCCCACCGTCCCGTCGCCACTCGCCCGCCCCGCCGGCTCCGCCCGCGGGCGCTCTGGCCGGCCCGCACGTTTGCCTGCCCGCGTTGCCTGCCGTCCTGGAGACCGGCGCGCCACCCATCGGGGGCGCTCCACCTCGCCGGCGAAAAAAAGTGCGGAACCGCTGCTTATCTCCTCCGTCTGGTGGGCCTGGTAATCCCACCTGCGTCTTTGCCACACGCCGGTACGAAATTTCTCCGTGCCAGTGGCGTAACCAAATACGCGGGCCTCGAAAAAATATTCCAAATGCCAGAAAGGGCTGCCCCAAAACCCGTCCGCCATATAGCGAGATGGGGTTGCATATATAACACTGCCTTTCAGCCCTATCGGAATTTCGCCTGCCATTCCCCATTTGCTCCCGCCCCCCACCCCTCCTCCCGCTGCACCGCCCCCCATGTCCGACAATCAAGACCTCGAGCTCTTGGAGTCCGGCAAGATCCAGAAACAGGACCGGTTGCTATCGTTCCTCTTCTCCAAAGACGTGCCGCACGTCCCGTTGGAGGAGGAAAGAAAACCGTACCCGCAGCACACCGCCAACCCGGTCTCCAAGCTCTTCTTCTGGTGGTTGTGGCCCGTCATGCGCACGGGCTACATCCGCACGTTGACCCCGCAGGATCTCTTCACCTTGCCGGACGACGTCAAGATCGAGACCATGTCCCGCACCTTTGCCAGCAACTTTGACGCCCAGCTCTCCCACCACCGCAAGCTCCACATCGACGCCAAGTTGAAGGAGCGCGGCGAGACCACGGAGACCAACACCGTCCCCACCGAGGACGACCTCGCCGACTTTGTCTTGCCCAAGTTGGCCACCATCAAGGCCATCTTCATCACCTTCAGGTGGCAGTACACCTTGTCGTGCCTCTGCTTGGCCTTGAGTAACATTGGCCAGACCCTCAACCCGTTGCTCACCAAGAAATTGATCCAGTTTGTCGAGTACCGTGCCCTGGGCATCGAGAAGCACGCGGGCAAGGGCTTGGGCTACTCCTTCGGCGCCGCCGCCGTCATCTTCGTCTCGGGTATCATGATCAACCACTTCTTCTACAGATCCATGATGACGGGCGCCCAGACCAAGGCCGTCCTCACCAAGGCCATCTTGGACAAGTCCTTCGTCTTGAGCGCCGAGTCCAAGCACGCCTACCCCTCGGGCAAGATCACCTCCATCATGGGGACCGACTTGGCCAGAATCGACTTTGCCTTGGGCTTCCAGCCCTTCCTCATTGTGTTCCCCATCCCAATCGCCATCGCCATCGCCATTTTGATCGTCAACATCGGCCCCGCCGCCTTGGTCGGCCTCGCCTTGATGTTCTTGTTCATGTGCGTCATTGCCGTCGTCGCCAAAAAGTTGTTTGCCTTCAGAGTCGTCGCCAACAAGTTCACCGACTTGAGAGTCGGCTTCATGAAGGAAGCCTTGAACAACTTGAAGGTCATCAAGTTCTACTCCTGGGAGCCTCCCTACCACGAAAACATCTCCGACGTCAGAAGACAGGAAATGAAGGTTATCCGTAAGATGCAGTTCATGAGAAACTTTGTCGTTTCCACCGCCATGAGTCTTACGTTGTTCTCTTCGATGGTGGCCTTTTTGGTTCTCTACGGAATCGGTACCAACAAGAGGAACCCGGCTTCCATTTTCTCCTCCATCTCCTTGTTCAACACCTTGACTCAACAGGTCATCATGTTGCCTATGGCCTTGTCTTCCGGTACTGACGCCTTGCTTGGTATCAGCAGAGTCGGCGACTTTTTGAGTTCCAAGGAATTGGACCCTGCAGCCATCAAGATGACCGCCGATGAAACTAAAACTGACGAAATGAACCAGAACGACACTGCGATTGAAGTCGGTAAGGCTTCTTTCTCTTGGGAACTGTTCAATGACGACGAGGAGGAAGATACCGAATCCAAGTCTGACAAGAAATCCGACAAAAAGGATAAGAAGGACACTAAAAAGAAGGCTTCGAAAAAGGAAGTTGAAAAGAAGGTCGAAATAACTAAAGAGAAACAATCTGAAGTCGACTCCGATGACTCCACTTTGGAGAACAATTTCAACGGTCTCGTCAACATCGATTTGAAGATCAAGAAGCGTGAATTTGTTGTCATTACAGGTTTGATCGGAAGTGGTAAGTCCTCCTTGTTGAATGCCATGTCTGGTTTTATGAATCGCGAATCCGGAACTCTTGATGTGAATGGTTCCTTGATCTTGTGTGGTTATCCATGGATCCAGAACGCTACTGTGAAAGAAAACATTATTTTCGGACACGAGTTCGATGAAAAGAAGTACAAGGAAGTTATCTACAATTGCTCGTTAGAAAGCGACTTGGAAATTTTACCTGGTGGAGACCAGACCGAAATTGGTGAAAGAGGTATCACCTTATCTGGTGGCCAAAAGGCCAGAATCAACTTGGCCAGAGCCGTGTATGCCGATTCCGACATTATTTTGTTGGATGATGTCTTATCTGCCGTCGATGCCAGTGTCGGAAAGCATATTATGAACAACTGTATCATGGGAATGTTGAAGGACAGAACTAGAATCTTGGCTACCCATCAATTGTCTCTTATTGGAGACGCTGACAGAATCATCTTCTTGAACGGTGACGGATCCATTGACGTGGGTACGTTTGACGAGTTGAAAGAGAACAATAACGGCTTTGGCAAGTTGATGGCTTTCAACAGTGAAGTACAAGAAGAAGTCGAAATTGAGGAAGAAATCGAGGACATTGAAGGTGGTGCTGAAGATGGCGAAGGTGTCACATTCAACGAATTGGTACGCCGTCACACCACCAAATCCAGTGCGCCAGGAGACGATGGTGTTCGTAAGGACTACAACCAAAACAACACCAATGACGGTAAATTGATCGAAGAAGAAGAAAAGGCTGTCAACGGAATTGAGTTGAAAGTTTACGCTGATTATGTCAAATTTGGATGTGGGGACTCAAGTCCGTGGATTGTTGTTCCACGTTTCTTAGCAGCCTTAGTCTTGGCTACTTTCTGTTCCTTATTCTCCAACACCTGGTTGTCCTTTTGGACATCCAACAAGTTTGACGGTAGATCCGATGGTTTCTACATTGGGATCTATGTTATGTTCACATGCCTTGCTTTCCTCACCTTGCTCGCTGAATTTATGTTGTTGGTTACATTGACTAATACCGCTTCGGTGGTGTTGAACCTTTTCGCTGTCAAGAGAATTCTTCACGCTCCAATGAGTTTCATGGATACTACCCCAATGGGTAGAATCTTGAACAGATTCACCAAGGACACTGATTCTTTGGATAACGAACTTGGTGACCAGTTGAGATTCCTTTTGTTCACGTTCAGTAACATTGTTGGAGTCTTGATCTTGTGTGTTTGTTACTTGCCTTGGTTTGCCATTGCTATTCCCTTCTTGGGCTTTTTGTTCGTTGCCGTTGCTAACTACTATCAAGCCTCCGGTCGTGAAATCAAGAGATTGGAAGCCGTCCAAAGATCTTTGGTGTACAACAACTTCAACGAAACTTTGAGTGGAATGGATACCATCAAGGCATACAGAGCCGAAAGCAGATTCTTGAACAAGAACAACTATTTGATCGACAGAATGAACGAAGCCTACTACCTCACTGTCGCCAACCAGCGTTGGTTAGCTATTCATATGGACTTGATTGCTTCGGCGTTCGCCTTGCTTATCTCGTTGCTTTGTGTCTGTCGTGTTTTCAACATTGGCGCATCTTCTGTTGGGTTGTTGTTGAGTTATGTGTTCCAAATTGCCGGCCAATTGTCCTTGCTCATTAGAACGTTGACTCAAGTCGAAAACGAAATGAATTCGGTGGAAAGACTCTCACACTACTCGTTCGAATTACCAGAAGAAGCACCATATGTGATCGAAGAAACCACGCCAAGAGAATCGTGGCCAGAAACTGGTGCCATCCTGTTCAACAATGCATCCTTGGCCTACAGACCAGGTTTGCCATTGGTGTTGAAGAACTTGACATTCGATATCAGCGGAGCCCAGAAGATTGGTATCTGTGGTAGAACCGGTGCTGGTAAGTCGTCCATCATGACTGCATTGTACAGATTGTCGGAGTTGGAGGAAGGTTCCATTCTCATTGACGGTGTGGACATTTCTACCTTGGGATTGAAAGAGTTGAGAAGCAAGTTGTCCATCATTCCTCAAGACCCTGTTTTGTTCAGAGGTACAGTAAGAAAGAACTTGGATCCATTCAACCAGGCCACCGACGACAAATTATGGGACGCGTTAAGAAGAACTGGTTTGGTCGACGGAACGAAGTTGGATGTCATCAAGAGACAAGAAAAGAATGAAGCCAACACCGGAGTTAACAGCAACATGAACAACAATGGAGAAGAAGGATTACACAAGTTCCACTTGAACCAGACCGTTGAAGACGAAGGGTCCAACTTCTCTTTGGGAGAAAGACAGTTGATTGCCTTTGCCAGAGCGTTGGTCCGCGACTCCAAGATTTTGATTTTGGACGAAGCCACGTCGTCTGTTGATTATGAAACCGACTCGAAGATTCAAGAGACCATCATCAAGGAGTTCAGCCACTGTACCATCTTGTGTATTGCACACAGATTGAAGACGATCATCAACTACGACAAGATCTTGGTGTTGGACCAAGGTGAAACCCGCGAATTCGACACTCCTTGGAACTTGTTCAACCTCGAGGACGGGATCTTCCAGCAAATGTGTAACAAGTCCAACGTTACCAAGGAAGATTTCGAGAATCTCCGGAGCTTCCATGCTGAGTAAACGAGTGCAAGGCTCGCCAGACTCGCAAGACCACAATAATCTATTTAATATCCCGTTACATTTTACAAAAAGCTTCCAGAAGTCCCTGGTCATAAAACATGCCTACATGCGGCTCGAAGACAGCACCGCATCACCAAACACGGTCTGGCTTCGTGGTCATCTAACGAGCGTGTGCTGCACCGCTTGCACTTTCTACATTAGTCACTGATTGTCCGCACCCCGAACCAGCAATGGAACACAGTTGCAAATAGTATAATAATTTAACTTATAGTGCCGTTCTAATACCGATATCCCATTTTGAGCTTTGCAGGGCTGTCGGGCCGGGCCCGTAGCTTCGCCTCCCGGCCGTCTATTTTTAACACTCGTATCGCCGCCAGGAACTTTGACCAGGTGCAAAAAGTTTAACTTGGATCACGGAGCGCTCGAGACCTCGACCCAGCGGGCACGCCGTGGGCACCCATTTAAGGAGCCCAGCTCGCCGCCCGTGGCCCCCGGGGTGGTAGCCAAGCCCGAGTTCGCCAGCAAACGCCCCGACCGCAGTAGTTGGAGCCCTCCGCCAAACCGCAGCTGCTTATCACCAGAAAAAAAGGATTTGCCCACCACTCAGGGCGATCGAAAAGACACCGGTACCACACACCATGACGGAAGCGAACTCACCACACCAATTCAAGAAGTTGTTCAACAAGCTAAGCGGCCAGCCCACGTCGTACAGCAGAAAGCAAAACTACACCTTTGGCAAGACCTTGGGCGCAGGCTCGTTCGGAATCGTCCGCTACGCCAGGGACAATGTCAGCAACGAAGAGGTGGCGGTCAAGATCATCTTGAAGAAGGCATTGAAGGGCAACGAGGCGCTCATCATCGACGAATTGAAGCTCTTGCAGGAGTTGCATCATCCGCACATCGTGGGGTTCCGCGACTGGTTCGAGTCGAAGGACAAGTTCTACATCGTGACCCAGTTGGCCACCGGGGGGGAGTTGTTCGACCGCATCGTCAACAAGGGCCGCTTCACCGAGCACGACGCGTCGTTGGTGATTGTCCAGATGTTGAACGCCCTCACGTACTTGCACAACAAGGACATTGTCCACCGCGACTTGAAGCCCGAGAACATCTTGTACTTGACGCCCGACGACAACTCCAACGTGGTGTTGGCCGACTTCGGGATCGCCAAGCGGCTCCAGGACCCCAACGAGAAGTTGACGACATCGGCTGGCTCCTTTGGATACGCG
Organism: Suhomyces caryicola; assembly: GCA_030568635.1. Taxonomy (NCBI): domain Eukaryota; kingdom Fungi; phylum Ascomycota; class Pichiomycetes; order Serinales; family Debaryomycetaceae; genus Suhomyces; species Suhomyces caryicola. The sequence continues at coordinate 166,627 of JAJMGG010000017.1, read as the reverse complement.
GCCCCGGAGGTCATCATCGGCAGCGGGCACGGCAAGCCGTGTGACATCTGGTCGTTGGGGGTCATAACCTACACCTTGTTGTGTGGCTACTCGCCGTTCCGCTCCGAGAACGTCAACGACTTCATCCACGAGGTCAAGAACAACAACGCCGTGATTTTCCACGCCGACTACTGGAAGGACGTTTCGAAGGACGCCCGCCGCTTCATCATCAAGGCGTTGCAGTTCAAGCCGGAAAACAGACCCACGGCCGCCGAGCTCTTGGAAGACCCGTGGTTGGTCACCATTGCCGCCGAACACAAGCACACCGATTTGTTGCCAAACTTGAAGCAAAACTTTGATGCCAAGGCCAAGTTCAGGCAAGCCATTGAAATGGTCAAGTTGAACAACAGAATCAAGAAGTTGAAGACCATCCAAACCGAGGACGACGACGACCCCAACGAGATCGACCTTTTCCACGACCAGGAGTCGGGCGACTCGTCCAAAGAGCCATCCAAGCCGTTGAGCTCGTGGAAGAAGTTTTCCGACGTGTTGTCCAACATAGACGCCGACCGCTCCAAGTCGTCCTTGGACACTTCCGAAGAGCCCAAGAAGAAGTCTGCCTTGACCAGTAACGCCTTTGTTCAGTTGGTCCACGCCGCCTCAGAGAACAAGGAAAGAGTGGCCAACTACTCGGAGGAGAAAGCTGCCAAGTAATTGTAATCTACCGACCAAGATGTGAAACCGCACCCTCGGACAGGGTTGGACAGCACATGGGCGGTGGCTAATGGGTGGGTATTTCAACGCCTGTGTGTGCACAGTCACCAGTTGTGGGGCACTACCAAGCTCGGGGATCCCGAGTGAGCTTGCAGTATGCAAAAAGGACACTTTTCGGCGCCTCCCCTCTGGCGGGACCTGCCTTGTTCGCGTCGTCGTATTTAATTCTACATAGCTATGAATATTGGGCTTCCATTGTGGTGGTCTCGTTTTGTTATCAATACGTGGTTCGCGAAATTGACCTTTACAAAAATTTTCCACTACTTGATCGGATTGTGACGGTAGCGGGACTAAAGCCAAGAACAGACTTCGAGAAACCCTCTTGATAGGAACAGAGCTGAGGATCGGAACTGGAGCTGGAACAGAGGTAAGAAGAAAGCACTCCAAAAAAGAAGAAAAAAAGAGAGAGCCCCACAACAGAGAAACACTCCAAGCTTCCAACGGCACTACGCAAAAACCCACGAGCAGCAACCACCACCACCACGCAGCCAGCATGAGCGACTCGCCAGAACCGGTGAGCGGAAGAAGCCCCCAATTGTTTGGGGACTTTGAAAACAAAACGCAGGAGGCCACCAGCAAGTTTGAGGTGTTGAAAAAGTGTTCCTACTCCAACAAGTCGATCGGGTCGTCGGGCCAGCAGGAGTACATGACGTGTGACTGTCACGAGCAGTGGGACGCGGAGCTCAACGTGAACACGGCGTGCGGAGAAGACTCCAACTGTATCAACAGAGTGACCTCCGTCGAGTGTATAAACGGACACTGTAACGACTGTCAGAACCAGCGGTTCCAGAAGCGGCAGTTTGCCACGGTGTCGGTCATCCAGACCGAGATGAAGGGCTACGGGTTGAGAGCCGACGAGGTGATCCACGAGGCAGGCTTCATATACGAGTACATTGGCGAGGTGATCGACGAGAAGACGTTCAGAACGCGGATGGTGGAATACGACAAACGCCAGTTCAAGCACTTCTACTTCATGATGTTGAAAAACGACTCCTTCATCGACGCCACGATGAAGGGGTCCTTGGCCAGATTCTGCAACCACTCGTGCAACCCCAACGCCTACGTCGACAAGTGGGTTGTGGGCGACAAGTTGCGCATGGGGATCTTTGCCAAGCGGACCATCCAGGTCGGGGAAGAAATCACGTTTGACTACAACGTGGATCGGTACGGGGCCCAGTCGCAGCCGTGCTACTGTGGAGAGCCCAACTGTATCAAGTTCATGGGTGGGAAAACGCAGACGGACGCTGCCTTGTTGCTTCCCGAGGGTATCTCCGAGGCGTTGGGAGTCTCGCCCAAGCAGGAAAGACAGTGGCTCAAGGAGAACAAGCACCTCCGGTCCAAGCAACAGAGCGACGACTCGGTCATAAACGAGATGTTCATCAAGTCCATCGACGTGCAGGTGTTGACGGAGCAGGACGTCTCCAAGGTGATGGGCGCGTTGATGAAATCACAGGATGGCCAGGTGATACGGAAGTTGGTGGAACGAATCTACAAGACGAACGACGAGTCGATCAACTCGTTGATCATCAGGTTTCACGGCTACAAGACATTGTCCAACTTGATCCAGTTGTTTCAGGACGAACACGACGACGAGTTGGTTGAGAAGGTGTTGATTATATTGGGCAAGTGGCCCAAGGTGACACGGAACAAGATCTCGTCGTCGCAGATTGAAAACGTGGTCAAGGAAATCGAGGCCACCACCACGAACGAAACCATCAAGTCGTTGATCAACGATCTTTTGAGCGAGTGGGGCAAGTTGCAAATGGCGTACCGTATTCCCAAGACCAAGTCGGAAAACGCGATATCGCTGTACGGAAGAAAGGGCTCCCGATCTCCCAAGCAGGGCACCTCCGAGTCGGAAACCGATCTTGGGCAAACGGTGGTGGAAGGCGAGCCTCTACCAGATGGGTGGGAAGAAGCCTACGATGCCAATACCAAGATGACGTACTACTTCCACCGAGAATTGAACTTGTCCAGATGGGACAAGCCAGTGCCATCGGTTCCCACCGGGCCCAAGACGTCCACGCCCAAGCCTTCGGGGCCAAAGACCAACAGTGCCGGCTCGCGAGGGGAGGACAACAACAAGCGGCCTAGAACTGGCGGAGTGGACTCGTCCTACGCCAGACGAGAAGAGGAGAGACTCAAGCTCGAAAAAGAGCAGCAGTTCACCATGCTCCAGGAGCGGGAGAAGCAGCTCCAGGAGTTGATCCAAAAGTCAGGGGATGAACAGCGCAAGAAGCAAATCGAGGAGAGAAACAAGATTCAAGAAAAGTTGAAGAAACAGAGATCGAAAATGGGACCCAAGGCTCATCGCGGGGAGAGCAGCAAAAACGGGAGTGGGAGCAGGCACGGTTCCGGTGCTGTAGCTGGAAGTGGTTCCGCTGGCGCCAGCCTGTCGTTGGAGGCCAAGTGGACGCACGTGTTGGCCAAACATATTCCCAACTTTATCAAAAAGTACGAGAGCGAAATCGGGAGGGACAACATCAAGGGGTGTGCCAAGGACATCGTCAAGATTTTGGCGAGCAAGGAAGTGAAGAAGGACAGCAAGTCGTCGCCCCCCAAGGAGTTGGAGGCGGCCAAGTTGAAGAAGATCAAAGAGTACTGCACCACCTTCATGGACAAGTTTCTTCTCAAGTACCGGGTCAAGCATGAGAAGAAGTCACACAAGAGGCCCAATGGGAACGACGGCGAGGCGAGCAGCAGGGCCAAGATTGCCAAGATTGCAGAGCAATAAGTTGGGCAAGAGCACAGGAGCGCAAAACGGCGGTGATAGTTTCGAATATGGGCTGATTTTTTTTTCCGTGGCTACATTCTCTCTGTATAAATAATACAATAACTGTATAACGACACTTTATCAGACTCTATAATATACAAACATAGGAATCGAATGATATGAAGGATAAACTGCCACTCTAGACGTTCACTCACTTACCTTCTAATAAGTTGGGCAAGTTTTCAATGGACTCGGAGCCATATATGATTTGGTAGGTGGCTTCGAACAAGGGGAACTCGCTCAACTTGTTGACGTTGGTCAACAAGTCGTGCACCTCCTTGGCGGTGATGATACCCTGGGAGGACTGGCCGTTCAACAACTTCTTCTCGGCCTCGAGGGCCGACGCGCCGGTCTCGGACATGTATCTTCCAACCTTGACGTTTCTGCCGCCCGAGCAGGTGGTGATCAAGTCGGCGACGCCGGCGGACTCGGAGGTGAAGGTGGAGTTGACGGACTCCGGGAAGAAGGTGGTGGAGAACTTGATGGTTTCCAACAAGCCGACCCTCATGATGGCCGACTTGGCGTTGTCACCCCAGCCCTTGCCCTCCACAAAGCCGACGGCCAAGGCGACGATGTTCTTGAGGGCGCCGGCCACCGAGACACCGGCGACGTCTTCAATGACGTTGACGTGGAAGTAGGGTCTGTTGAAGGCGGCCTTCAAGACAAAGCGGTCGATGTCCTTGCCGGGGCCCTTATAGTCGGCCGGGGTCTTGTATGCTACGGTGGTCTCGGACCACTTGCCCTTGGCGACCTCGCCGGCCAAGTTGGCGCCGGACAACGCACCACACTCGACGCCCAAGGTCTCGGTGATGTATGTCGACAACAACTTGCAGCCCTCGGGGGTGACCTCCAAGCCCTTCAAGCACGAGATGGCTCTGGTGTCGGGCTTCAAGTGGCCCTTCAACTGCAGGCAGACCTTGGGCAAGAACTGGTGGGGCAAGTTGAAGACGAGGAGGTCGGCGCCGGCGGCGGCCTGGACCACGTCGGGCTGCGCGTGCAAGTTGCTGGGCAACGTGATGTCGGGCAAGTACTTGACGTTCTGGTGCTTGGTATTTATGATGTCGGTCAAGTTCTGGCCGTCAATCTTCTCCTGGAAGACCCACATGTTGACGTCCTTCTGGAAGAGGTGGGGCTGTTCGGCGGTGTTTTCGGCCACCACCTTGGCGATGGTGGTGCCCCAGTTGCCGGAGCCGATGACGGCGATCTTGAACGGCTGCGCCGGGGCCAACGACGCCTCGGGGTGCCCGGCAAGCTTGTTGGGCGCCAAGATGTTGGCCAATTGGACGAGTCTCTGGCTGGCGACGGCGGAGGAGGAGGACATGTTCGTGCGGTGTGGGGCGGAACGGAGGAGCGAGAAGATGGGCTTGTATTTGTACAATGCTGAAATCGCTTTGGCGGCCGGCATTCACATGTGGATGGTGTTGGCTTTATATTTGCGACCGGAAAAAGAAACTTGCGGCTGTTCTCCGGTGCCAGGGACCGCAAACCGAGGAGTGATAACGGCGGGCGCGCACGGTTAGTGGGGTCGTGTGCGGGTGCCCCAGGACGCTCGGTTCCGGGGGGGCTGCGGGCTGGAGCCGGGGGACGAACCGGGGGCGTCGCCGCCAGGCGATGACGACACTCGGCGGCCGGCCTCGGGCATGCCCGCGGGAGCGAATCCGGCGGCGCTGGACCGCTGCCTTGGCGGGGCACCGTGGACGGGCGCCGCCTGGCTGCTCGGCCCACGCTCCCGTGCCCCAGCGCAGGCTCAGGCCCGAGCGCTGCTGCTGGGGCCGTCAGCCTCGTCACGCCCGATCGGGCCGCCTTTGACAGCGTTGCTCGAGCGCTGCGCTGCGCTCCGGCTCGCTGGCCCCTCCCAGTCATGTGCGTTTCCATTGAGCCGAGCCTTCGGCGTCGGAAAAATGGACTCCCTGAAACAGTGTCATGTGACTGCCGGCGGCACCGCTGTGCAACCTCTCCGGACAGCCTGGGTGCGCTCACGCCGCTGAAACGCTCACGCTGCTGAAACGCTCACGCTCACCTGGACGAGCGTCCGGCGCTGGAGCTCGTCCAGCCGCCCCCCACAATTCGTCCAGGCCGCCCCCACAACGTCCAGTCGTCCCCCACAGCTCGTCCCCCACAGCTCTCCCAGAACCTCCCCCACATCTCGTCCAGCCGCCCCACACCCTTCGTGTGCCCGATGCCCGCCACGCTCCCCAGAGCTGGCCACTCGGGCTGGCCACTCGGCTCGGCTCCCCCGAACTCGCGGCCCGCCGCTGCCTCCCAGCCGAAGCCTTCCGCCGATTTTCCACTGGCCCTCGCACCCACTGCTTTTCTCTCCCTGCACCCGCGCCCTGCACCGTTTATCCGCGCGACTCGGCTGCACGCTTCCCCTCCTCTACACGGTCTATCCTGGCCATATATTCAACTAGCGTCGCGTCCACTCCTCCGTAAATACTCGAGATTGACTATGTACAACTTCTTATCGCCATTTCGGCGGCACGTGAGCGTGCCGCGGTGCCGCTTCAACGCATCCTTCCTGGCAAAGCCCTTGCCGCAGAGCTCACAGATGTTGGCCGGAATCGAAAAGTGCTGCTTCTCGTGTCTCTTCAAGTCCGACGACCTGCGGAACGTCCGCGAGCACTTGCCGCAGAGAAACTTGCGCGACGGGTCGCCCGTCGAGCCTTTCCGCTCGCGTTTCTTCAGCCCGGCCGCGCCGTCGCGGCCCTTGCTGTTGTGGTCGTCGTCGTCGTCGTATTCTCCCTCTTCGTCGTCGTCGTCGTCGTCGTCGTCGCCATTCTCCTTCTCTTCCTTGCCGCGCTTGGCTGGCTCCTCCGCATTGTACTGCGTGCCTCCTTTGAGCGAGATGGGCTCTCCGATCAAAAAGTTCCACCCCCCGCCGTACGACAGCGGATGGTTGGCCCCGGCTTCCTCGGCGGGCTCGGTCTCGCCAATGCCCCTTGAGTCTCCTGCGAATATGTCGTTGCTCAAGTTGGGAAACTGCTGGTAGAACCCCTGGATCATAAGCTGGCCGTTCTCGTTGGCACGGATGCTGTCTGACTTCTTGATGGGGTTCCCGTGTGGAGACGACGCGTACTGCAACCGTCTCAAGAGATCCTGGATCGTCGGATCGACTATATTGGAGTCAACAGACACGCCGTTGGCGGTGGCTACCAACGCCTCTCTGGCCAAGCGGAGGAATCGCTCGTCTTCGTCGCTGTCATTGTGTGTACTGCGATGCTGCTGCTGCGGTGGTGGTGGCTGGTGGTGTTGTTGTTGGTGGTCTATGCCGATGGACTGGGCCGCCGGCCGTGTTTGGCTGGAAGGAGAATTGTTGCCTTGTTTAAAATTGGGCGAGCTTCCTGTGGAAAGGATGTCGCTCTTGAGTCCATGTGCTGTGGGAGAATTGAAGCTTCTGGTGAACGATACGTTCTGGCCAATCTGGCCGGGCGTATGTCTATCAGAAGGAAGAAAGAAGTTGAGGTTGCTTCCGGAGGAGCCCAGTCGTGAGTTGCTGTTCTCGATCCGGACCTTCTTGGCGGGAGGTGACCCGGTGAAAGGGGTGGTGGGTCGTTGTTGAGGAGAGTACATGGGGAACGGATCGGGGTTGGCCAGTGTGGATGTGTTGTTTCTGGGAACACCGAGGGATAAGTCCTGCTGCTGTGGTCGCCTCTCTGGATTTGTATTTATATCCTGGGACAGATCTGGTCTATTATGCAACGACTTTCGAAACTGTGGCTGATTCCTGTTCATAAGAGTCTCTCAGAGTCACAACGCTACCTTTTTTTATCCAACAGCCTTCGGGGTCTGAGGGATAAATAAGAGACTCGGCTTGGTGGGTGGGGAGCGGTTGTAGTTGTCGCTGTGGTTCAGGTGTACGAGTTTATTCGTTCGAACTCCGTTTGGCTATGGTTGTAATCCTGGCAGGCAAATTCGAATCTCTGTGCCTTCAATTGCATCAACGAATAGACTGCAGAGGAAATTGTTGAGTCTGGGCTGGTGGGCGGGACCGTTGGAGAGCTGTCAAAGTCGGCGGGTGGGTCCGTGGGGCAGCTTGGTGCTCCTGTTCTGGGGTGTAGGCTAACGTGAATGAAACGGCAAAAAGCAAAGATCAAGCGCAGATGGGGTGAACAGCAAATCTCGGGTCGGCTCAGATGACGGTGCTGCTGTTGGGATCTGGCACCTGGAATTAAAACGTTCGAGTGCAAGACGGAGAAACCTGATGTTTGTTTCGGAGTGAAATCTTTAAAGAGGGTAAAATCGGTATAGATGAGTGAGCTTGAGGATGGTGAGCCACAGCAAACGAATGTCGTATTCAATGCCCTGCAAGGATGGCTAAGGGTATTTCTTTTTTTTGTGGAGCCCCCTCTCTCGACGGCGGCGATTTTTCCGGTAGCGTGGGGACGGCGGACAGGAGCCTGCTGGGTCTATTGTAGGGGTGTGGCGAGACGGGTTGGTTCGAGTTGTGGCGAGACGGGGACGGGCCGCAGGCAGCGATGGTGAGCTCGGAATGCGCCAGCACGAAATTCGGTTTCGAAGTTGCGCTAGTCACGGCAGGAAAACGCGCTTCTGCTATGGCGGCGTGGGCTACTTTTCCAGCGGGCCTGTCGACGTTAGCGGCGGGGGAACAGGGCCATACGCCTGGCCAGGTTGCAGCCAGGCCCGATGTATTGCGAAAATGATATCGAGTCATGTGACGTGTGCTAATCGCGGTGCGAGCATTCGAACAGCGCGACCCCCAGACCGGCGGGCGTTGCCAATAAATTGGCATCTCGGCCCAAATCGATGGGCCCAACGCCGTTAGCCGAGAAAATTCGCCTTGACATGCTTCGCCGGTGGGAACCTTGTCCAGAATCTTCCGCCTGCGCTGTCCCTGGCGTTTAAGGTTGTCTAATTTGGGACGCATGCGGCCGGTGCCTCGTTCGCCCCACGCAACTGCACAGGGCCCGTCTGGGGGAGCCGGGCGCAACGGGACACCCTGCGGTCCGGGCCTTTGGCTAGCCCGCACGACAAAATGCTGCTTCAACCTGCAGTTTCAACCTGCAAAGCGTTCTTTTCCAACATGCAAAGCTCTCTTCTCAACCTGCCAACGGCCTCTGCAGTTTACCTCTCTATCAATTTTTCGTTCACGCTATCTGGTGGGACCGGTAGAATAACAACCACACCGCCACCGCCATGACGTACCAGGACCTCCCTTCTCGCCAGAAGTCCCAGAGATTGATCAACCGCCTCAAGCAGCAGGCGCTGCAGCAGCAGTTCCAGCAGTACAGGCTGCGGGCCAAGACCGTCACCAACATCAACGACTTGCTCCCGGGCTTGAACGACATCAGTGATGCGTTCGAGGCATTGCCGTTGGACTTGATCAAATACTCGACCTTGCTCAAGGAAATCGACGCCAAGTGCATCAACACCATCCCCCAGATCAACTTCTTGATCAAGAAATACATCAACGACTTGCACGAGCCTGCTCCTGCCGACAGCCCGGCCCCCGACGGTGGCCCTGCCAAAGAACAGGAGTCCTCCGGCACGCCGCCGGCAGAGACTGCCGAGCAGCAGAAGGCGCGCCTCGAGTTCAAGCGGCTCTCCTTGATCAAAGACAAAGTCAACGAAATCATACCCTGCTTGGAGGAGAAAATGCACGTTACGTCGGTGGCAACCGAGCTTCTAGACAAGCACATGTTCAGAATCAACAACGATTACAAACTCATCATCAACAACAACGAGATCCCCGAGTCCATTCGGATCGGCCCGCTCAACCATCCGGCCATGATTGTGGACTCGTCTGCGGGCTCGACCGCTTCCAGCGTTGACAGGTCGGCACAGTCACAAAGAAGCGAGAGCCGCAGGGAGGCGTTGGCGGCCAAGAAGGCGACTAAAGAGGACTACTTTGACGAGCCCAACTCAAAGAGAAAGAGAACCAAGGAAACCACTCCGTTCGAGACCGCCAAAGCGGCCGCCAGCACGGCCAGCGCTGTGAGTAACGGTGCCAAGAAGAGAACACGGAAAGAGCCCACTGAGGAAATCCCGAGATCGTCCACCCCTGGTGCGTCTGCGGTAGGCACCAACGGAGTGGTGAGTCAGCCCAAGAAGAAGAGTAAGCCCAAGAAGGAAGACGAAATCACCAGCAGGGGGAGCAACTTCGGTGCCAACTCAGACAGCGAGGGACGAGCCTCGGGCGAGGGCCGGTTCAGGGCCGAGGCACAGCAGCCGGCCAGTCAAGCCAACGGGAGGTCTTCCGGCGAGCCCACGTACTGCTACTGTAACCAAGTCTCTTTTGGAGAAATGGTGGGGTGCGATGGAGACGACTGTCGGAGAGAATGGTTCCATTTGCCGTGCATTGGGTTCAAGAATCCTCCGAAGGGAAAGTGGTACTGTGACGATTGTTTGGCGAAGCAAAAGAAACTCCGCAAGTTGTGAGGCTCCTTGCAGGCTAGCGACGAGCAGCCTCGCCTTTTAATGATAATGATCTTCTGCGATGAGTGGGCACTTCACCATGTAAACATACGAATATAATAATAAACCCTCGCGACCAACGGACCTGTATCCGGGTCCACGTGAGCATAGCACAAGTAGAAGGGGGTGGATCGGCAGCACGGCAGGCGTGTCAGATCACCAAGGCACACCTAGCCAGAGGCCCGGTTGAGGTGCAGAAAGCGCATTGGGATTCCAGATCTGGCCACCCGCTATCGGACGTCTCGCTCGCCGCACAAACCGGTGTGTTAGCTTGGCGTCCACTCTTGTAGAAGACACAGGCTTGGGCCGTCGAGCTGGAATTGGCCAGGCGCGTCAAGCGAGTCTGCAACTGTGCGATCGTTCAATCTTTCGCAGCCAGCCGTGGGTGGTTAGTGGACCTGCAAGTAGGAGCGAGAGACGGCCAAGCAATTGAGCACGAGACGATGCTCTTGCGGAGGTCCTACAGGAGGAAGGCGCCACAAAGGCGAGGCCCTTGGGCTCCCCGGTGACAGGACGATGCTTGACAGCGATGCCGAGGGCAGCGGGCTCGGAAAATAACGCGACGTGCTGCTCAGGACGGGCCTGCTGCTAAGGACGGCCCAGAGCTCAGGCCGCGGGCACACGGTCGTCGCTTCTCAGCGGGCACTTTGTGCGGCCATCCAGCCGCTTGGCCGATGCAGATTCCCTAACTGGTAGCATCGGCATCACAAAGTGTGCATGCGTTTAGGATGAGGTGCAGAAAATAACGTAACGAGCACCAAAGCGAAATGATTACATGAATCCGCTGGCTCTGTTGGCGAGGACCGCGGGAGGCAGCTGGCGGCGGCGAGATCCGACGGTGGAGCTGAGGCCGGCTTGTGCTAGGGAGTCGATCTGGACGATCTGGAGTGACGGCGCAGCACGGCTCAATCGCAGGCTGCATCTTCTGCCATCAGATAAGGCGCTCTTTGGCTCGCGGCATCGGAAGGCCCCGCTCGATTGGGCGCCGGGGGGGTTTCGAGAAATTGCCCGGCCGGTCGTGCACAATGTGTCAAGCCATGGCCAGCGTGGTCGTCTAACTCTAACAAAGCACCAGCAGGCCAAAAGGCACGACAGCCTAACAATCGGCCCAGCACGAACGAGGCTCGCCGGCAGAGACCCGGCAGACGACTACGCACCGAGGCGAAAGCGCCCAGGTGAAGGCGCCCCGGCTCGGTGGCTGATCCAGCGCCCGTCCCGCGCCCCAGATGCGCCCGCCAGCCCTTCGCGGCCGCCCGCGTTCGTAAAGCACCGCCCAGCTCGCAGCCAAACGAGGTGTTCCCCTCCTACGCGGGAAAATGCGAGTGCGCGCCAGCGGTGCTCGCGGGATGGGCCACGCGATGGGAGACGAACTGGGCTGGCGGGGGATCGACACGGTTTGTTTACGTTTGCCGGCCCGGGCAGCCTTGTGTGTGGTTACTCGGGCCCCCTTCTAGCGTGGGCATGCGCCAGGCGTGCTGCCGGGGAGCGCAAGGAAAATCTCGCTGTCGTGGAGACCAACTTCGACACATTGTCAGATTGAAGCGCCGGGTGGCGAGCCCGGGCGCAGATGCAAAACGAACGCCAACGCACACCACCCGGCGGTGAATGCTATCATGTGCCTCGATCGGGAGCGTCTCGCGGCCCACCAAAGCGCAGACAGAACGCAAATCCTTGCCGGGCGCCACCCACACGAGACCCCCGGCCGGCCACCGTGTGCCGTGCTGGTCCCCCCGCGTGCTGGCCCGCCCGCCGGGCCCGCTCGCCTCGCACAGCCACTCGACGCTGAAATACGTCGACGGGCGTCCGTACTGCAAAAAGCGTGAGCTAATGGGGAAAAAAGTAGGCCCTCGCCCCAATCCGCTACGTTTGCCCTAATTTTGCCGCTACCGTTTCACCCACGGCGCCGCGCAAGTGGCATCCAGGTTTTTCTCTGCCGCATGCTACGGCCCACTCCAGCAGGTGCAGCGGCCGGGCCTGCTGGCGCTGCCTCCTCGCTGTAGCGCTCGGGCCCCGCTGGCCACCGCCAGCGGGCGGGTGGAGCCGCCGGCCCCGGCCGCCCCCGCCGTGCTGCCGTATACGGAGTGTGTGTAGTCACGCGTTCAGGCTTAGCCTCGAGGAGCGCCCGCCGCTCCCCCCATTCATGTGGGCAGGGTTCTCAAGATGCTGGATGCCAAATAAAATGCAAAAATGGCCTCTAAAAAAATTTCTAAACACAAACACCAGAAAGATTCATCACGACTTTGTCACCCTCGCTCGGGCATATCGAAAAGTTGTTTGCCAATTGCTCGTGAGAGAATAAATATAACAGCAACTAATCTTTACCCGTTTTGCAATTGACGTCTTTATACACAATGATGAAAGAATACAAACTAGTGGTCGTGGGCGGCGGTGGTGTTGGTAAGTCGGCCTTGACCATCCAGCTCATCCAGAGCCATTTTGTCGACGAATACGACCCTACCATCGAGGACTCCTACAGAAAACAGTGTACCGTCGACAAGGAGCAGGTTCTTTTGGACGTCTTGGACACCGCCGGCCAGGAGGAATACTCGGCCATGAGAGAGCAGTACATGAGAACCGGCGAGGGCTTCTTGTTGGTGTACTCCATCAACTCGAGAAACTCGTTGGAGGAGTTGCAGTCCTTCTACGAACAGATCTTGCGCGTCAAGGACGCCGACAACGTGCCGGTGTTGGTGGTCGGCAACAAATGCGATTTGGAAATCGAAAGACAGGTCAGCTACGAAGAGGGCTTGAGCTTGGCCAAGTCCTTCAACTGCCAGTTCTTGGAGACCTCCGCCAAACAGGGCATCAACGTCGAGGAGGCCTTCTACAACTTAGTCAGATCCATCAGAGACCAGAACAAAGCCATTGCCGAGGCCGCCGACAAGGACGAGCTGGCCAACGGCACCGCCGGCCAACACTTGGACGAGAATAACGACTACGCCAGCGGCGCTGCCGTGGCGAACGGCACCACCAACGCAAACGCCGCCGACGAAGCGGGCGCCGCCCAGGCCGCCAACGCAAGCACCGAAAAGACCGCCGCCGGCCAAGCGTCGCTGAAACCCCCAGCTTCAGGCAACAAAAGACCCCAACAACAATCTTCTACTAATGCTGGTTCTGAAAGTAAGGAAAAATCTGGTTGTTGCGTGATCGTCTAGAGCACCCGAGCCTGGCCATGCCATGAGAGCCTCCGGTGTCCATCGATCCTTGATACCTATTTATCTTCCCTATGTTTAACATAAAAAATTTATCTTCTTCTTCAGGTTTTTTTATCCATAATCAATTAATAAACAGTTATAAATCAACACGGCTGGTGGGGACCTTGACGGTGGCGAGTGTGTGAGCTACGGCGGGCAAGTTTTTCATCTCTATTCAATTAATAAAATGGTACACAACGAAATGCAAGATCAAACTGGCAAAGATGAAGTCGCCAAACGATCTTTCCGGGGTCACTTGGCTGAACAACTTGGGCTCCACCACCAACTCGTCGGTCGTGGGCACGCGCTCGCCATCAACGGCCTCCTTCAAGTCGGCGTCGTCCTCAAGCACCGCGTCGGCGGGCTCTTCGGTGGTCTTGACTTGCAATCTCAAGCTGACCACCAATACGAACTGGCCAACGCAGCTGATGAATCCGCCCAAAAAGGCGTTGAAGGGGAAGTTTCCAACCAAAAGGACATACACAAACTGCAAGATCCCCAAGGCGACCAAGAAGACCAAGAAGATGTCTATCAATTTCAATCTTGGGGTTAACGTCTTGGTGTAGTCCTTGTAGGTGGTATCAATAGCACCGAATACCTCGCCCACGGAATTGAGCAATTTGGTGGACGAGCCCTGCTTGGTGGGTGTCACTTGGGACTGTGCCTTTTTGATGACGTCTTTTTTGGCCATTCTATGTGTTGCTGGAGGAAAGGTGGGTGGGATGTGTTTAGTTCAAACGTGTTACAATTTGATTGACGAAATTTTTGTGTCATTCTCAACTGAGTATCAAGAATCCCCGACCAGCCGTGGCACCAGAAGCGATTTACCACCAACAAAACCAAAAGTTTGCAAATAGAGGCACGACCACGCGGAACGACTGCTACAAACGAACTCCGAGCCCCCTAGAAACACCCCATACAACCATGAGCGCCGGTCCCGACGAACGCACAACCGCAGCATCCTCCGATATAGCGACCAGAGATGGAGACCACCACGCCAATAATACCCAGCCAAGCACGCTCCGAAAGATCGGAAGACCGCCCACGTTGAGAATAATACCGCCGTTGAACTTCTGCCCCGTGGAGCGGCAGCTATACCGCTCGGGCCAGCCGTCCATCATCAACCAGTCATTCTTGCAAGACTTGAATCTCAAGGCGATACTATGGTTGGCGAGCGAGGAGCCGCTGGACGAGTTTTTGGAGTTCTGCAACGACTCCAACATCACCATCGAGTTTGTGGGGATCATCAACGAGTTCAACAACTACTCCAACTACGGCCACGGCCAGAACATCACCCTCAATCCCTGGGACTCTTTGAACGAGAACACCATCAAGAAGGCGTTGGAGTTGATCGTCGACCGCAACAACTACCCGTTGTTGGTGTGCTGCGGCATGGGCAGACACCGCACAGGCACGGTCGTCGGGTGTCTTCGCCGGTTGCAGGGCTGGAACTTGGCGAGTGTTTCAGAAGAGTATAGACGCTTCACCGGGGCCCGAGGCGGCCGGATTCTCGTCGAGTTGTTGATCGAGAGTTTCGACATAAGCTCGGTCGAAATTGACCCCGCAAAACTACCGGACTGGCTCAAGTGAAGAGGCGTCTCTGCACGTCCGAGAGTGACCGGTGAGATGCTCAGAGTAGCTGGTACCGGGGTTGTGGCACATTAGAAGTATCGCAATATAGAATTGGGTTTGCCATGTAAGTTAGTCTCGCCGCCACGCTGCTCACGAACCAACGACTACTGGGGGTTCGTACAGCGGCAGTGGACCTGCAAGTGGACCAGAACACCGGTGGTGCCTCATCTCCTGCCAAAGCAGCATGTCTCTCGCGAAAGCAGAATGCCATTGCCTTCGGCACGTTGTTGCGCACGCACCTCGGCCCGTGCTGTGGTGGCACGCAACGCGTTTCCCGCTCCCGTCAAGATCCTTCCGGGCACGCTCCGAGCGCCCGCCGGAACTTCCACACCGACTCGAGTCTTATCGCCATGACGCCACCCGTCAGACTCCCGCCGGCCCTGGCCACGGGAACCGCAAACAAATGCACCGGGTTTTGGCCCCCGGTGGCGCACGACTCTTAAAACACAGTGCGCACGTATGAAGGCAAATTAAATCCTTAGTCTCTGGTCATCCCTGTCACCGAATTTAACCTTTTGGTACTCTTCGTCTTCACATATCCGAAATCGCATTTAGTGTCTGCTAGACTTCAGCTTACTCCTTCTCTTCTCGTGAACCTACCAAAAATCGTGAGCTAGTTCAAAAATGGGTTGTATCGCCACCATCAAAGTGCTTGGGGTAGGATCCCTAGGCTTAATGACCGGGTCCTTGACGTACCAGGCGTTCCAGAACATCCCCCAATTGATCAGGGAGTTGAACACGTTCTCGGCCAGCTTCTCTGCCGTGACGGCGTTGGACACCATCGCCACCACCATCTACGGCTCCAGGCTTATCAACTTCGTGTTGGGCTCGTTATCCACCGGCTTGCTTGCCTTGGCCTACAGGAGCTCGTCTGCGGCGGGCAAGCACCCCTACCTCATATACACGGCTGTTGGCGCCCCCCTTTCCTTGCTAGGCTTGTACTACCAGGCGTACACCCACGAACAGCGGTTGTTGAACAGCAAACCGTCGGTTGCCAAAACCACAGCCAAGGCTTCCGAGCCGAAAATAGCACACCAGGAGAGAGAAGAGGCAAAGAATGACACCGACAGCGACTCGCAGTTGGGCAAGTCGTACATCCATGTTTCGGACGAAGAGTCCTCCAACTCGGCTATCTCGACCCCCGCGTCGTCTACTCCCAACTCGCCCCAGATCTCGGCCAATGCTCAAGACGCGGTTCACGGCCACGCCGAGCAGCTCGAGAAGAGTGCGATCGAGGAAGAGGTCGAAACAGCCCTCCACAAAAAAGAGTTTATCATCGACTTGAGAGCCTTGAAGAGCTCTTATCTTGTTGGTTCTGGCATTGCTGGTGTCAGTTTCTTGGTGGGAATTGTGGGCTTGGTCGGCGACTTGTATGTTTTGTGATCTGAGCACTTGCATGCGTGTTATATAGTGTTCTCTACAGTGTCTCTATATTCCTTTGATTTTGGTGTTACAACGTTTACGTAAGAGCTTTATCGTAGGGAAGGAGGCACTTTGACAGGCGCAAGTGGGCTCCGCTTAAGGAGTGCGTTACGTAAATGCGACCCGAACGCGGTCGCGCGCACGACCCCGTGCTCCACCGTCATCGAAGCATCAACACAAAACATAAACATCCTTACATCACTGGAACAGATAGCCACCCGCCAGAGCCTTCGAACGCAACCGCTCTTCCGCCAAAGCCTCAGCCCAGCACACCCGCCCACGTATTTTTGCTGCAGCCGTTGCCAGTTGCCAACATGTCGTTCCAAAACATCCAGTACGAGGGCTCCATAGCCAATGAGCCCAGCCTTGGGCATCCCATCTTCACTGCCCCAGACAGCACCTCGTTGCAGTTTTACATTCCCAACAGCGAGCCCGAGCGAGGCAAGTACATTTCGCTCATTATCCAGCACGGGGGCATTGTCACGGACATCGATCCGTCGCAGGTGCGTTCGGACAGAGACATCAAGTACTTGACCAAGGCACCGGTCCCGGGCAAAACAGGCGTGCTCTATGCGTACGTCGAGCAGTCGATCGAGACGGGGCAAATGCTCAACATCCACGACTTCACCTACAACCGCGAACTCGACGACCACTTGGTGCATCCCGAATTCAAGAGACCCGAAAAGCCCAAGGCCACCAGGGGCCACCACAAGTTCACGGAGGAGCAGGATCAGTTCATTATCGACAGCATCAAGCGCAACTCCAAAAGAAGAAACAGCCACATCTTCTACCAGGAGTTGTCTCTCGAGCCAATGTTGCAGGGACACACCAAGAACTCCATCCGGAGCAGGTTCAGAAACCACTTGATTGGCGAGATCGAGTGGGTCTACAAGTTGGACCACCAGGACCGGATTTGTCGAGATGAGGTGGGCAACAAAATCACCGTTCCGTTCCAACACTCTCAGGATACCCTCAAAAATAAGTACACTGCTGAGGAAGATTACTTTCTCTGCACCTCTGCCCGCGACTTCATTTCGGGCGGTCACCAAACCGACTTGGATGCTCAGTCCTTGAAATTCTCGTTTTTCAACTTCATACATGGCAAGTGTAAGAGACACCCCCCGCACTCTTGGAGAGACCACTACAGAAAGTACCTTAATGTTGCAACCATCCACGAGTACATTTCGTACTACGACAGATGCAAGCTGGAAGGAAGCGAGCCAAAACCGTTATCGGAATTGAAAAGCCCAAATAGAAAGCGTGTTGAAAAAGCACCCTTGACCGATTTGATTGGCTCAACATACGCGAAGAAGGTAAATCAAAGTCGCCAGGAAACAGGAGAAAATGCCTTGGATGAGGAGATCGGAGAGGTCAAGAGCTCCAATATCGATGATGCCTTGATTCATCGCGAAGCAGAAGGTAGTCACAACCAAGTCACCGATCCCAAGTTGACCAATTTGAGGGCACCAACCAGTCAGAAGGAGAACAACATTAAGGCTGCTGACTCGTACGATCATGACAGCGGGAACGAGAACTACTCCACAGCAGATGAGGATCAGCTTGAGGAGCCTGTGAGTTCCAATCCGGATTTCGACAAGCTTATAAATGACGCCGCAACATTGGCCAACGCCACCAAACAAGTTGATAGCTCGTTTGCTCCCGGCAAAAACAACGAAGAGGAATTCAACCGGCTTGATCTTGAAATAACCCAGGAGGTGCTTGATTCCCAGGTTGAAGACAGCCAAGACTTGGTTGCAGAGTTGACTGCCAAAATCAAGTATCTCGAACCCAAAGAGGTGGTTGACTTGAACTCATTATTGAAACCAAACGCGTTCCAATGGTTCGACAACATAGACGAGTTGATAAGAGAGGCTAGTATTCACTTGAAGAAGGCAGAGGACTTGAGCCAGGTTTACAAGGTGTTGGGCCAGCTCGGGATCAGGGAGAACTTGGTGGCCCATTTGATCATGAGCACGTCGGCCGACTCGATCCCCTTGCTTGCATTGTTTGAGGTGATCTTCAAGGACTTGAAGAGCATTCAACGGGACGACGGGGACATCCTCGATGTTCTACGCTGTGCCAACCACGGAGGCTTCTGGTGCTTGGAGCAAGACGAGTTGTTGGACACCGACCGAGAGCCCGAGCTCTTGGACTACCAAAGCAAGCAGCAAATCTTGAAAAGGAAGCAGTTCTTGGAGTCGTTGCGGTTGTTCAAAGCCGGCGAGAGCCAGCTCAACTAGTGTGTATTTTTATAGTAAGAAATGTATAGTAAAAGAAGCGAAATTGCGATATGGAACAATGACGTAGAACAAGCCGGCGAGCACCCCGAACGTGCGTCACGAGACGCTCCTGTCTGGCGCCGGTCATGAGTTTCTGTTGGTGTTCTCGTGACCAACCTCACAAGACAACAAGTGGAACGGGCTATGAATCGTGGGCCATAAAGAGTAATCGGATAGAAGGTGAGGTGTTTGCGTTTTCGCTCCTTTTGCTCGGTTGCAATTTTTCGAAAACGGTGCGTCCACAAGTTTCGGTTTGATAAACATTGCCAGTATAGACACCCGGTCAGCGAACAAATCTACTGGAGGGCTGAACATTGTGTGATTGCTTCTACGAAACGAGCAAGATCGTATTTTTTGGTACTGTAAAACATGTATTGATCCCATGACTCTGGGGAGCACCGACCTGGGGGTGTGTTCACACTACGAGGTATGGACAACATAGGTATATATTCAGATTATGTACTCTCAAACCACTATCAAGAAGTTATACGAACACAACTCTCAATATACGGGCGATGCAACACATACATCATGAGATCTTGTAAAAAAACAAAGTGGGTATAGTAACTGGTGCCAGCTCGCTTAGTTGAGGAAACCCCAGTATTTTTCAACACCGTACTCACCGTCAGACTTCCAACCTTCGTCGAAAGAAGAGAACAAGGTGGCGGCAGTGCCACACTTGGACTTGATGGAGGCGATGGCGGTCTTCTGGTTGGAGACGGATGGGACGGCTTCGTTGTTGTTCGAGCCTTGGTGAGGCCAGCCGGTTTCGGTGACGAAGACAGACTTGGAAGAACCACAGGCGGTGTAGACGTATTCGATTTGCTTGAGGACCCAGTCACCGGCGTTTTCGGCGGTGATGTAACCGTCAAAGTAAGGGTGGGCGTTGATGGCCAAGTAGTCGGAGTACTTACACAAGTCTGGGTTGTTCAAGACAGCAATGAAGGTGTCGACAGAGACAACAGGGCCGGAGTAGCCAGCAGCAGTCAAAGCGGTTCTGGCTTCGGAGACGTAGCCCTTGACCTGGGATGGGGTGGCGGAGCCGGAGTTGACTAATTCGTTACCGATGGAAACGGTGTGGACGTGGGACCATCCACCGTTGGCCTTGACGGCGGTGGACAAGGTGCTGACATCGGCAGAGATGGAGTTGACGTTGTAAAGACCAGCGAAGATCTTTTGGTTGGCGCCCTTGCTGGCCAAGACAGCGGCGACCTGGTTACAGTCGACACCGTAAAGTCTGATGACTTCGTAGCCGGAGATCTTGGCGAGGTCGGAGGCGATCCGGGACGAGGACTTACAGCCACCGCTGTTGGTGTATGGGGTATAAGTGATACCCTTGGCACCGCCGTCGAAGGAGCCGGAGGAGGATGGCTGAGGAACGGAGGAGCCGGTGGAGGATGGGGAGGAGCCGGAGGCGGTGGCGGTGGCGAAGGTCGAAGGGTTGGAGAACGAGCTTGGGACGTTTTGTGGTGGGGCACTGTAAACACTGGAAGGAATGACAACAGAGGCCGACGAAGCGAAGGTGAGGGTGCCGTCGTTGTTACCGGCGGTGACGATGACGACGTTGGTCTTGGTGACGACGTTGACGTCTCTCTTTTCTTCCTTGTGCTGGTGGTGTTGGTGCTGTTGCAAGGGGGCGGCCAACACGGTGGACACGGCCAAGGAGGCGATAGCGATGGACTTGAATAACATGTCTGAAGGAGTGGACAAACAAAGACGGTATTTATCTGGGATTAACGAAGGAGTGACTACAGAAAATACCTGTTTTTGGATTATGGGAAAAGAAGAAAAAAAGAGGATCGAAAAAACGAAGTAGGGCAACTTCTATATATGAGTTGGCCATAGGGAGAGGCCCCCAGTGAAGGGGGGGGAGGCCCGATGAAAATTGACGGTCTGTTGTTTTCGTTTTTGTGGTGGGTTGCCCAATCTGCAGATGTTTTCATTTTTCGTTTAGGAGCGTCTCTTTTAGTGCGAGAGTTACGTTTTCGGCTTATTCTTTGTTCGACATTCGGTTGGCATGCATATAGCGCGGTGCGAGGGTGAAACTACAGATAATTATTTGGCGGCGGTGGGCCGGGCCCGTTGTCTTGCTGGGGGCACTTTTGCTTGGTACACCGCGCATGGCGAGCGGGCGGGCGGCGGCCAACCACCGCCGCTGGTGTCTGGGCGCCGCTTGGTGTGCTGGGCGCCGCTGCGCTCGCTAGCCCGCTGGTGCCGGGCGCCGGCTGCGTCTCGAGCACTTTGCTGTGCCCTGTTGTTGCCATGGTTGTGAGACTCGCTGTCGGTGCGCGCGTCCCACGGTTTCGCATCCACCCATCCAACAATCGCACCTCGAGCGTGTTTCGCCCATGACTGGAGCGCCGGGAGATCTCTGCCCACATTGTCCATTATTGCCGTCTCCAGCGGCCATTAATTGGGAGCATACAATATCCGCAGGCCATATACCGCCCAACTGGGCCCGGCCCAAACGAGCTTGCTGTGCGCATTGTCCCGGCCCATCAATCTCACCCGGCACTCGTTTAGACATGTCCAAACGCTAATGGCATTTGCGACGTGCTGAAAATTTTTCTCTACAGCCCATTAATTACCGCAACGTCTCCCCGAGGCATCTCACTTTCCGGGGTAGCGTCCGACACCGGAGGTCTAGAACAACCGCGCCAGCCGCAGATGGCCCCGACGCACACGGCGACGCAGATGGGCTCCAGCGCTACTACCCTCTGATCCCGGCCGGCTCCTCGACCATCTCGACCGGCTCGTAAACCATCCAGACCGGCTCGTGCGCGATCTCTGCTGCTGTGGTGCCTACTTCTGATCGCTCGCAGTAGACTTTGCTCGCGCTACATCGAGCCACTTTCCCCCCATACTCTCTTCGAACACGCAACGTCGATCGGCATGCCTGTCGCTGCGCCGCTACCCTGCTCTGAAACGTCTCGGTAACCAGAGCTACAGGGTGTCCTCCTACAGCTTATTACCTACAGCATCCCTTGAGTTCGACTACATACGACTACATTGTTACCGTCCCCTGATAGTGCAAGGTACGGCATGCCACCGGGTGGCCATCGCACGGTCTCCCCGGCAACTAGTTTCACATCTCAATTAAACTATTTGGAGAGATATTGCGAAAATGTGTGGAAATGTCATATCGAGAAATCGTTCAGATCCAGGAGTTCCAGATTGGTCGGAAAATGCACTAATTCGACGGCGGAGCTTCGCCGTGCGGTGAGCTCGGCAACAGAGGCTAACTATTGCCGGCGTCCTGCCCGGCGTCCCGTCCGGCGTCCGCCGGCCGCCGGCCGCCATCCTTCTTTTCCTCCTCCTCTTCAGCTCCGTCGGCTCCACTCCACGCCAAATGATACGCCGATCTGGCTCTAACCTGCACTCCGCTGCTTTGCAGTTTGCCCCGCCGGCCGCCAACCACTTCTCGATCACGTTTCTCCCGCTGAGCGATCCTGCACACAGAAACACCCACCACAGAACGTAACGCCTATATTCGAGCCGGCGTGCCAGCTGACCGCCCCCAGGCCGCTGTGCTGGTTTTCCCAGCCGGGCCGTCTCTCCGCTGCTCGTGCAAACCGGCGTCTTCGCAGAGCCCGGCCAGCGAATAGAGTCTCCAGCGACCCCCTCGAACGGCAGCTCCCAATTCGGTCTGTCATATGTATACAGCAATTGGCAAATGTGCACGACTCCTGACCCCTACTCTGTTTCTCCCTATATCGAGTTTGACTGATCAAAAATTTATCCACCTCCTCTTGACCAGTGAACTTTGATTCTTTCCATCAATTGAGTCAAGCCACAGCCAACAGCCAATCCCCGCCACCCGCCCACCACACCGAGTTGTTGCCGCCCAATTGATTACCACTTTAGTTCTTCAGATTCGTATTACTGATCTGAATCCCTAACGCGTGCGAGAGGCCTTGATTCATCTGCAACTTTGCATCTGAGCTGTACATATCCCCCCACAATGATCGCAGACCACGCCGAACGAGCCATGTCTCTAGACTCGAAGGACTTGTCCCATTCAAACAACTTGCACCACAACGAGACCATAGTTGTGGATCTGGAGTACCCTGAAGAAGATGGGGTCGAGTTGATCGAAGATGACGACATCCAAGTGATAGATGACATTGATCCCGAAGATGTGGAAGACGACGATGACGACGACGACGACGATGACGACGACGACGACGATGAGGAGGAAATGATCGACGTGGTTGACGCCTTGAACCAACCCAATAAGACCACCAATGCCCCTCCTCCGGCAAACGATTTCCAAGGAACCCTGGCCAAATTATTCAAACCCATTGCTGACTATCCTGTCAAAGACGAGACACATTATGTCTGGGAGATCAAAAACTGGTCCAGTCTCGGTACCGAGAAACTAAGATCCCCAACCTTTGAATGTGGAGGTTTCAATTGGAATATACTTTTGTTTCCAAAGGGGAACAACTCCAACAACTCTTCGATATCCATCTATATGGAACCACACCCAATAGGCGACGCATCAGACGATTGGTACGTGTGTGCTCAATTTGGGTTGGATATCTGGAACCCACGGCACCCGGAAGCCCACCTACCAAGTGGATCAAGTCATAGGTTCAACAAAAACGAAACTGATTGGGGATTCTCGTCGCTCATTGATGCACATCAATTAGCCAGCACATCCAACCCCAGAGTACCAAACCAAGTTCATGCGATTTTGGAAAACAATCAATTGAATATCACTGGTTATGTGAAGGTGATTGACGATTCATCTACCGGTGTTTTGTGGCATAACTTCCTAGACTACGATTCGAAGAAGGCAACTGGGTATGTCGGGTTGAACAACCAAGGTGCTACATGTTACTTGAATTCTTTATTACAGAGTTATTTCACCACCAAAAATTTCAGACAATTGGTCTACCAAATACCTACTGACATATCAAATAATCAGAAAAATGCCGTTGCCTTGGCACTTCAGAGAATCTTTTATCTCCTCCTGACATCCAATGAGACAGTTGGGACAATGGAACTCACCAAGTCATTCGGCTGGGACTCCTCCGATGCGTTTACTCAGCACGATGTTCAAGAATTGAACCGTATTTTAATGGACAAGCTTGAGCTTGCAATGAAAGATACCAAAATTGAAAACCGTTTGAACGACATCTTTGTAGGAAAGATGAAATCCTATATCAAATGTGTGAACGTGCCATACGAATCTTCGAGGACGGAAGATTTTTGGGATATACAGTTAAATGTCAAAGGGTTCCGTAACCTTGAGGAATCATTTAATAGCTATATCAAGACTGAGATGTTGGAAGGTGAAAATAAGTACCAGGCTGGAGATGAATATGGATATCAGGACGCCAAAAAGGGTGTGGTTTTTCAATCATTCCCTCCTGTGTTACATCTTCAGTTGATTAGGTTCGAGTACGACTTTATGGTTGATGACTTGGTCAAGATTGATGATTTCTTTGAATTTCCCGAACAGATAGACTTGAAACCTTATTTGGATGAAGATATTCCAGAATCAGTCAAGAATGAAAACTGGAACTACAAATTGCATGGAGTTCTTGTTCACCAGGGTAGCATTTCCAACGGTCATTATTATGCAATGATCAAGCCTAGCACAGAAGGTGATACCTGGATGAGATTTGACGATGATAAGGTGTGGAAGGCTACGCCAAAGCAAGTTTTCGACGAGAACTTTGGAGCAAATGAGTTGTCGCAGCTTGAACTCACGAAATTAACCAGGGCAGAACAACAGGAAAACTTGATAAGAAGAGTCACTTCTGCCTATATGTTGGTTTACTATCGCGAGTCGGAGTTGGCCACTGTGTTACCTGAAGACGAATGCGAAATCGATGCAGTGATTCCGAGTCATATTCCAAATCAGATAAAATTTGAGCTTGAGGAAACAAAGCGGTTAGAGACAGCCAAACAGGAAGCATTGTACTACACAAGTGCAAAATTCATTACAATCGCTTCCATCAATAACTTCCATGGCTTTGATTTAGCTTTGGATTCTACGGTGCATAAGCTCTATGACGAGAGTTTGGCTGGGACTCTTGCTGACCTAGTAACCTTCAAGGTAAAGAAAGATGATCCATTTTTGTCTTTGTACAAGTTAATTGGAACTTTCCTTGGTTATGTTGACGAGCATTCTTCAGAATTGAATGCGGAAGAAGTTGCTGCCCTTCCTTTCAGATTGGTAACTACGATGCACAGAAACAACCATACTAATCGTGCAGATGCCCCAGTGGCTGACTTTTTGCTCAGCACCACAATTTTTGATGCATATTCCAAGTCTTTCAACAAAAAATACGATGAAATGGTGTTTTATGTCGAAGAATTGAATAAGGACATAAAGCGCATCAATTCATTAGTACCCACTTCTACTGTTGTTGAGCCAAGTGATTTTGAATTCGATAGAGTCTTGAAGAAAATTGAAAGTGTGGGTACTCAAGTTTTGCCTGAGTTCAAATTTGGTCAAACTCACGAGCACTCGAGTGAGTTGTTGATTTTTGTCAAGTACTTCGATCCAATCTCACAGGAAACGAAAGGAATTTCTCATATAACAGTTTCTAAGGATGCAGTTATCAGCAGTATAGTTGTCCACATCAACAGGATATTGGATTTCAAGGAGTCTACCGAATTGGTATTATACGAGGAATTATCACACTCAAAGATAGAAAAGATTGATACTTCATTGACCTTTGAGAAGCATGAGTTAAGCAATGGTGACATCATCACCGCCCAAATAGCAGATGTTGAAACACTTTCGGCAAACAAAAAATTCAAGGATCTCAGCGAATACTACAAATTTATGCTAACTAGAATGCATATTCAAGTCAAGCCATTTAAGGCACATTTCGATGAAGAGGATAGCGATTTCGTTGCTGAAGACTCAGTTGAGAGAGATGAACAAAAAAAAATTGAAGAGAATAAAGGAACCCTCGGAGCTGACGACGAGGTAACTACAAAGGAAATTGAAGTCGCTAAGCAAATTAGCAAAACAATTGATTTATGGATATCGACACTTTCAAATTACGAGGAGTTGGCGGAAGAGATTGCTCAAAAGATAGAGCCGGAGGTAGACCCCAAATACTTGAGAATCTTTATCGTAAACAATCACGGGGTGAGGCACCCATTGAGAAGTCATCATCAATTGTCACAGATTTTCCCCAAGTCCTGTCCGGTCAACCAAATCTATTCATTTGAGTATGAAGTATTGAATATCAGATTGAAAGAGTACGAAAATTTGAAGGCGGTGAAGATTCATTGGCTTACTAGCTTATTGCAGTATCAAGTTTTTGAATTGCTTGTTCCGAGAAGTGGAGCCGTATCTGATCTTATTGCAAAGTTAGTCCACAAGGTCAGTCTTCCTAAAACAGAGCAAAAACACATCCTAGTATGGTCAGGAAAGAATAGCTCGTATAATGACTTGATCAAGTTTGATAAACCGATCGCTTCCCTTGATGATAGTTCCGATTTATTTGCCGGAATCTTCCCTGCGGAAGTAGAAATTTTGTCAAGTCATGACATGATAAAAAGATATGATGATGATCCTGTCACCTTGGAAGATTTCAAAGGAGACGATTTCAAGCTTGAGGAATACCAGACAGCTAAGAAATTTACCAAGAGTTTGAATTTGGTCCCTGCTTACCATTTCTACAAAAACAGTACTTATCATCATGGTATTCCTTTCATATTGCCCGTCTATCCCGGAGAAACTTTTGGTGTAACCAAAGAAAGATTGAGAAAAAAGCTAGGATTGGGTATTCAAGCCTTTGACAAGATCAAATTTGCTTTGGCAGACAACCACGACAAAGGGCTGTATATAGACCATGAGAATGAGAGTTTGATACTATTTGATGAAGTTGGAAAGTCTCAAACGAATATCTCATTTGCATTAGATCATCCGGATAGAACCCCACGTCGTCAAAATCCTTTTGACAAGGGAATCTCGATCAACTGATGGAGCCCTTATATTACAACTATATATTAAATTACCAATCGTATGGCATTCTGGAGCACCCCAATTGCTGTCCTATGCATCAATTCATTTTCAAGTTATCGTAACGTTATTAGAAAGCCGTTCTACCCGGTCACTTCCCCGGCCCTCTCGCTCAAGTGTCTTCTAATATCGGTAGAGCTGATCTTACCGTCCCAGTTATTTGACTCACTAGAGGGTTTGCTACCAATCACATCGATTGACTCTATAGCCAATTCTCTGAAATTTCTCTCCTTTCTGTAGTTGTTGACAAACTCGCCACCTTTGGCGGATTCGGCACTAACCACCAAAGCGTCAATGTCGCTAACGAATCCCGTTGGACCACATATATCATTGATTTGGTAGATTTCAAACGTCAAGTTGGGTTTCAAAAGTTGAATGAAGTCAATGACACTCTTTTTCCTAGATTCGTAGGGCTCCATGTACTTTGCGTACTTTTTGTTGACCAATAGTTTTGGACCAGTCACACCTACAATGAGTTTGTTAAATGCTAGAAAGATTGCCATAGAAAGGAGAATCTTGTGACCGTCATGAAGATGGTCGAACGTACCACCCAAAGCCGCAGTGCCGTATGTTTTGGTGACTGGGCTAATACCCAGAACCCCCTGAGCTTCGGGCTCCATTGGTTTCATGTCTTTGAGAGGCAACACCCGAACAGACGAATTTGATGACGCCTTATCGGACGCGACTACTCCTTGATCGATGTGATCGTAGCAAATGCAATCCTTCTCAATGCCACTCAATGGCTGGTTGAAAATGACACTGATCTCAAATGTCGGGCCGTAGTTGTGTTTTGAAGCCAGCGATCTCAACTGAAGGTAAAGTTTAGTCAATACGGCGTTCAAGGCCTCAGGATCGTGGATGTATTTTCCGATATAAACAACCAACTCGGTGTGTGTATGGTGGTCAAAAAGATCACGGATGAACTCATCATAGTCAACGCTTATGGGATCTCGAAGATACGCGATTCTTTTGACGGGCTGTGGCATGTGGGTATGTTAGACTTGCTGTGGTTGTTGCGACGGTACCATTAGACTGGTGTTATCTCCATGGTCGTGCGGGGCCCAGATATGCATACACACCTGAGTAACAGTAGTATGGTGCTTCTACTAAGAATTGCAAGTACTAAAAGATTCTATTTACAGGGTACTTGTCAAGCACGCTGATACCAGTGTGCACTATATCAATATGGGACGAATATGGTCGTCCGATGCAGGAATAACGGATGGACGGAACACCTTCAAATGTTGATGCTCCTATAGATAGACTTGAGAGTTGAGGCAAGCTTGTCTTCGGCATGATCATCTGTAGACTTGAGCTTGAACAAAGATTTGATGTAGTTCACTAGCCGAACATCCTCCTTTGGCAAACCTTGCTTTTGCTTCAAGTCATCGTACACAAAGTCCAAAGATTGCAATATTGGCGAAGAATATTCAAGTCGTTGCCTACGATCAATGAACGCTTTCGGCTTGTATATCAAGATCCCACTCTTGATAATGGTCTTGTGGAAGGCGACTTTCTGCTCTTCAGTCGTATCGATCCACGTTGTCTTGTAGAGCCTCTCAATGAGTCTGTTGAAAGACTCCACGTACATATTTGGGAGCAAATACTTGTCTTGTTTGCTGTTCTGCGATTCCAAAACAATCAAAGAGTCCATGAACCTTGACAACGAAGTCAAGGTGTTCTCAAGCTGCTTGGATGTTATTGACTTATGGGGAACATTAGAAGCCTTTGGCTTGTTCTTTTTTCCGAACGCTTGTTTGTTGTAGGTGTGGTCGTTGAAGTAATGCAAATCTGTCATCAAGCTCGAGAAGACAATATCAACCGTTTTGAATCTTGGCTTCAAGCTACCTGCAAGATTCAACCTGGGGTTGACCAAAGCACTGAATATATCAACGATTGAGCCACTCGCGCTTAGGCCGTGTAGTTTCATTTGCTCGTTGATCTTGAAAATGAAGTGCTCGATCAACAAAATGTCTACTGCTTCCTTGTGGTGCAAGTGATCCATCCGGTTGGGGGTCGGCATCATCTCCAACTGCTTCTTTTCCTCTTCATTCAACTCCGACTTGGGAAAGCTAGAACTGTTCAAAATTTGAAATCCCTCCTTCTTCGTCTTCAATTCCGCAAGTTCCTCTTGACTAAGATGAATACCACCCCATTTAGTGAGGATATACCACACTGCCACCATGAATTCAGTATTACGACCCAATTTAATGAAGCCGTCTACGGCCTCTTTGATCAATATCCTGTTTACTGACTCTTTAACCGTGTTTCGTGTTAACGAGCTCCCGGCTGGTAACTTGATCCCGAACTTTCCCCGGGAATCTCTGTACTGTTTGTCGGCAACGAGCATCTTCAATTCTTTATGCGAAAGCCTTGTGAAATCCACTAACGGCTTCTTTTTGTTGCTGAAAATAGCTCTTGTTTTGTTCGTAGAAAGTGGAGATGGAGGAAAGACAACTAACGGATTGATCTTCGACGCATCTAACTTGGAAGATACGATCTTCTCCGGAAGTATCTCTTCAATATCGATCGCCTGATCCAATTCTCTTACTCTATGGGTCGCCGTGTCTTCGATGGATTTCATCCTAATTTCAGTTGAACTCCTAATTGACTTGGTTGCAGTAGTCGAGCCTTCACCGTTGGTATTTTGATTCACGAAGTTGATCATACTCTCAATTTCAGGACTCCAGATTTTCAAATACTCCAATCCCCGCTCGACGTACTTGTAGTTTGATCCCGACGAAAGATCAATACCTGTCCCACTGAAGTTATTGATATAGCACGACACGAACACCGAGACAAAAGTGGAGTCAACGTGAAGGAGTATTCTTCTCATTTTCCTTCGGTATTGGTCCAAAAGATCAGGATTAGCATCTGCTTCTTCCTTTGTAGGAGGTACTGGAGGCATGGCAGCATTAATCACCTTGTCCAAGATGAGATTGGCAGTTGATACCAATCTTGCATGTACCTCCAACAACATACGAGTCTTTTCGACATTGGTGAGTTTCAGGTTCTGGGTTATTGTGTTGGCTTCGGCCTCGGCGTGCTTCTTCACCCCGTTCAAAAGAATGGTGAAAGTTTGGCAGTCAGCAACCAATACGGGGAGGTCTGATCCTGGAGTAGGAATCAAATTGTCAAAAAAGCTCCACGCAATTCGTTGCTCCTGGTCAAAATTCTTGACCAAGAGGCCAAGCAACGAGTTGAAGTGTTCGATGCCACAAATCTCCGGAACGCTCTTCTGATTCTTCTTGTGCTGCAAAATCTCATTTCTGAACTTATCGAACATGTCTATGCAAAACTCGGTGATAGGAACCGGTACCTTTCCCCATTGATGGGCGTCAGCGAGACCCTTGAAGAAGATGATGTAGGTTTGGGTGTTGGGGGGTATGAGCCATTTTTTTCTGTCGTTCATATTCTTCATTGCTTCCTTTATCTCTCCTCTCTCCAAGTACCACTGTAGAATGGCATTCATGCCAACCACTCCAGCGTCTCCCCCCGCGTACTTGACAAGCATGGACGCACGGTCGGCGTTTTCGTCTCTGACCAAGAGCTTTATCACATCGTTGGCCACCACGAATGGGTCCTTGATCTGCTGGACGTTTGTCCCCAACAAGGTCAACATCAAGTGCTTGTCGATGCTTCTCTTGTTGATGGATCTCATTGTTCTCAAGGAATGGAATATGGATAGCGACTTTTCTGAGTCCACCTTCAAGTCGGAGGCCTTCAAGGTGTGTAGGTTTATGTGGTTGCCTTTTGTATCCTGTAGCATCCCCGAGTCGTAGCGGGCTTTTAGTATGAGCAACGCCTTCTGGAGGTAGTGGGAATCACTGTTGGCATTGCCTCTGAAGGTCTTCGTCTTGGTCTTGTCTCTTTTCCTTTTCAACTGCTGTTCAGTGTAGTTCATGATCTGGCCAGTCTCCACGAAGTACTGGAGCTTCCGTTGGATGTTGGACTGGAACGGCTTGGCATCGGTGGCATACCGTCTCACCATCGGTAGGTGCAATTTGTACATGGCAAATACTATTGTGTATGCTTGGGGGTCCGAGCAGTAGGGGCGCGGTCAAGGTTGCTGGGAAGCGGCACTCAAGATTGTCGAGGCGGGATATTGAACTCTGGTGTTTATTTTCACTCTCCTCTACTAGAGCTGATGGGTTGCAATTTTTTCTCATCACGAAATTGAACCAAAGCTTTTGTCCTTACTTCCTCTGCAGCCATGACGGACGAGACTTCCTGGGTCGCCACGTTAGAACTATTGGCCAAGAGCGGCAACACCGACCCGAAACGGATACTGGATCTCGAAAGCAAAGTCCCCAATGACACTGACAGCGAATTGTTCCAAAAAGTGCAGTGGTATAAACTCAAGTGTCAAATCAACAACATACTAGATGTGCTCGACACCACCAATATCAAAGAAAGTGTGCCTGCATTGCTCAAATTGAACATCGTCAGAGGAAGAGGGCTTGTGGTGAGGTCAATCATGAAACACCAGCTCTCAGACCTGTCGTTTGCTCCGTTGTTTGCAGCATTAGTGGCAGCCTTGAACTCCAAGATTGCCTTGATCGGCGAACTTCTTTGCAAGAGACTCGTCCTTTTGTTCAAGAAGAGTTACGTGTCAAACAGAAAGGCGGCTTGTATATCCTCAGGGGTTTTACTCGCTCATTTGGTCAACCAGAAGGTGGTCAGCGAGATATTGATACTTCAGATTCTCCAGCTCCTCTTGGAGGCCACAACCAACGACTCGATTGAGGTTGCATGCGAGCTCCTATTCGCTGTTGGAAACTACTTGCACCACAATTCGCCGGTGGCTCTGAACATGATCTTCAACAAGTTGAGAGATTTACTACACATTGCCGATGTCATGGATGTGCGAAGCAAACATCTCGTGGAGAGGTTGCTTCAAGTGAGAAGGTCCGGGTTCAAAGGTCATCCTGTGATCAGAAAGGACTTGGCTTTGGTGGAAGAAGAAGACATAGAGACTCATTTGATCGAACTAGAGGGAGGAGGCTTACTCTCGTCTGACGAGTTGAATGTCTTCCAGTACGACAAGAAGTATGCAGAGAATGAGGCTCAATATTCCAGATTGAAGGAAGAGATACTAGGAGACGACGAGAGCGAAACCCCAGAGGATAACGTGGGGGAATTGTCAGAAACAGTGCTGGAGCCTTTGGTGAAGGACATGGCAGCCACCGAATTGCTTCACTTCCAGAAAGAGGTTTATCTCAAGGTGATGTCGTCAATGTCAGCAGACGAAGCAGTGCACAAGTTGCTCAGGATGAACTTTAGGCAGTCACAGGAAGAGAGGGCCAAGAACGATGAAATATTGGCAGACATGATAATCAAATGCTGTTCGCAAGAAAAGACGTACTCCAAGTACTACGGAGTCATTGGGGAGAAATTGTGCAGCAAGAGCAAAGGATGGCACTGGATCTTTGTGACTCTCTACAAACGGTACTACCTGAGCATCGAACAGTTCGAGATCAATGCTTTGAGAAATATTGGAAAGTTCTTCGGGCATCTCTTTGCGTCGGACAAGCTCGCTATAGAAGCCAGTTGGGACGAAATGAGATTGACCGAAGCTGATACCACTTCTGCTAGCAGAATCCTCATCAAGTTTGTGTTTCAAGAAATGATCGAGGAATTGGGGATCAAGGAAGTTGAGGAGCGAGTCATCAAGGACCAGCACGTGAAGTCCAAAATCAACGGTATCTTCCCCGTAGTGGACAGGACGTGGGAAGACGCCGAGGACATTCGGTTTTCCATCAACTTTTTCACCGCCATTGGTCTCGGGGTGTTGACAGAGGAGATGCGGGATGTCTTGAAGAAACTACCACCGCCTCCGCCCCGGGACGAGACCCGCGGGCGTTCGAGGTCCAGAGACGCGAGACGCACTGGAAGTCGGTCTTCGAGCTATTCCAGAAGCAGATCAAGCAGTTACTCGAGGAGCCGGTCGGGCAGTTACTCCAGTCGATCTAGAAGCTTTTCCAGAAGCCGATCAAGAAGCTATTCGAGGAGTCGATCGAGGAGTCGATCGAGAAGCCGATCTGCCGGCGGAGCCAGATCTCCCGAGACCAACGCCAGCCGGAGTCCCTCGAGAGAAAGGAAACGCATACGAAGCGAGTAGCTCGACTTTCCAGGCGAGTTGCCTCGGTGTTATCGGAAGGCCCGAGCCTCGAGGACACAAATCGAAAGTCATCCCGCCATGATCCATCAGGGCAGAGCGGGTTTGCAGGTTACCTGCCGGGCGAAACCGGGGAGGCGGGAACAGGTCTTCCACCCATCCAGCGGGTCACGTGCGAGTATAGTTTGTCGACAGTAGGTAGGTAGACACAATAGAGAAGAAGGCAGCCACCCGCCGCGGCCCGAGGCCGCGGCATGCCTGACCGGAACAGCACGCGCCAGCGGGCCCCGTGCCGTCGTCAGCCTTTAGCAACGGAACCCACCTACCTAGAATGACCGAATATTGACTCAATCATGCCTTTTTTCGTGTGACAGGAAGCGAAGGCCGAAAACAGCAAGGCGGTTTGCAGGTTGCACGCACCTGCATGGCGCCGTGATTTTCCCGCCAGCATAAGCCAATGAGCATCAAGTTGTTAACAATTATGGAATTATTGGCTGGAGGTATATTTTTTTCTGTGTTTGGTTTATAAAAGGATCAAGTTGCCGGACTTCGACTTTTGAAAAATTCCTGCTATCACTTTCTTGCACTAACAGCAACCAACACTATCTCAACACACGATGCCAGCTAAATTCGAAAAGGGTTCCGAAAAGAAGGGTGCCACCTTATTCAAAACCAGATGTTTGCAATGCCACACCGTCGAGGCCGGTGGACCACACAAGGTTGGTCCTAACTTGCACGGTATCATTGGCAGAAAGTCTGGTTTGGCCGAAGGCTACTCGTACACCGACGCCAACAAGAAGAAGGGTGTCTTGTGGGACGAACAATCTTTGCATGACTACTTGGAAAACCCCAAGAAGTACATCCCAGGTACCAAGATGGCCTTTGGTGGTTTGAAGAAGCCTAAGGACAGAAACGACTTGGTCACCTACTTGGCTTCTGCTACCAAATAAACAACTTAGAATTGCTTATTTAGAACGTTCCCCACGAGCCATGGCGGTCCGCAGCAGGAAGCGGCTGCAGCGGAGGAACGACCATCAACCCCAGGGGTTGAATGAGATGAAAGGCGTCGTCTTATAGATGCCCCCAAACTGTCATCATGTAAATAATTAATATAGCCCAATTTTTCAGGATCACCACTGTAGCTGTCGTATTTGTCATGGCTGCTGTCGTCGTTATTTGTGCACCGAAGCGTTCGGGGTTTAGCCTCCCAGTATGGGGGTCCTGCCTATTGCAAGTCGCGAGACACTCTTGTCCAATTTTTCACCAATAGTCAACCGACCGACAACTCATTCCACCAGCAAGCATGGAGAACATGAAAATACCCGTGGAGGTCGATCCCACCGAGGACACCGAATGGAACGACATTTTGCGGAGCCACGGCATCATTCCAGAAAAGCCGCCGTCGCCGTCCGCCGAGTTGGAAGACATGTTGGACCAGGCGGTCCGCAAACAGCACGAAAACAGACTCGAGCACAAGGACATGGACGAGTTGGACGCGTTGGAGGACGACGAAGACGAGGACTTCTTGAACTTCTACAAGCAGAAGAGAATGGAGGAGATCCAGAAGTTGACGGAGAAGAAGAAGTTCGGCTCAGTCTTCCCGATCTCCAAGAATGAGTACGAGTCTGAAGTCACCCAGGCGTCGAACGACTCGTACGTGTTGGTGCATCTTTCGTTGCAGTCGAGCTTGCAGAGTCGGTTGCTCTCGTCGTTGTTTGTCACGTTGGCGCCCAAGTACCCGGAGATCAAGTTCTGCGATATTCCCGGCCAGCGGTGCATCGAAAACTACCCGGAGGCCAACTGCCCCACCTTAATTTTGTACCACAAGAGCAATGTGCTCAAGCAGTACATCACCTTGACCCAATTGGGAGGCAACAGCACGGCCACCAAGGACTTGGAGCAGGTGTTGGTCACCATCGGTGCCGTTGATCTCCACGACTCGCGGTTGGAAGTCAACCAGGAGGAGGACGCACATGCAGACTCAAAGGACGAAAGAAGAACCAGATACACCATCAGAGGAGGCAAGAGCAAACGAGACCAAGACGAAGACGATGATGATGACTTTTATGATTAGATGCACATCTACGGGAAATATAGACATACACAATACAACGAAGCCCCAACTTATCTTCAACTAAAAAGCGTTGCGTTGGCGACTCGGTTAGGCATGTAGGTGAGCGCTTTGGGAGTCGAGCTCGTCTAGCTGCAAGAGCGCGGGCCAAGGTGACGCTGCCTCCACGCTACCTGAGGCTGAGGCACAAAAGAAAAGCCTTCCCTGCATGCTTGGTTAGGGCGTGGATGCGGGAAGAAGCCATCGGTCGTCTACCAAAGCCTAAAACAACCAGCCACTAAGTCGCGGCAACCGCGGGACTCACTCTCTACCGGTGACGAGCTCACCAAAATGGTAACGCGACGCCAATCTTTTCGGACCGTGTTGCATAATTATGTGTGGGACTGGAGACACGCTTCTTTTGTGGCCGGAGGTATAGCGTCTCTGTGGCAGCATTTCCTCTTGTACCTTATATCTTAAAAACCCGCCATATATATGGCATGTTCCTCTCCCCATCCAGGGGCCCAATTCTTATCAGTGACAAAATGTTTCACCCAGAAGCGTTTGCCAATGGTCAGCTCGGCTTCCTGAGCGACGAGAAGACCAACGTACCAGTAGCTTCGATACCTGACATATTGGGGCTCGCCGCCGGCTTTGGCAGGTACGGCTCGTCTACGGACGGTTTCGACGCTCTGAGCACAGACGAAGCGCTCGACAAACTCACCTCCTCAGAGATCACCGAGTTGCTTGCCGAGTTCAGCAGTAGCGATGACGAAGCTTCTGCCGCAAGGAAGAAAAGCCACCCCAGATGTGATAGCAAAACCGTTCCAAAAAACTGCACTGAATGTACGAAGGATACCACTTTTGTCGACGAGACCAACACCGAGAATTGGCTGCAACTAGAGGGCAACACTACGCTAGTGGAGGATAGAGACGTGTATACTGAGAAGGATTTGTTGTCCAAAGAGTTCGTCTCGAGTTTCATCCTTGAATGCGACAACCAACCACACGTTCCGATCTCGTCTCACGGAGCTGAGAGCCTGGCTGTTCCAGAGCCCAAGCAGGAGCTTGTTTCGGAAGCTAATGCAAAAAGTCACGTAGCCAGTGCCGAGTTTCATGAGCCAAGTGCCGAAACCCTCGATGGGTCCGAAAACTCTAAATTGGTCTCAGGTGCAAGCTTCGAAAACACCCCCACACCAGAAAGCACGCAAGCGCCAGAGGTTAATGGAAGATCTGTATCAGCCGGGAGCAACGACTTGAAAGGCCACTCGGAGAACAGCAGCTCCTCCCCGGACACTATGCCAGCAATGGAAGCCAGCAGTCCTCAAACAATCTACTCGACCGAAATCGACCAGACTTGGCAATGTAAGCAGCCAGATAATAAGCAGACGGACGCTTCGGTAGGCACAACCCAAAATCTTGGTGATGGTACCAATAGCCATTTCGAAGGGGCCAAGCGTGGCTACATTGATATATCATCTTCGAGTCAATTTCAAGACTTCAGTGCCAGTGACGAATCTGACTCGGAAGGCGAGGTGGAGAAGTTGATCAGGTTCTCTACAACCAATGGAAACAGGCTCCTCAATGGTTCCGTGTCAACGCAATCTCCCAGCCCAAACTCTTCCTTGAGGATGATAATGGAGAAGGTGTCCTTCATGGAAGAAGAGGAAGAAGGCTCTCTGAGTGAACCTGCAATTGAAGGCAGCAACAAAGTAGAGCAAGAATTGAACGCCCTTCATTCTCCGTTAAAACTCTCGATACCTTCTTGTGACCAAGAAGCTACTGAAATGCAATCAACTGAAAACACAAATGAATTTGCAGGGAACAAAAATGTAAGAAAGAAAGGATCAATTGCGAAGTCTACTTGCAACATTGACTTTGAAGACGGCACCAGTGACAATTTTGCCGAGCTACCTCAATACAAGTGTCGTGGATCTTTCGCAGACAAGAAGCTGATCTATGGCATGAAGGTCAACCCTGTGCAAGAGGACTTGAAATTAGAGCCTGTCGTCAAGGAATTGAGACTTGATCCTGTACTGAGAAGAAATTCGAGCAGAATTGAATTCTCCAGACACCTGGAGACCGAGACTCGTGTGAGTACTCCGGAAGCGACCAAATCGAGTATAACTGAGCCTTTCCCTGTCTGGTTGGAGCAGGTTGCCACCTCGTTTTTCTCCACGTCGCAACTTCAAATGGCTGCGAAAATCTCGAAAACCTTAAGTGAGTGCGAGGATCCAGGATCAGTAAATACAGCATTTCACTTGAGGAGAGAAATTTACATTTCCAATGAAATACATAATCCGGCCCAGGTTCTAGGAGCATACTCCCGTACGGATTCCGTGAAGGACATTGTTCCTGTCGAGAAAACCCTTCTTCTTGATTTCTGCTTCAAGGACTTTCATGCGGTTAAAGCTTTCCACGATACAGTCGAGTTTCTTTCCAATGTTGAACAGCACGGCTTCTTTGATTCTCAATTGAAAACAATCGAATTCAAGTGCAGTACAGGTGACATTTCGGTTGCCAAGCACGTTTTTGAGAAGCTAAGATCCTTGAAACTTTTTTACAATCGCATCACCGTGTTAGGCTTCTTCCCGATCAGGGAGGAAGATATCGGAGACCCATTTGATGTACCCAAATTGAATGATACTCGCTCAAGGTTTGAACCCAATATCAGGTTTCCTAGTCATCTCGAGAAGCTAGTCTTAGCCAATGGACTTGAATTGGATGAGCGGTTCTCGTTACCGGGAACAATGAGATTCATTTCCTTGTTTAACACTGGAACCGTAAACTTGAGAAAGTTCAACCTCACTAAGAAGCTTGAAACTTTGCATGTATCTTCCACACAAGGACACAAGTTTGATCCGATAAGAAGCGGACGGTCAGAAATATTTTCTGGTGGGTTGCCCGAGCTAAAAGAACTCAGAATCGAATCCCTGTTTTTGACAAATGCTAATTTGGAAAGATGTCTGAAACTACTTGTATTGAGTATCAGTGGTTTGGGGTTCAAAGAGAGCCGCGATTTCAAGTTTCCGCCAAACCTCAGAGAATTGCATTTAGAAAACTGCCACATATCATCACATGTCGAGTCCTTTCCGAACTCTCTCAGGAAACTTATAGTCAGAGGTGGAAAGTGGAGAGAACAAAGAATATTGACCTACTCCAAAGTGAGGGAGCTTGTGCTTGATAAGGTGGAGGTATCAGATATATTTAGAAAAATCAACCACCCCCGTGGGTTGGTGAATTTGGTGATCAAAGGTTGTGGGCTTGAGACATTGGAAGGTATAAAATTCCAACCGACCCTCAAGTCTGCCGACTTCTCAGGAAATAAGCTTCAACTGCTCAGTGGAGTCAGTTTTTCGAAATCACTTGAGGTTTTGATTCTCAAAAACAACAGTATCGTCCAAGCTGGTGACGACTTGACTGGGGGTCTTCCAAACTTGCGGCGCCTTGATATACTGAGTAACAATCTCAGTGGCCACCTTGAGATTGCCAATAACGGTGCCAAGAGGAGTATGATGGAACTTATCGACCTTTCAGACAACCATACAGTTACCCTGATAGAAGTGGGTGGTCGCCACAGCGGCGTTGAAGAGCTTTTGTTGTCCAACACAGGAATTACTGATTGTACACTGATCCTTTCTTGTGAAAGGTTTCAGGCAAAACGAGTAAATTTGAGTGGGTGCAAAATCTCGACGGTCGCGAAGGTGACAGTGGACGCAAATGTTGAAAGTTTGAATCTTTCAAAGTGCTCGATTGAGTCGATAAGCTTAGAATTGGGACCAGCATCACAGTTGCAGGTGCTTGATATTTCAGACAACCAGATTGTCGAGCTAGGGGGAGTTTGTCTACTGAGCTGTAAAGCTTTGCACCAGATCAATTTACTGAACAACAAAATCTGGACTGTGGATGATTTTGCCATCCCTGAATCATTGAAACAGTTGGATTTGAGTGGAAACCAATTGAGTGCGTTCAATGCCCCTCGCGGGCTGTCGCTAGTCGACTTGGATTTGCTGACCAACAACTTCAAAAGCACCGAGCACTTGAACCTACCAGAGACGGTTGAATATTTGAAGATTGGCGGCAATCCCATTGGAGAGATCTCCGACGACTTTGTGCCTCCTGGCAAGGTTCACACGATCATCATGTCGCACTGCAAAATCAGCAAGTTTGCGTTTAAGGTTCCTCAGAGGTTAGTCAACCTCGACCTCAGCGACAATAGGTTGCATAGCAAGTCGCTCACCTTGCAGTGCGAGAGTGACCCGGCGAACCCCGAGCAGAAATTCAGGCTCCGGACGATCAACCTAGCGGGCAATTTCTTCAAGGACTTTTCCTACGAACCCCTTCGCAACGTCGAGTTGGCGTACTTGAAGTTGACCAACAATATGTTTGACGACATTCCGTTGAGTGTCCCCAAGAACTTTTTATGTGTTGTCTTCAACGAGAGTCCCGGAGCAATGGTGGAAAACATGCTCTAGGCCCGAGGTGAAGATATTAGTAAATGTACCCTACAGCTGACTTATGTAATGGCCCGCAGAGCGGCCGCACGTAGACTTGTGCGTATGCGTGTAAGATTGAATCGGCAATGCTAGTGCGGCAGCTTTTGTGACAATTCACTCACAGCCTAACATATTTCTGTTCCCGATGTAGAAATTCAGAGGCACTTCCGCTAGAGTCCACCGAGTCCATCGATATTGGTGTAGCTTCAGAAACGACAGCATACGCCCCGTAACGCTCCAAAGAGACGCGACATTCTACTAGGCAGGAGATCCAATAAGCCACCTTCCACACGGTATCCAACTGCTCATCGGCTAGCAACTAGATCCCCAAGTCTGCGGTTGCGTTCTTTCTCGAAGTTGAACTGCCATCCACCATTTGCCGTCTTTCACACCCACCCATTTTCTATTTGCAAAAAGATCCGCTCTTCCCCAGTGCATGTCGGTAGCATGTCTTCATCGAGAAAAACAGTCCCATCTCCCAGCAAGACATTGCCTAGGCACGATATCCAATCGATCCACGCTCCGAAAGACCGCTACACGGCGCACGATATCACGCCTCCACCCGATAACTTTGCATTAATAAAACCGTGCTTCCATGTCAAGTCTGTGTTGGAGTCGAAGGCCAAGGAAACGGTCTACATAACCTATCGCCAGGCTGTGTCCATCTCGCAGTCGGTATCCAATGACAAGATCTACACGTCCAAAAAGGACGGATCGATCGTGCCATCCCACAAGCTAATCAACAAGAAGTCCGAGTCGTTGAAATGCACCGAGTGTTCGTTGAACAACTTTGAAACCAACTTCATCTGCTTGCAGTGCCCCCACGTTGGCTGCTTCGGCAACCACAACCATGCATACACCCATTACAAAATGAACCAGCACTTGTTTGGAATAGATTCGCATACCGGCTTGCTCTACTGTTTCCTGTGTGGCGACTATGTTAACCATCCACAGCTAGAAAAGATCAGGTTGGACGTTGCTTGTGGACACGGCGAGAAGATCAGATCGTCTTCCGTATCCTCCGACGATGTCAGTGAGGAGATTTTGGATTCGTACTACTCAAACCCCAATGTGAAAGCAATCACAGGTTTAAAAGGATTTGTCAACTTGGGTGCTACGTGCTTTATGAGCGCCATCATACAGACATTCATCCATAACCCGCTTATCAAGTTCCGTTTCTTCAACAATGACCACCATTATTTCAACTGTGAGAAGAATATGGACTTTGCCAACCCGGACGAGGTAGCTGACGACGCAAAACAGACGTGTATCACTTGCAGCATCGACAAGATCTTCCAGAACTTCTACACTTCCGATTCGAACGAGGGATTTGGAATGACCAACTTATTAATGACTGCGTGGTACAGAAACAAGTCGTTGGCCGGGTTTCAGGAGCAGGATGCACACGAATTTTGGCAATTCTTGTTGAACGAGTTCCACTTGGACCACGAGAGAGTCACCAAGAACGCCTGCGAGTCCAACGGTATCACAAATGGCGATTCCGTTCATTCGTGTTCATGCATTACGCACACTACTTTTGCTGGGGAGTTGCAGAGTTCGATCAAATGTTTGTCGTGCAAGGCGGTGACTAAAACCATCGATCCGATGATGGACTTGTCACTAGAGATCAACCGGGTGAAGAGCAAGCAGGACATTTCTCTCTACGACTGTCTAGACTTGTACACCCAGGAGGAAAACTTGGACGTGAAGTACCAGTGTCGGTACTGCGGAGAGGAAACCAGGGCGACCAAGTCGTTGCGGCTCAAGACGATTCCTCCAGTAGTGTCCATTCAATTAAAAAGATTTGAGCATAATTTGCTCAATGATACAGCATCAAAGATAGAGGTTGCAGTCAAGGTGCCCCTATTTTTAAACTTGACGTCATATGCCTACGACAACGAGCCAGACACCCCGGAGATTGACGGCAGCAAGGTGTTTGAGCTTTTTGCCTTGGTCTGTCACATTGGCTCGGTCAACACCGGCCACTACATAGTCATTATCAAGAATGGTAGTGGCGACTGGTTCAAATTCGACGATAGCGTGATCTCCTTGATAAGCCAGGAGGAGGTTATGAATGCCAACGCATACTTACTATTCTACATCACCCACAAAATCTAAATAGCCCGGCCACCCCGAATATACGGTAGAATCCGCTTGGAGTGGATAGCACACGCTTCCTGTGCATAATTGGTCTTTCCGAGGGCATTGTACCTTGCAGGAAAAAAGGTTTCCCCTACAGCCGGTTGCGAGCGCGGCGCCAATTTAAACTAATTGCAAATGAAATGAAGTATTGCATCGACCTGGACCTAGATTTTGGCGTGGATAAGAGTCAACAAGAACGCGTAATTAGAGAAGCGACACGCCCTGGTGACAATCAATGTGTAAACTTACCCCCAATTAAAGAAACGGATGCATTGTTCGAGACAGTGCGAAGGTGGCTTTGAAGTTTCATAAACCTTCATTTGCGCGACCTAGAGCCAAACACTCGCCATGCGGGAACCTTGTTGGCACTTGTCTCAGCTGTCAGGTACCACACACCCGAACAGAGGAGCCGTTCACCCTTTTCTGCATCGAGAATAATTCAAACTGTGGGCCCAAATTTGGCAGCTTCGGCGATTACTTTGTCGCAAAATGATTTTGTTTCTTTTTGGGTCGCTTTTATTTCATCTATATTTGCTACATCTAGAACAGAATTGATCAGCTTGGCTTACCACCTAGGGCCCAATTTCATATATAACTGGAAAACCCTTGCTTCCGTCCTCTTGTTTGTAAATTCTCTCTACGAACCACTTCTACTGTGAATCGCTCGTTTTATATCACACGCAGAAAGCAAACCATGCAGTTCGTGCTTCAATACACTCTCTTGATGTCGCTCTTCGCCCTAGGGACCTGTGCCCCTGTTCTAGGGCCCCAGTGTACGGTCAAGCGTGCTACCACCTTGAACGCCCAAAACGTCTACTCGTCGTCGGTGGACACCTTGTGGGACACGTTCTGGAACGAGGACCACAAGGCCTTCAGTGAGTTTTCCTCCTGTCTGAATACCACCTTCCAGTATCCCTCGGTGTGGGATTTGGCAGTCGCCGGTAGGGCGATAACTGAAACCAAAGACTCCGACAAGATCAACAAAGTCGTCGCAAACCTATTGCAGTACCAGAACCCGGACGGGTGGTTTTCGTCCACCACAGCAAGAGACAACGACGTCTATGTTGATGACAACGCGCAGGTTTTGTGGGTGTTCACGGAGGCGTACAAAGTCACAGGAAACAACGACCATTTGGCGGTGGCCACCAAGCTCATGCTGTTGATCCAGTCGCAGTGGAATGCCCAGAGAGGAGGTGTCTACTGGAAGTTGAACGCTGATTACTTAGCATCCATTTCGACGGGAGAAGCCGCGTTAGCAGCCGTGCGTGTCTACGAAGTTAATCAGGACAGAAGCTTATTACAATTTGCATCCACCGCGGTGCAATGGATTTTCGACAATTTGCAGGACCCTTCGGACGGGTTGCTCTATGACGGTGTTTCTAGCAAGGGAGGCGCTCCAAACAAGGGCAAACTCACGTACTCGGTCGGAGTGACCTTGTCGACCTTGGCGGCCTTGAACAGGTATACCAGCCGCTACAGCTATCTCAAACAAGCAATTCAGCTTTCAAAGTCGGCCCTCAATCAAAAGGGCGCCTTCTACAATTCTGAAGGCTATTGGAACAACCCAATAAGATATTCCCACTTGCTTGTCAGTGGATTGGTCGATGTCGTTACTTCGAGTAGCGGCTACGCCCAGCCCATGAACGCCGAGCTTTTCAACAACATCGCCAACGAGGTCATAAGACAAGCCACTTATATCTTCTACTATTTGCAGGTTTCAAATACCAACAACTACGTTTCCGGGGTTTCTGCAGCCCCACAAAACAGTTATGCCAAGTTTAAAGCCAGTGGCTCGAATTCAACAGCAGTACGTTCGGGTGCCAAAGGTGCCTGCATTGCTGGCGACAACGGGGGTGCGTTCAGTCCCTCCTTGATGGACGACGCTTCAGCCACCTTGATTTTCAGCGAGGTCAAGAGACTCTACAATGCTTGAAATTTTTCTCCTATTTCTACAAATAGTTGGATAAATAATGAATAGATAAAATTGTCAATTATCGAAAGTTATATACGTGAATGAAATTATAATTTTTATGATACAGATGTGTCCCTAGTAATTGTGATTACTCGAAATCTTTTGGAACAATGTTGGCCTTGTCACACATTTTTCTAAAGTGCCCATCGGA
This sequence comes from Suhomyces caryicola, assembly GCA_030568635.1. Classification (NCBI taxonomy): domain Eukaryota; kingdom Fungi; phylum Ascomycota; class Pichiomycetes; order Serinales; family Debaryomycetaceae; genus Suhomyces; species Suhomyces caryicola. The sequence goes on along the minus strand of JAJMGG010000017.1, from coordinate 123,220 downwards.
GTTGTACAACTTCCATGGTGCTCCCTTTTCAACAATTTGACCGTTGTCCATGACAATGATTCTGTCATACTTCAAGATTGTCATCAACCTGTGTGCGATACATAAAATCGTACAGTTGCTGAATTCATTGGCAATTGTATCTTGAATCATGGAGTCGGTACCGAAATCGACCGAAGAAGTTGCTTCGTCCAAAATCAAAATCTTGGAGTTACGGACCAATGATCTTGCTAATGCAATCAATTGTCTTTCTCCCAAGGAGAAGTTGTAACCTTCGTCTTCGACAATCTGGTCCAAGTGGAACTTATGCAAATCGTCATACTTGACCTCATTCTCAGAATCAAGCTTGGTGGCTTTGACTCTTTCCAATGCGCTGCTTTCAATCAAGCCGGATCTTCTCAAAGTGTCCCACAACAACTCATCAGTGTATTCTTGGAATGGGTCCAAGTTCCTTCTAATGGTACCTTGGAACAAGACAGGATCTTGTGGAATAATGGACAACTTTGATCTCAAGTCATGCAACCCCATGTCAGAAATATTCAACCCATCAATATGGATCGAGCCTTTTTCAATCTCAGTTAATCTGTACAAGGCGGTCATGATAGAAGATTTACCGGCACCGGTTCTACCACAAATACCAACCTTCTCACCCGGGTAGATGGAAAGGTTCATATCATTCAACACGGTAGGCAAGTTTGGCCTGTATCTCAAGGAGACATCCTTGAATTGAATGTAACCAGATGGTGGCCATTCAGGGGGTGGAGTAAATTCAGATTTCGTGTAAGCAGCTTCTTGGGGCAATTCAAAGGCATAGTTGTACAAGCGTTCCACCGAGTTCATCTCATTTTCAACTTGGGTCATGGATCTAATAGTCAAAGACAACAATCCAACAATTTGAATGACATAACTCAATAATAAACCAGTTGAAGAGGCACTGATATTGAACTGTCCAGTGATACACAACATGCAGACAATCAAGGCAAACATACTGGCAATAACATCCAAGTGAACACACAACCATCTTTGGGTGGCAATGGAAGTGTAGTAAGCTTGGTTCATGTTGTCAAGGAAGGCATCATTCTTTTCAATGAATGTTTCCTCTGCTTTGAATGCTTGAATGGTGCTCATACCCGTCAAAGTTTCGTTGAAGTTATTGTAAACCAAAGATCTTTGGGTAGCTTCTAATCTTTTGATCTCTCTAGAAGATCCTTGATAGAAGTTCGCAAAGAAGAGGAAACCAATAACCAAGATAGGGACGAAAAGGGCAAACCATGGCAAGTAGCAAATACACAAGATGACAATACCGATGATCATGGCAAGTGGGAAAATGAACAAACGCAATTGTTCGCCGATCTCGTTATCCAAAGAATCGGTGTCCTTGGTGAATCTGTTCAAGATTCTTCCCAAGGGGGTGGTATCCATGAAACTCATTGGAGCATGCAAGATCTTCTCCACAGCTCTAACGTTTAAGATTTCGGCCGACACATTGTTCATGTAAGCCAAAATAGTAAATTCAATGGCAGTGAAAAAGACAGTCAAGACGGAGAACATAACGTAGAGCGAAACGTAAAATTTATCAGTCTTCCCAATAAACTTCTTTTCCATCCAATAGGACAACCAGGTGTTGGTGAACAATTGACAGAATGTTGCAACTGCAATGGAGAGCAAGAACACAGGAGTGGCAGCCCATCCAAGGAAACCAGATCCAAGTTCGATATACTTTTTGTAGATCGTCCACGAAATGGAGTTTGTTGCAGATTCTTCGTCGACAGTGGTTCTACCGGCCAAGTCCCCTTGGTCAGGAACGATAGTTTGTTGTCTAACCAAAGCAGTGCCGTCTTCGTCGTTATGAGCTTCGAGGAAACCATTGTTAGTGGTGTTGTTCAAGTTGTAATCACTGTTATTGTCTGATTCAGTAGACCTTTCAGTTTCTTGGGTGAACTCAACTAATCTTTCAAAGAGGCTGTTTCTTTGCAACAATTCTGGGACAGTTCCAACATCAATGGAACCATCTCCATTCAAGAAAGCAACCTTGTCTGCTGCATCGATTATTCCCAACTGGTGAGTTGCCAAGATAACGGTTTTGTCCTTCAACAAGCCTCTGAACAAGTTGTTGACAATATGTCTTCCAACCTTGGAGTCGACAGCACTGATAACGTCGTCAAACAAAAAGATTTGAGCGTTGGAGTAACAGGCTCTGGCCAAGTTGATTCTTGCTTTCTGCCCACCAGACAAAGTGATACCTCTCTCACCGATTTCAGTGTGGTCTCTGGCAGGTAAGTGGGTCAAGTCATCTTCTAAAGCACAAGCATACAAGACCTTCTTGTATTCAATGGGATCGTATGGCTTTCCGAATAAAATGTTTTCACGAACAGTAGCATTTTGAATCCAAGGAGAAGAGCATAAGATTAAGTCGTCGTTGACTTTAAGCAGTCCATAGTTTGGATTGCTGAACTTCATGAAACCTGCAATCGCATTCAAGAGAGAACTCTTACCGGAACCAATAACTCCGGTAATAATGACGAATTCTCCCCTCGTAACACTGAGATTGACATTGGTTAATCCATTGAAGCCAGAAGATCCAGAGATGCTATCGGAATAAGTGTCCTTAGAAGTTCTGCTTGACTCGATAAATCCAGCTTCTTTTTCGGTAAGATGCAAAGCTTCTTGTTCTTTTCTCATGAGCTTCTTGTGCTCTTCTTCCTTTCTCTTCTTTTCTTTCTTGGCACGCTTAGCGTCCTCACTCAAATCCCAGATGTCGTTGTTCAAATCATCGTGGTATGATTCCCAAATGAAGTTGGCATTCTTGACCTCAACGACGGTGTCGTTAGCAAATCTCTGGCCAGTGTAAGATTCAATGCCCTTGAATCCATGGGGCTTAGGTGGAACGATTCCAACTGGTTCTTCACTAAGCTTCATTCTCTTCTCCATTTCGTCATTGAACTCTTCAGCACTCAAAAAGTCGGTACAACGGATGAATCCGATAAAAGCATCGGCACCGGTAGCTAAGGCGATAGGTAAAAGCATGATAGCTTGAGCCAAGATCGAGAACAATGATAAAGAGGAGAAAACTTCGCCAGGAGTTTTCATGTTGTTTGTTGCCCACATAGTGACAAAAGAAACCATTGAGGTCAAGGTTGGCAAAGTCACAGCGTAGGCAGTGATGAAGTTTCTCAAAACCTTGATTGTGAAAAGGTATTTCATTTCCTTCTTTCTGATGGCTGCGATACTAACCTTGTAAGCAACTTCCCAAGCGTAGAACTTGATAACCTTCAAGTTGTTTAAGACTTCTCTCATCAAGCCGATTCTTTCATCGGTGTACTTTACCACTGTTTCTCTAGTGATGAAAAGTTTTCTCGTCAAGACGACACAGATAACCAAGGAGAAGATGAATAATCCAATACCGGCGAGGGATGGAATACCAATGTAAACAATAAGCAATGCAATTGCAATGACAACCGGAATTGGGAAACAGATAGTCAATGGTTGGAAACCAATAGCCAAGTCAATTCTTGCCAAGTCGGTACTCATCAAGGATGTAATTCTTCCGACGGAAAACATGTACCTGGACTTGTTGGATAAGTGGAAGGACTTCAATAAAATGGCTTTGGTAAGGATGGATTTTGCTTGAGCCCCGGTGACCATCGCATTGTGAAAGAAATGGTTCAACAACATACCGTTCAAGAAAATCAAGGCCACAGAACCAAGAGTGTATCCGACACCCTTGTTGTAAGTGGTTTCGATGTTGAAGAAACGTAATTCAACGAAATCGATAAGTCTTTTGGTCAACAATGGAGACAAGGCTTGGACACAGAAGGACAATCCCAAGAAGACACAACTCATGGTATATTGGTATTTGAAAGTCAAAAAGATGGCCCAAGGGATGGCGTAGACTGGCCAGTCGAACTCGGTCAAGTCTGGGTGTTTCTTCAAGTGTCTTTTTCTGGCCTTGTCCAAGGTGTTGTTCAAATGAACTTCAAACTCGGCATGCATGACTTTGGTGGAGATGTCAGGAGTTAAGACCCACAAGTCGCTTGGGATCAAGGTTCTCTTGTAGCCCTTGTATAAGATTGGCCATAACCACCAGAAGCCGACGTGGCTCAAGTAGCTCGAGGTTTTCCATGGATATGGCTTGCGGTCCTCTTCCAAGGTGATGGGAGGAACCTTCTTGCTGAACATCCAGGAGAACAATCTTTTCTCGTTATGCAATTGTTTGACACCCGTTTCCAAAGACAAATCTGAGCCAGCAGATTCTTGAGACACCAAGTAGTCTTCTTTTTCCAAGTTGGTTTGCGACAGCACGTTGTGGGCGTTCTTCTCGGAAGCGACAGGCTTTGTGGTTCTGAAGCCGTCGCCGACGGGTCTGGGTTGGTATGTTTCGTAAGGGTTGGCGAGGGCGCCGTCGTCGGAGGGCGGAGGCGCCTTTCTGGAGGTGCGGCTCTTTCTCTTCTTCTTGTTCTTGTTTCTTCTCGAGCGTCTCGAGGTGTCGCGCTGGTCGACGGGGACGGCGTCATAGTTGTTCTCCACGTAGGTGGTGGTTGTGTTGGAGCTGCTGGAGCTCATGGTGGTCAAGTGGTTGTTTGCTTGGTATTGGGTCTGGCTCATGTACGGGTTGCCAGAGGGCTGCGGGTGCGGGGCAGACAGGTATGCACGCTGGGGATATGACGGGTAGGAGTTGTGGTTGGGAAGCGAGTATTCTTCGGCAAAGTCGGTGTCTCTGTTGTTGTCCTCGATGTCGCCGTCGTCGTACTGGTTTTGGGCATTCTCAGCAAGACGGCTGGAGTTATATATACCTCTCGACATGATGGCGATGTGGTTGGGAATCAGATGGGCAGACCTGGTGCTGGTGTGCGGTGCTATTATGTGTGGTTGGGCAAACAATCGAGAGCTGGGTTGGCTGCTAAATGACTATTGTTCGCAGATGGGTGGGTGCGGGTCGGACACAATGGGCGACAATCAATGGTGCTGGAGCACTAGGAACGAGTCGATTGTTCGATGCTCTAGTGAACAGGTTGGGTGCGATCAAAGAGAAGCTTGACGGCCCAGGGTATTCTAATACTTATTTTTTTGGGATCAAAGAAGGAGCCTGCTAGTAAAACTTGCTAAAAGATCCTTTTCGATGGGTATAATGGCGACGATGCTTGCGATTCCTACTGCGTAGAATGGGAAGGGAAACAATAGTCGGGTGGTATCAGGAAGAGGGGGGGGGGGTGTTGAAAACGAACTGGGCGGTTCACGGGCGTTGTTTCCAGTAGATGGTCTTTTTCGAGGAGCTTTTCGAAACGGCCGAGATCTGTATTAGTATTTAAAGCTTTTTTTTCGTCTACGAGTTTGCCGTCCATATACTTTCTGGATGATGGTGATGAAATTACTCGAAACGGAAGGTGGGTTTTATTTTTCCACAAAATGAGCTGCGTCGACTCCGGCACACAAGCATGAAATTTCTTCTCCACCTTTTTTACATCAGCGCTTTAGATCCCAAACAGGGAGTGGTTATTGGACGTATACAAGTTCGGTAATACAACCGTTCGACGGCGGTGGCTCGGAATTACCGCCCAGTGCCCCCGTAGAACGGGGTACAGTGACGTAGCGATTATGAGCCGGCCCAAAATATCTCCCTGACGGCCCATCCCCCTCGAGCTGAGGCTGCTCCTGCACTCGCTATCGACCATCGCAGTGCTCAATCGAGCAGTGTGTGTGACCACCGCAAACGGCCGTAGCAGCCGTTCACCCTTTCGGAGTCGCAAATCCTCAATGCGGCAGCCCTACGAGAATGTCGGCCCGACTGCTGCAGCGTCCCGACAGTCCTCCACTTGCTCCTCCTGCCTCTGCTCCACTCGGCCGCGAGGAGTGTTTGCGCTGCCGTCTCTCCACCGCCTGCCCAGTAGTCTATTCTCCCAGCCTGTGCTCCAGCCCACTTACGGACGCAGATCAGGACCCACTTCCCCAACCCGGCTCCGCCCTCATACCCCTTTGGTGCTTGGGCGCCACCTCTAGACGGCACCTCTCGAGTCCACATCCAGAGTGTTTGACCTGCGCCCCCCTCCTACCCCTCGAATCAGCCCGGGGCCGTCGTTACTCTGATTCCATGCCAGTTTTTACCCCGTCGCTCGGGCCCGTCTGAGAAAATAGAACGCTGTTGGTGAGACAATATTGTTTCATCCTAATCGGGAAATACAGTGGTGCATAAATTATCTGCACCTGTACTTTGCCTATTTAGGAAACTATCTACCAGGCTGTACCTGTAGCACCCTCCATTCGATGCCACTGTCTTGCTGGACGTCCGATTCGATACATGGAACAATACCACTAGCGGACGGAATCAAGAGCTCTGCGAGATCTTTCATGCCCCTCCCTGGCGCAAAATGTCTATTCCGAACCACAAACCGGGGTTTCTCGACCGTTTGATCTTTTTGACAAGCTCCTGTCGGCATTACCTAATCGTGGGTGGGTGTGGTCTTGTGCTTATATACCTTATTTTGACCCGCTTGCAGGGGTACCGCTGCTGCGAGGATCGCACAGTGCCTGCTGCTGGCAAACAACAATAAGGGAATCTGTCTAGACTTGTCTCTTAAAAGTTCCCTTTTCCAGCCGTTCTCCGGCCACGCTGCCTATTCTTCCTGCCTCGCTCGGTGCATTGCCAGCAACCGTGCTTCAGAATCAGCTGAAACCTCCACCAAAACCAAACCCGTGGTTGGACATATTGTTCTCGCCGTACGGGTCGTCAAATCTTGCCCCCGGTGGCACGCCTAGCCTGGAGGAGTTGCCGTCCCTTCTGCCGCCAAAAAGAGGGTGGTCGGGCGACGGGTACATTCCGCCGTCGCTGCCCGGGTTCCTCAACGGGTCCACGAACGGCCGCATCTCCGGATGCCTGGGAAGCCCAGGGGGGTTCAAGTCGCGGTCGCCGATGGACGGGAACGCCTGGAGCCCTCCGCGGCTCGCCCCCGCCCTGATCTCAAGCTCGTCGTCAAAGTCGGGCATGTCGCTGGGGCGTGTGTGGGGCCCCAGCGGGCGCACGGCCAGAGCATCCAAGCGGTCGGCGTCGTTGGTGCGCGGGTCGGGGGTCTTTGTGGGCGGCGCTTCCCGCGGCGCCGGCGCCTGGTCGAGGAGCCGTTTCAAGGCGTCGGCGTTGCTGACGGCGCTCCGGACCTTGACGTTGAAGGCGCGGATCAAGTCGCTCGACACGTTGATCTCGTCGATGGGAAACTCGATGTCGTGGTCCACGATGTCGTGCAAGCTCCAGTCGATGAGCACGTTCTCCATGGTGTTGGCCTGGTCGAGCTTGAAGACGAGGCTGACCAAGACGACGGCGGGCGAGATGCGGGTGACGGTGGTGGTGAGGACCGGGGCGGCGTCGTGGGGCTCGGGGGCAACCAACACGTACTGGACGGACGCCTCGGAGCGGGCCTGCTCCTGCTGGCGGTAGCGGCACGACGTCAGGTAGAGCGCGCCGACGTAGTTGAGGACCAAGTGGGTGGTGAGCTGCAAGTGGTTGTCGATCATGGCGGCGGTGGCCGGGCATCTCTGGCTGGCTGCGGGCCGCCAAATCTGGGGCGGCGGTCAGGAGAGGCCGGGGTCGTGCGCGCACCGCACACCCGGGGTGGGGACGCGAGTGGCGGGGGAGTCGCGAGGGCAAAGCAACGCAGCGGGGCCCCCGGCGCTGCCAGCGAGCGGATCAAGCTTCCTGCGACAGTAACGAGGTGCCGGGCGATCTGGCGATCAGATCTCCATCTGTAGGGCCGCAAATGTAGAGCGGATATCGCGCCGTTAGGGGGCGCCGGGCGGCTGCCGCCCGCGGGCGGGGCGGCCAGGCACCACCGTCCAGCGGGCCGCCGCCGCCGCCGCCGGTGGTCACTCGCCGATAACTCCAGCACGAGTGTCGGCAGCCGGGCTCGCCCACACCGACAAAATTGTCACTTGCTGGCGGGGCGGGCCGGCGCACCGTATTATTTTTCGCGGTGGGTGGACAGGCGATTTGGAATTCGGCAGCCTGCCTACGGTACCGCCAAAGCCTGAGCCTGGAGGTTGTGCGCAACACCAATTGTTTTTCGAGTGGACTTTTTCTGGAGTTTTCTACACTATCCTTCTTCACAAGACCCTTAACGACAGATCGATTTCTGACCACCGAGTGCCTCCCCCTTCGCCCGACCCCCCAGTCCCAGTCACACCAGCCCCAATCGCCAATCCCCCGGTAGCTTCCCCCCACAGATCGCTATGACCACCACAGTTCCGTTGATATACTCGTTCCCCGAATTCTTGGGAGTGGCGGACGCCGTGGCCGATCATGTCATATCTGCCCAGAACATGACGCTATATAACACATTGGACCGGGCCCAGATCGCCCACATCAAGCAGGAGAAGGAGCGCGCCACCGCCTCCGCCTTGGCGTCGTCCGCCAGCACTGCATCCATCGCCGCCGTGCCCATATCGCAGTCGCAGTCGCAGCTTCTGTCGCAATCACATTCATACTCGCGGTCCCACTCGCGGTCCAACTCGCAGGGCAACGGGGCGGGCATCGCCAGCCCCAGCCCCTCCAACGGCACGTCCACCCCGAACGGCAAGCCCCGCAAGGAAAAGAAGAAGAAGGCCGAGGCCCGCTTCAAGATCGCCATCTCCGGCGGCTCCTTGATCAAGATCTTGAACCAGGGCTTGTTGGCCAAGGACAACGACACCGTCGAGTGGGACAAGTGGGACATCTACTTTGCCGACGAAAGACTCGTACCGTTCGACTCGCCCGACTCCAACTACGGCCTGGCCAAGAGAGAAATCTTTGACCAGATCAAGGGCCCCAAGAAACCACGAGTGTTCCACATCGAAGAGTCCTTGATAGACGACCCGCAGGAGTGCGCAGACCACTACGAGAAGACCTTGGTGAATAACTTTGCCAAGAAGGACTCCGTCAAGCTCCCCATGTTCGATATCTTGCTCTTGGGGTGTGCCCCGGACGGCCACACGGCGTCGCTCTTCCCCAACCACGGCGAGCAGTTGCGAGAAAAATTGGCATGGTGCATGCCCGTGTCAAACGCCCCCGCCGGACCGGAAAACAGAATAACACTCTCCATACCCGTCATCTGCCACGCCAACCGAGTCACATTCGTGGTGGAAGGTTTAACCAAGGCCCCGATCATGAGAATCATCATGGAGAGACCAGAGAAGGGACTACCAAGTTCCATTGTCAACGAGGGGGCTGCTGGAAAGGTCACCTGGTTTGTCGACGACGACGCCTTGAAGGACTGCTACGACGTGACCAAGAAGAAGTACAAATTTTTGTCCATCGAGGAACCCACCAGCTGAGGCCCCGGCCGGCTTCCCAGCCAGGTCGCCTTGAGGCCTGAGACAACCTCACCGGCTGCCACACCCTGCAGCTGACCCCCTTCGTCATTTCTTGTTATTGTGACTGACTCCGTAGCTGGAGCATGTTTATTATCGCAATACCGTAAATTCATGAATTAATTACTAAATCCAGAGTAGGCGAGCGTTTTAGTCCTTGACTATGTACTTGGAAGGAGCCCTGCTGGCCCACTCGGTCCAGCTGCCGTCGTACACCCTGACGGGGACGTCCAAGTTCAAGATGGAGTTGATGGCGAACTTTAGGATGACCGCGGTGACGCCGGTGCCGCACGAGACGATGACGCCCTTCTTGTCTTTCAAGAAGGCGGCGCTCGAGAGGTCGAGGCCAAAGTCGTCGTGGAACAAGCGCAACAAGTCGGCCTTCGACTTGTAGTTCCCGCTGGGATCGAGCACCTTGTTGAAGGGCAACGACAAGGACCCCGGCACATGGCCCGAGCTCAACCCGGGTCGAGGTTCCGGGGCCTGGCCGGAGAAGCGGTCGTGCGAGCGGGCGTCGAACATGTAGTAGTCGTCCAACAGCCCCGACTCGACGAGGCGCAAGAGCTCGTCGTACTCCACCACCTGGCTGCGGTAGCTGGCGGCGTACTGGGCGGCCGAGATGGCGTCGTACGTCTTGTTTTCTGCGCCCGGCAGGAGCCCTGAGAGCGTGCCGAGGCGCTTGGTCTCGACCGGGTAGCCCTCCCGCTTGTACGAGCCGAAGGTGTCCAACAAGTAGACGGTGGGGTGCCCGAAGAGCGAGAAGGTCCACGCCGCCCGCGGCCCCGAGAAGATGCCGGTGCGGTCGTACACCACGAGGCGGTCTGTTTTGAGGAGGCCCAACTCTCTTACGGACTCGAGGTAGACGTCCAACAGCGGGAGCATGTGCGGGTACGGCGAGTCGCGCAACGAGACGCGGTCGAGGTCGAAGAAGGCCGAGTTGGGCAAGCGCTCGTGGGTCTGGAACTCGGCCACGGCGTCGCGGGGGTTGTTGGGCATGTACCACGAGGCGTCGATTCCCACGACCCGCGCCTCGCGGGACGCCAGCTGGAGGAGCGCGCGGTACCCGGTGGGCGAGATGGTCGACAAAACAGGCTTCAATGACATGGCGGGCGTGCAATTGGCGTGGGGGTCGGCGGAAAGGTGTGCTGGCGGTGATTGCGTCAAAAGGTGCTGTCGAAATGCGATCGCGCATAATCGCAGATCAAAAGGCGGGGGGAGCAGGACCGACAAAAACGGCTAGACCGGTGGAGGCGCAACGGGCCTACGCAAACGTGCTACACATTCTACGGGGTTTCAGAGCAATATGTATTCAGGAGCGGAAGCCACCGGTCTGGGCTTACTCAGCCTTAGGCTTTTCGTTCCCAGCCTCTGGCTTCTCTTCCACTGGCTTCTCTTCCACTGGCTTCTCTTCCACTGGCTTCTCTTCCACTGGCTTTCCTTCCACCGCTCCCTTTTCCTCTGGCACCATGGTGGTCGCCAATCTCGCCGTGTCGGCCTTCATAAACTCTCTCAAGGCCATCGTGGCGTACGAGCTGACTCCCAACTGCATCCGCAACACCACCGCCAACTTGTCGTTGCCGGCCTCGGTCTCGGGCTTGATGACCCGGCCGACATTCTCTTCGCCGGCCTTCTTGCTCGCAAGGAGCTCCATGTCGGTCCGGACGATCGGCAAGCCGTCCTCCTTGTAGTTGACGAGCTCGTACGACAAGTTCTCGGGCTTGGCCATGATGTTCCGGTACGAGCCTGTCAACGAGAACTCCTTGATGCGCCGGGCCATCTTGTGGGGGTCCAAGCCGTCCTTGGCCATCGCGTCAACGTACACCTGCTCCAACTGCTTGTTGCCTGGGTACTCGACCTTGTAGCCCGGACTGGGCAACACCACGTCGTAGATGGTGTACTTGCCCGAGTCGATGTCGTCGCGAGTCAACGGCTTGACGTGGACGTCCTTGTTGACGGCCACGTCTTCCTCAAAGTCGTCGTCCTCGTCGTCGGCCTTCACCGGCTTGTCAACAACCACCAAGTCGCCCTCCTGGACCTCGAGCCCGAAGAGCTCGAATCTCTTGGACACAACCAAGTTCCACACGTACGACTGGTACGCGTGCGCGTACATGATCCTCAAGTTCTTGGGAATCGCCATGATCGCCTTGAAGTACGAGTTCTTGCTGTAGCCGTCGTCGCCCACGTACTGCTCCTTCTCCAACACCGAGAGAATCGAGTGCTCGGCCGAGAAACGGTGCGGCATCTTCTTCAACGCCAACGACGCGTTGGCCGTCTCGGCCCATATTCTTCTGGCCTCCACCGAGTCGGGCGCCACGATCTCCTGCTCCGAAAGAATCAACTCAACAGCACCCTTCCAGTCTTCCTTCAAGATGTGGATCCCAAGCACATGCGTCGACACCGAGAAGGACCCGAATCTCTGCATGCCGTAGTAGTTGATGAACCCGTGGTCCTTCAACGAGTTGAAACAGCTGTCCACAACCGTCTTGACGTCGTCGCCCTGCTTGAGCGCCTGGACGTCCCTGATGGTGATGACGAACTCGTTACCGGTCAAGTCGCCCAACGCCAACGGACGGTCCTCGTAGGAAAACCCGCCCAAAACAGACCCCTTCAACGCCTTGTTCAACGAGTTGACTCTCACCACCTTTCCGCGGTGGATGCTGAACTTCTGACACGTAACACCTCTTCTGTCCTTGGTGCCGGAAAAGTTGATGGCCTTGTTGGGAATACGCAAGAACTTGGAGATGGTTGAGGCCACCTCCATCGTCTCTCTGTTTTCCTTGTACACGGTAAAGTGCAAGTACGGCTTGAACGCCCCCAACCCGTAGTTGAGGACCCCGTTTTCGTCCACGTGGTGCATGCTTTCCTGGGGGTGTTCTCTTCTTCTGGAGCCCTGCTTGGCGATGGCCACTCTGAAGGTGTTCTCGGGCGAGGTGAGCGACTCCAAGGTGCCCTGGAACGCACGGCGTATCAACTGGTGCAACTTGCCTCTCTGCTGCTTGTCGGAAAACGAGGTGGTGGTCTCCATGTTGTTGCCGGTGGTGAAAAGCTCTTCGATCTGGCGGAGCTCCTCGGGGGTGATCTGGGTGAGCAACTCGGCGCGGTCCTCGTCGCTCAAGACGTACTTGGGCTTGGCCTCGGCCTCGGCGGCCTCGGCAGCCTTGGAAGCCTTGATGGCCTCGACCTCTTCCGGCGTCTTGTCGGCCAACTCGACGCGTTCCTGCTCTCTGCGTTCGATTCTGCGTTCCTTCTTGGACTTGCCCATGTCGAGCCCGTCGTCGAGCAAGTGGACGACGTTGCCGTGCAAGTCAATCTCGTTCACCTGGAAGTCGGAGTACAACTGCTTGATGGTACCCGTGAAGCCTCCGTCGGTGCGGTACGACTCGTTGATGTACGAGGTGATGCCCACTTGGTCTTCTTGGACCACCTTGGCTGCGCGCTCGTTCTGGGTGAACTTGGGTCTCTTGAGGTCCACGCTGCAGTCCAGCTCGTTGTGTCTCTTGGCTGGTGCGGCGGTCATCGTGCGGAATCTGGTTCTGAAAAAGGTAAATAGTTATTGCTTAACAATCTTCATGGGTGGTGGTGGTCATCTCACTTTTGAATTTTTCAACTGCGATGGATGCATCACCGCGAGTCTGGCGGTACCTGAGAGTGGAAAAAGATAGAGGAGCGTTAGGGGGAGCGGGGCGTCTGCCGGCTATGCTGCCGGCTATGTTGCCGGCTACGTGTGCTGTGCCGACTACGTGTGCTCTGCCGTAGCATGTGCGCCGTAGCCCGCGGTCCTTTGTAATGCCCCCCGCTAGCCTCTTCTGCCCTTAGCCTCTTGTGGCTGTCCACAAATGGGACCCGCGTCGGTACCGCGATAAATTTTGCAGTCTAATTGCATTTGCACCACCACACCGCCAGAGCCACTAGCTAAACAGGAGGTCGCTAATCGTCGCTATGAAAGACAGTACTACCATTTTGCCCAAGAGCCAGGCGTACCTGACGTTGGACTCCACGTACCGGCGGTGGCCCACGGAGTCGCGGTTGGGGCTCCGGCGGGCGGCCACGCGGGTGCTCGGGCTCTGGAGCGAGGAAACGGGCCCCAAGACCGCCGAGTGCTACAAGTACGTCGAGCAGAAGCAGGAGGAGAACCTCATCCGGTTGCGCGAGCTCTTTTTGAACGGCGAGGCGCGCGGGCCACACGAGGCGCCCGCCAGCAAGGCCGGCTACCCCCGGCGGGGCGCGGCGCCCGGCAGCGCCCAGCGCACGGTGGTGCTCTCGGGGATCCCGCCGCGGTGCTCGGTCAACACGATCTTGGCGCAGGTGTGCGGCGGCCCGTTGGAGCGGTTGGTGTACCACGAGCGCCAGGCGGCGCCCACGCTCGAGTTGCACTTCATCTACGCCGAGCACGCCCAGCGGTTCTGCGAGTACGCCCGGGGCCCGTCGCTGGTGGTCGTCGACGGGCAGCGGCTCCGCGCGGCGTGGGCCGGCCCCACCAACACCGACAGCTTCAGCTACCACGCGCCGGCGGGGCCCGACCCGCTCACGGGCGACCTCACGCAGTCGGCGTGCCGGCGCACGTTGGTCTTTTCCCAGACGGTGCCCCACAAGAAGGTGCGCAACTCGCTGAAGTTGTTCTTCCCGGACCCGCGGGGGCACTTCTCCGACGGCATGCGCGTCGACGTTGTGCGCCGCGACTTTGGCCGCTTTGGCGGCTTGGTGCACGTCGGCCCGGTGGTGTCGCGCAAGTTGTGCTTCAGCCTCCACTTTGCGGACGTGCGCTCGGCGATACGGGCCAAGCGCGAGTGCGAGACGCCGGGGACCGATCTCCACGCCCAGTACGACGGGTGGACCGTGTGGTACGGCCGAGACTGCACCGACCGGCCGTGTATGTACGTTTAGTAAAAGAGCCGTACGGCTGAGCATGCGAGAGCGTAGCGGAGCGGCAGCGGAGAGACGGCGGAGAGTGCGGCGCAGAGCGAAAGCGTAGCGAGAGCGCGCACAGGCCAGAGCGTAGGCGATAGTGCGGCGTAGGGCCAGGCGGAGATAGCGCCGGCAGAGCGCATGTAGAGAGAGCCGGCGGAGCCCAGCGGAGCCCACCGGAGTGTCTGGAGCTACCGGAGCGGGTGGAGCCCCCGGAGCGTCTGCAGCTGCCGATGTCTCCACCGGAGAGTCTCAGCTGCTGCTATCTGTAGACGGAGAGTCTCAGTGCTCTCGCCGCAACCGTTGACTCCAGACTGCCCGCCCGTTTGGGACCGATTGTAAACACCTGCCGCACGCAAAAAACACCAGGCCAAATCAACCGTCCTTCACCAACTCCCACCCCCGACGCTTTGAAACGAAAGAGCGCCAGCACGCACGAGTCGCCCGCACGAGATACCCCCCCGCCCGACATGTCCCAGAGAACGCCCTTGCGGCTGCGGTCGTCGCTCGCCGGCGCGGCCAGCCCCGCGCCCACCACCAAGTCCCGCCCCAGCATGACCGACCTCCGGCGCCCGCCGTCGCGCAGCATGAGGCCCGGCTCGCGGCCGGGCTCCGCGATGGGCAGCTTCGGCGGCTCGCCCGCCAGCAGGCCGTCGACGCCGTCGTTCCGCGCCGAGCCCTACACCGGCAGCATCACCGTGTCGATCCGCCCCAACCCGCACAGCGTCACCCCGGGACAGCCGACCCCGTGGCTCGTCCTGGACGCCGCCAGCACCATCGCCAACACCGCCGACCACGCCTCCTTCAGCTTCGACAACGTCTTTGCCCCGGACCCGTCGCTCACCAACCGCCAGGTGTACGAGCGCTCGTGCGCCGCCATCGTCCACAAGTTCTTGCACGACGGCTTCAACGGCACCGTCTTTGCCTACGGCATGACCGGCTCGGGCAAAACCTTCTCCATGAAGGGCTGCGACAACGACCCGGGCTTCGTCTCCTTGGCCATCGACGCCATCTTCGCCAAGATCGGCGCCGATGCCGCCAGCCACTCCCACACCATCAACATGTCGTACTTGGAGATCTACAACGAAAAGATCATCGACCTTCTCCACGAGACCAGCGGCCTGCTCGCCCCCGACTTGAAGATCCGCGACGACCCGGTCTACGGCACCAAGATCGTCGGCATCTCGTCGCCCGTCATCCACACCAAGGACCAGCTCCTCGACCTCATCCGCAGGGGCGACAACAACAGGAAAACAAGCGCCACCGACTTCAACGCGCGCTCGTCGCGGTCCCACTCCATCTTGCAGCTCCGCTTGACCACCGCCAGCTTGGCCGACAACACCACCAGCAACTCGACGCTCTCGCTCTGCGACTTGGCGGGGTCCGAGCGCGCCACCTCCAGCGTGGAGCGCCGCAAGGAGGGCTCCTTCATCAACAAGTCGTTGTTGGCGCTCTCGACCGTGATCAACAAGCTCTCGCTATCGTCCACGGGCCCCGCGGTCCCGGGGACCTTGGAACACATCCCGTACCGAGACTCCAAGCTCACCCGCCTCTTGCAGCCGGCGCTTTCCGGCTCGTCGTTGATTCTGATCTTGTGCACCATCCACTTGGGCTCCCCTACCAGCAGCCAGCTGTTCACCTCGGAAACGTACAACACGTTGCGGTTCGCGGCCAGGGCCAAGGACATTGTCATGAATGTCGAAAAGAACAAGTCGTCGGCGTTGGTCGACGGCGACGCTCTCAAAATAATAGAGGAGCTCCGCCAAACCATACAGGTGCAGAAGAGCGAGATAGCCGTGTTGAAAAGCGGCAACCCGCAGAGCAGAGCGGCAGGGGACGACACAGAGATGGACGGCGTGCTATCGATGCAGATGAAGCTCAGGCTAGCGCAGGTGGAGGCGGAAAACAAGATCTTGAACGAGAGGTTGGAGCACTTTGCTCGCTTGACCGATCTCCAGAAAACGGAAACGGTGATTTTGAAGAACGACACGTTGAACGACATCTTGGGGTCCGGGGTGGACTCGCTGCAGGTGATGATGGCCAACCTCGAGGACTTCTACAAGAGAGTCAACTACGAGATGGCGGAACAGAAGTCGTACATTGGCCACTTGGAGACCCAGCTCAAAAAATCGCACCAGACGGCGCGACTAGACCAGGACACCGCGCGCGCAAGCGTCGAGCGGATCAGCGACAAGCAGTCGGAGGCGATCATGAAGGAACAGGAGGAGGAGATCATGCTGCTCCGCGAGCTCCTCAAGGACAAGGACCACTTGATCAAGAGCTTGACCAAGACGACCAAGCTCCGCCGGTTGGTGGAGTCCAACGCCGCCAACACCTCCGACAGCCTGCTGGCCGAGCACGACAAGATACACGCGAGCCGTGGCGACCGTCCGGGCAAAGAGAACGGGTACTCCGAGCTACGTCTGTTCAAGATGGGGCCCAAGGCCGACGCGCCGGCCGACGCCAAGGGACTCAGCTTTGTAATTTAGTCAATAGACAATCAACAAGGATATTGTAGGTGGTATTGAGCGATCCCCACATTGTCCCCCACAATGCCCTCACAATGCCCCCACCAACTATTGATCTCGTGTCTAGATCTGAGCGTATATGCACGCTTGGCACACCCCACCAGAGTGGCTGGCCTGTGTGCAGGACCGCCCGCATATTCCAGATACCAAGATAGCCGACAGCCACCGTGACAGACTTGGCGGGACGGGACTTTCGGGTATTCAGCACGACGTGAGATGAAGAACCTATTTCGGAAAAACAGAGACAGGACCGGGCCGCCGGCGGGGGGCGGCGCGGGCCGCCGTTTCAGCGAGCCGGCGCCGCTGGGGCGGCCAGGGGGAGCGCGGGGGGCTGCTCCGACCGGGCAGCAGCTCCGCGGACCGGCTGGGGACACCGCCGCCGCCGGCGACGTGCGGTCGCTCGGCAGCACCAGCTACGATCTCTCGCCGCTGGCGTCGTTCACCGCGGAGTCGGTGGCGCTCTCGGAGTCCGACACCTTGTTCCACGACAAGAGCCACCGGATGGACTTGCAGGAGACGTACGACGAGAACTTCACCTTGTACCTTCCGTTCGTGGTGCGGCAGATGCGCTTGCGGGCCCAGCGCGAGAGGGACGAGCTTGCACGTAGAGAGAGAGAGGCGGAGACCGGCGCGTGGCTGCCCAGCGGGAGCAGCGCCAGCGACGCAGCGACCGGCCCGCAGGGGGCGGCAGCGGCCAAGCGGGCGGGCGCGCCGCGAGGGGACCCCGGCGTCTACGGCGACGATGCCTCGCGCTCCAGCGACTCCGACGACAACACCATGTTGGACGACCCGCTCGGCGACGCGGCGGGGCCCACCATCTTGGACATGCCCACGCGCAGCTTCATCTACAAGCGCGAGATGGTGTTGGTGTCGGAGTTCATGAAGTCGTCGGTGCTCTTGTTTCCCAGCCGGCTGTCGTTCGAGCAGTTCAAGGAGCTCCGAAGCCTCAAGCACGGCGTGGACGAGTCGGCGGTGTACGACGGCGAGGGCCGCATCCGAAGAGTGTCCAACGCCCTGATCGTTTCCGGCGAGCACACCGTCGAGACGCGCCCGCACATCATTCCGCCCGAGTTCAAGCTGAGCGGCGTGGGCTTGCCGATCCTCAAGATCCACACCCCGTACCTTTCCTCCTTCCGCAAAAACGCCCCGTACATGCACTTCAGACGGTACAGAGAGTTGCCCGTGAAACCCACCCGGCCAAGCGAGCAGCGTGCCCTCGGCTCCGCCGACAAGGACAGCGACGAGAACTACGAGTCCTTCCACTTCTGCAACGTCCACTCAAAGTACATGCACCGCGCCCGACGCTTTATCTTCACCTTCAGCTTTGGCGACAACAGGGAGCCCACAACAGTGCTCTTGTTTCTGCACAACGAAAAGTCCTTTGCCGATTTCAACTATAAGAACACCAGGTTCAGGGTCATTGGCACCTCGATTCCCGCATCGTATGTCACCAGCCTGACGCCCCATTTCAAGCTCTTGGTGATCGACGACGACAAGCCCTCCTTGTGCGACAATATCGTCAACAAAAAACCCGGATTTGAGTTCCTGAAGATCATCAAGCGCCGCAAGAGCGCCACCGACTTGAACCCGGGCCCCAAACTTAGACCGTCCACCTCCAAAGACTCCGACGTAGACCCCGTTGAAGTCTTTGACCAAAATGATCCCACCAAATTCCCCAACCCAAGCACCGACCCGGAAAACAGGATCTTTGACCAAAGTGGCCCCTCGGGCGCCGAAAAGATCTCGTACGTTAGTGACGATTTGCCCCCCTTTGGAACGTTCAAGGACTCCGCTCTATACTCGAGACTGAAGAGCTTGCTCCCCAAAAAGTTCACCGAGATTGGCAAGGTTGAATGCTACCAACATCTGTTGGGACGCCAAACTACCGATATGGACAGCACTCTCTCCGTAGACGAAGACAACTTGGTCATCGCATGCATCTTGACTTGCTTGAGGGACGTGTCAGTAAGGAACTCCTCGAAGGGTCTGCCGGGTGGAGCCAAAAAATTGAGTGCTTTGAACAACAACGCCTTTTCATACAACTTGCAAATGTGACTGGATGATTTCTTGATTTTATTGTGCTTTGTGAGTGGCATTGGCTCAGTACACGAGCAGCGTACCGGGGGCAATCGTTCTTACTATATATTTATTACTTTGGATAGGATTAAAGTACATGGCTGTATTCGTTTGTTTGGTGAAGTTGGGGAGCTCAATAACGTTCGGGGGATCTGGATCTGTCTCTTCTTCTGTTTGGTGATCTTGACGGCGATCTTGAGTACTTTCCTCTTCCGTAGTCGCGTCCCTCGCGGCTGTCTGGGCCATCACGAATATCATCTTCACGCTCCTCACGGCCGTATCTTTCACCTCTGCCTTCGTATACGGGATCTCTCAGTTCGCCGCGACCACCTCTGTAGTCTCTGTCGCTGTATCCGCCTCTTCCGCCTTCGTAGCCGTCAGCGCCACCTTCGTAGCCTCCTCTGTAGCTACCGTAGCCTCCTCTTCCACCTTCGTAGCCACCTCTGTAGCTTCCATATCCGCCTCTGCCACCTTCGTAGCCTCCTCTGCCACCTTCGTATCCGCCTCTACCACCTTCGTAACCTCCCCTGCCACCTTCGTAGCCTCCTCTTGGGGGGTATCCACCTCTTGGAGCGTAGCCGTAACCTCCTCTTGGGGCATAGCCGTAGCCGCCTCTAGGGGGGTATCCGCCGTATCCGCCTCTGGCTCTTGGAGCATAGCCAAAACCGCCTCTTCCTCTGAAACTTCCTCCTCTGGATCTGGTGCTGTATGGGTCAGATCTGGCCATTTGGACGACCAAACCATCCTTCAATGAGTATGGTAAGGTCTTACCGTCCAATTCCAAGGCCTTTTCACAGTTTTCAAGCTCCTCGTACTCTACGAAGGCGTATTTTTCGCCATCGTCTGTTCTTGGAGGAGGGATATCCAATCTTACTAATTTGCCGAATCTTGATGAAATGTTAGTGACTTGTTTGTAAACGGCATGTTGCGGAATGATTACTAGATCGGAATCTTTGTTGAATGCTTTGCTAATGTTGAAGGGCTATTCCGGGAAATGATGTCAGAAGTGAATCCGGAAACTTGAAGAGGACGAGGATGAGGAGGAGGAGGAGGAGGAGGAGGGAAAGGAGGAGGAGGAGGAGTGATCGGGAGGGACGATCGGAAAGTTCAGGAGGGGATGGGAAGGAAGAACAGCACTGGTCGTAACGACAACGGGTGCCAGGGGGAAGCTTTCGGGAAATGAATCGAAGTTGGACAGTTGCAAAAGGAACGGAAGGGACGGTCGGGACTCGTGGGAAATCAATGATGAGTTGGAAGTCGACAGGATGGGGATCGAAGCACAGTGATGTGGGTCGGCTGAATCGCCTGCCCCATGGGGCCACACAGGATTGTGAGTACTATCGGGACCAATAGATCAAAGGGTCAGAAGAAGAAGCAGGAGAAAGGATAGATGGCAGGGACTAGCAGTTCGAACATGTGGAAGCTGGCCCAAGATGGGCCGGGAGACCTGGATGGCAAAAAAACAACATAGTAAATCATCGGCACGACGCGGACGGTACTTACTTTTCGAAGTCGGGTGCTAAGTCAGCGGCCTTCGACTCTTTGGAGAACCCAGTCACATACAACGTGTTCTTGGGCATCTTTTGTTGGACTGTTGGAGTGGTTGTTGGATGGCGGGAATGTCGATTGTCAAGTGGAGGGTTTTGGTAGGCTGTCGCGGCGGTACGCGCACGACGTTAGCGAAAAGCGTGTGCCCTTTTTTGCCGCGACCGAAAATGGGCACAACACGACACAAGGGCCGAAAAACACGCCTGGCGACGGCGAGCGTGTCTGCAGGATCGCACTACACACAGCTCTCGTCAGGCCTGTCGGGTGTGCGGCGCTGCATGCAGTGCGAGCCAGGGCCCTGCAGAGCGGAGGAGAAATCGGGAGTCACGCGGAGGGACGCCCAAGATCTGCACGTGACGTTCAGTCGCGTGCGCGTCTGTCACATGACGGGCCCGCCCGGCAACACTACCGCCCCTGTGCGCCAGGCCCCTCTCGATGGGGCCCAACATTTTTTCCAACAAAAAGCCGGTCCTGACGTGCGCCTGCAGGCAGACGCAGCGTCCAGCGCCCACAGCAGTGACCGCTCGTCAGTCCTTGCAGGCAGCGCCGGTTTAGGGGTACCAGAAATCTCGAACCTTCCCACCTGAGCTCACAAAAGTGTCAACCCTCGCACCTACAAGCACTTTTCCTAAAAACGTCCTACGCGCATAACCTGAGGGAGGAGTTTTTACACAGCAAATCCAAACCAGACTGTTTTCAACAAGCAGGCCCCAGCGTCCCCCACTCCTACCACCACAGCGTCCACGATATTTTGCTTCTAGCCTTCAGGAGCCCCCACCCCCATTCCGCCTACCGCCTCACTAGTAAGGTGAACGTAGTGCTCGTCCCCTAGCACCGATTTTGCATCACGCCAAACCGCCCAGCCATGACGGCCTCTATGAAAGATGACAACACGAATAACATCCTCGACTACAACTTCCTCACCGGCTTGGACCACGACGAGCCCGACATCTTGGACGAGTTTCTAGACCAGCGTGTCTACGACACGTTGGAAAATAACACCCCGGTGCCCGGCGTGGTCAAACTAGAACAAGGTGAAATGTTGGACGACTTCTACACCGCCAACCCCTCCAACGAGTCGTCCAGCCACCCCAGCCACGACTCCACTTCCAATACCCCTCTGAACGACTACCTCTACATCGAGCCTTCGCAGTACGCAGCCTCCACCGCTACCGCCAACAATAGCATTTACGCCAGTCCTTTTGATAGCAAGCCGTCCGTCGCCTCCCAGCAAACCGACTCCACCTCCAACAGCTCCTCCATCAACGGCGACGAAATGGACATCACCAAGCGCCCCTCCACCTCTCATTCTGCCGTGCACTCCATCTCACAGTCGAGCATCAAGCTCGAGCCGGCCACCCAACCATCATATCCCACATCCCAGCTAGCTGACTACGAAATAATCAGAGACGAGGTCTCCAAGCTCAAATTTGGCAACCACTTCATGAACCCGTGCCCGGACTCTCTAGCCGTTCCTGACCCGTCATACCTTGATTTCTCCCCAGAAACAATGGCAAAGCTCCCGTACCAACTACAAATGTTTGATTTGCCCACCTACTCAAGAGTTGAGACCCAGATCAAGTTGAACTTCACCCTTAGCCCTCCTCCCAAGATGTCCCTTTTGCACATTCCGCAAGACTTGATCTCAAAGAATAAGTTCTGCTTGAATCAACCCATGGAATCCTTGAGTGATAACTTAAAAGACAGCATGTTGCATTTGGACGCCTATGTTATGACGTCCGACTTGAGAAAGTCCTGCAACATTTGTCCTAGGTGTATCAAGAGAGAGCAGAAGAGAGCGTCAAGAATAAAAGTGGGGTACAATGAGCAAGAGAATATGCAACAAGATGCATCGAATAGCTCAATGGCCGCGGGTGCTGGTGTGGTCAAGAACAATCCCAATTCTTGGGCAGACGAGAAAATGAAGAAGAAGGCCATCATCTTTAACTGTAAGGAAATCATGTCGTTTCCTCCTCCTTCCGGATTGGAAAACGATGTAAGCAAGTCTTTGGAAATCTCGGCCAGAATAATATGCTACTGTCGCCATCATAAGGAAGCGGACGGGTTCAGATTGTTATTTGTGATCACGGACAAGGATGGAGCAATAGTTGCCAAACAACTCTCCTCTTCTATTGTCATCATGGACAGAAAGAAGAACACCTCGAATAAGAATGAAAGCTCGATGCCCAACTCTATTGTTGGCTCATCGACGAATCTTCAGGATTTGAAAGAGGAAGCTGAATATGACAAGAAGAGAATCATCTCACAAACCAGTGACGCTGAAGTAGCCAACCAGACTTCTGCACTGAAATCAGAAGTAGTGACTCCATTGAATATGGCTACATCAAGTCAATTCCAGGATGATGAGTTAATGGAGAGTCTCCACCATCCTTTATCGCCCCACTCCATTGACGAATCGGTATCTGAACCACAGACAAATACTGAAAACAGTGACGGAAGAGGCTTCAAGAGAAAGAAGCTCTCTGTCGATGATTCCTTGAACAGTTCGTCTAATCCGATGTTTAACGGAGGGAGTAATGGGTTTTCGCCTATCAGCAACAGTGATACTAATTTATCTGCATCCAACAACTTCTCGATGGCAAAACCTCCTCCTCAGTTTGGAAACCCTATGAACTTCCAGTTAGGGTTATCTTCGATAGGCTCTAGTAACCAACAAGCCGCCTCGCAGCAAATGCTTCCATCCATTCAAAGGGTGGTACCTGGTCAAGGACCGATTAGAGGAGGAATCGAAGTAACGCTTTTGGGATTCAATTTCCGTCCTGGTTTGCAGGTCAAATTCGGAGCTAATCAAGCCCTTGCCACACATTGCTGGTCAGAAACGACGATAGTGACCTACTTGCCTCCGGCATCTCAACCTGGCCAAGTATTGGTCAGTTTTGATAACAATGAAGCGTTGATGGGTGGAAGTCAGCAGGTTTTCACATATACGGATGATACGGACAGGCAATTAATTGAATTAGCATTGCAAATCGTTGGATTGAAGATGAACGGTAAGTTGGAGGATGCCAGAAACATCGCAAAGAGAATTGTCGGAACTGATAACAGTGCATCTCTTGGTAATAACAGCAACGCATCAGGAATGGCCGGCGGTGCAATTCAGAACTCGATCAATCAATCAAATATTGAATGGTTTGATAACGCCCATAAAGCTGTTCAGCAATTTACGAAATCAGATATGTCCACTGAAGATATTCTTATCAACTTTCTTTCGTTGGTTGACTTACCAAACTGTCCAATTATAATTCCAAACTGGCAATTATGCAATGGAGAGGGACAAACCTTATTGCATTTGGCCACACTTCAGAAATATTCAAAATTGATCAAGTTTTTGATAACGCATGGTTGCAAGATTGATATCGAGGACAATCAAGGAGTTACCCCATTGTTTGTGGCTTCAATGTGCGGATACCGTGACTTGATCAAATTGTATGTTGAATGCAAATCCAACTGGAACTTGAAACTTTCGAATGACAAACATTTGAAAGACTATTGTGACATGAATGTGTTGGACATATTCAACAAATTGGAAGTTGAAGCTAATCCAGAAGATTTTGGAGATGCGTTTGCCTCGAATTCTTATTCAAAGGATAAGCTATTCAAGTCAGTCAGTTTGGATTCTTTGAATTCGATGTTTACCATGAACTACGGTCGTCACATCTCCAAGATGGTTATGGAAGAATCGGTAGAGAAGGCATCGGATACTGAAGGAGAGGACCGGTTATCAGCTGGAAACCCAGTTAATATTCAATCTGCCTCTGCTTGTGATGAAAGCAACTACTCTTCAGAATTTGCCGATTCAGAGTTTGAATCTCATGATGACGAAATGTTGGATACTGATGACTTTGATGATGATTACTTTGAAGATGAATATGAAAGTGACTTTTCAGTAAGCAGAGTCGAGGAGCCAAGTGCAAATGTTGGAGCCGAGCTGCTGTCGAGTTCTACCAACAGCACCATCATAGCTGGAAATACTTCCGGGTCTGATAGTGAACAGAAGGGATTGTGGCAAAAGGTGAAGGACGTTTTCAACAATGATGATTCGGACAACTTACCATCTTATGATGACTTGTTCCCCTTTGGCCCATCCTCGTACTCTTCGAAGCCTAAGACTACCACGGAAGAGGAACTTAACCAAAGCTCCAAGGAGCAACTTGCCATTTCAACGTTTGCCAACCTGACAGAGTCGTCATCCAAGACGTCTGTTGGAGCAATCTCTGAGGAACAACAGGATGATACGGATACTGCGTCAGACTCGTCGGAGGATATGGTAGTTTCGTTTATCAACCATCCAAGGAAAACTGTTGAAAATGACAAAATGTTGCTCTTTTTCTGGTTCCCGATGTTGATCTGTCTTGTTGGTACATTCTTTATGGTGTCCGTGATGGGCTACAGATTTGAAATGATTGAAAACATCAAGTTGTACGTTCGGGGCACCCTTGGAAACATGATGGTCGGGGGAGAGAGAATCGGGAAAGTCTTCGATGACGGAAACCGTCCGAAAGTGCTATCTTAGGATTTTAGGTTCTACTTCTACGTTAGTCGGGTAACACGAACCTCGATGATTTGGATATAGTTTTATATAGTGGGTTTTGATTGTGAAGGTTATCACATTTTTTAATATGGTTTATTGATTTTGAATATCTGTAATGTGATTAGCTGATCGCTATTAGCGCGGCCGCACGACCAATTATCCTGTGCCCCCAATAAGGGAGCCATCACATCGGGACAGCTGAATGCCCACACCACCCTCGTCACCGTAAATGAGCAAAATCACCTTGTTGTTGAAGAACAGCACCACTCCAATAGACCCATACGAAGTCAAGTTCCGAGAAAATGGGTTCGTTCCCGAGTTTGTTCCCCTTTTGCTGCACACCCATTCGGACAAACTAGCCACTGAAGAATACCTTGCCAGCAGTGAGTTTCTCCGAGAAGTCGATGTGTTCATCATCACCTCCCAGAGGGCCGTCGAGATGTTTGATTCGTGTCTTCAGACCTTGACTGAAGACGTCAGACAGCAAATTTTTTCCAAAGTCGGGTACACTGTGGGACCAGCGACCTTTGAGGTTTTGCAGAGGCTCGGGTTCCGGGATGTTAGAGGCGGCGCTGCTTGCGGCAACGGCAGCAAACTAGCAACATACATGCATGGAGAATTGAAGGGGGGGCCCCAAAAGATTGTCTTTTTCACGGGAGAGATACGAAAGGACATCATTCCCAGAATGCTCAAAGGCTGGCAGTACAACTTCCAGGAGAGGGTCATCTACAAGACCGAGGACCGCAACGATATCATTGACAACTTCAACACATCGTGGGGCCATGTGTTGGGCTCCGAGTCGCCGAGCTGGATCGTCTTTTTCAGTCCGCAAGGCACATCGAGCATTGTAGAGCATTTGAAGAGCCAGTGTCTTTCCAGAGTAAGGATTGCCTCGATTGGACCCACCACAGAAGAGTATTTGCTCGAAAACGGAATCACCCCTGACATAGTTTCTCCCAAGCCTGAGGCCAACTCGTTGGCACAAGCTATTTTGAACTTCGAGTCCAACGGGGCCTAGTGCAAAGCGAGGCGGGGTGCACGAAGGCGCCTTTACCGTCATAATAATCTCAAGTACTTTAATAAATAGCATATGTAACATAGACCATATTACCTTCATTCTCGAGGTAACACTAGAGCTGAGGACTCGTTCACTTCTTGGCTGTTTTTGCGACCTCAATGATTTGGTGAACGGCTGCTGGGTTGGACAAGGTGGAGACGTCGCCCAACTGGTCTTCTTCTCCAGCCAACACCTTTCTCAAGATTCTCCTCATGATCTTTCCGGACCTAGTCTTGGGCAAATCGTCAACCAACAAGATCAACTTGGGAGCAGCGAAAGGACCGATCTCTTTACGAACCGTCAAAACCAACTCTTTCTTGATTGCGTCCAAATTTTCGCCGGAAATGGTGGATTCTTTCTTCAAAGAAACATAGGCTGCAACGGCTTGACCAGTCAAGTCGTCGGCATATCCAACCACCGCACTCTCTCCGACCAAAGGATGTTCAATCAAGGCTGCTTCAATTTCCGCGGTGGATAATCTATGCCCCGAAACATTGACGACATCATCGACTCTACCCAAGATCCAGAAGAACCCATCGGCGTCTCTAGCAGCACCGTCGCCGGAGAAGTAGTAATTGGGGTAAGGCTTCAAGTATGTGTCGATAAAACGACTGTAATCGTTGAAAATACCCCTGGTTATGGAGGGCCAAGCAGACTTGATAGCCAAGACACCTTCAACGTTGTTGTCCTTCAACTCTTCTCCGGTGGTAGGGTCCAAGATCTTAGGATCGATGCCGAAGAACGGCAAGGAAGCTGAACCGGGCTTTGTTGGGGTGACTCCGGCCAAGGGAGTCAACATGTGAGATCCAGATTCGGTTTGCCAGTAAGTGTCCACAATGTGGGCCTGGCCTCTTCCGATGTTGTCATTGTACCAATGCCAAACTTCTGCGGCGATTGGTTCTCCAACAGACCCGAGAACACGCAACGACTTCAAGTCGTACGGCTCAACGTGTTTTGACCCAGCTCTCTTCAAGAGTCTCAAGGCCGTGGGTGCAACGTAGAACTGGTTGACCTTGTATTTGTCGACGATTTCCCAGTATCTCGAGTAGTTGGGGTAGGCCGGGGTGCCTTCGAACACGACTGTGGTTGCACCGGCGAGCAAGGGCCCGTAGACAACGTATGTGTGGCCCGTGATCCAGCCCACGTCACCAGCAGTGAAGATCACGTCTTCCTCGTGCACGTCAAAGGTGTACTTTGTGGTCAAGAGTGCACCAAGAAGGTAGCCCGCTGTGTTGTGCTGAATACCCTTTGGCTTCCCGGTCGAGCCCGAGGTGTACAACAAGAACAAGGGGTCTTCGGCGTTGACCGGCACTGGGGGAAAGTACGGCCCGTACTTGTTCATTTCTTCGTGCCACCAAAGGTCTCTGTCGGAGTCGAAGGGCACATGGATGTTCCCGGTTCGCTTGAACACGATGACGTTTCTGACGTTGGGGCAGCCCTTGAGGGCCTCGTCGACTATTTTCTTGGTCTCGATGGTTTTGCCGCCTCTCTTGGACTCGTCGGCGGTGATGACGATTCTCGAGTCGGCGTCAAGGATGCGGTCTTTGAGCGAGGTCGAGGAGAAGCCCGCAAACACCACCGAGTGCACGGCGCCGATTCTGACGATGGCCAAGAGCGTGACGAGAGCTTCTGGGATCATGGGCAAGTACACGGCGACCGAGTCGCCCTTCTTGACGCCTAGCTTGGTCAAGGAGTGGGCCATTTTGGAGACCTCCTTGAGCAACTCGCCGTAGCTGATGATCTTGCCCTCGTTGGCCTCGTCGGCCTCGAAGATGATGGCCGGCTTGTCGGGGTTCTTGAAGGCCCATCTGTCGACGGCGTTGTAGCACGCGTTCAACTCGCCGTTGACGAACCACGCCGGCAAGTCGCCGTTTGTAAAGTCGAGTGCGGGGTCCTGGGGAAACCTGGCGTGGTCAAAGGGCCGGGACCAGTGCAAGCACTCGCGGGCCTGGTCGCCAAAAAACTTGTTGGGGTTGGCGATGGACTCGTGGTAGAGTTTCTTGTAGGTGTCGTAGTCGGGCAAGTTGGGCTTGGAGAGCGATCTCTCGAGGAAGCCGGTGGGCGGGGCCAATAGCTTTTCGTGGTCGAGGGTGAGGTGGGTGGATTCTGGCATGGGGGGCGGGCGCGTAGGGGTGGACGAGAATCGGGAGGGAACGCTGGTGGGAGGACGGGGAAAAAGGGGGAGGGGCCGGGCGGGTGTGGAGGTTTTATACGACGAGAGGAACAAAGCGTTGGGTAGCGCAGATGGCCAGATGGTGTGGGGGAGGGGGCGTTTTGCGCAGGCGAGGAGGATCGGAGTTAGACACCGCTGGGCATCCACTCCCGCAGAACCGGAGTGGTCTGGGGGGGTCCGCCATGGCTGCGGAGTTAGAAGCCAGCAACGAACTCCGAAACCGTATTTGCGCTGGCCCAGGCCGCAAACGCAGCCGGCTGGGGGCCATGGCGGCGGGCAGCGAACAATGACCGGGCTGGTAGCGGGCGGCCAGGGGCAGTCGCCTGGTGGGCCCGCGCCGGGGAGTCGCTAGCGGCGCCGCGCCGCCCGGGGCCCGTCCCGCCGCCGTTGCCAGTCTGCGCCGGGGGCCGCCGCCCACGCCTCGCCAGAGCGCCTACACAGCGGGCGGGACGTACCCCACAAAATCGCGGTCATTTGTTGGATTGCCACACCCAATCGCGGCGTATTTATTATGCGCGGCGCGCTAAATAGGCTTACGCAGCGAAAAGGCGGCCGGCCCGCCATCTCGGCCACAAGGCAGTAGGCGTGCTCCGGCAGGCACACTATTGCGAATTGAAATGAGCGTTTATTTTATATACATACCGAGTCGTTCCGTGGTCTCTGTTACTGTGTGCTGGAGCCTCCCAAAATCCCGTAATTGGGGACAGCCGTGCTATTAAATGAAGGGTGGGTGAAGTGATAAGGACGTCCAAGGACGGTGACGGGTCACCTGATCAGCTAGTGATGGTCGTGGCGGTGAGCGTCGTAATGAAGTGATGCCAAGTGGGGGGTGGTGATGCCTCGTTGAGGCGTGGTGCTGCGATGGAATTGTAGGCGTGGGCGCAGTGGCGATGCCTGTGGTTGCACAGTGCTGCGCCGGCCTCACATCTGCACTATCTTCGGCGAAGGCGTGCTGCTGGCGCTCGAGTCCAAGGTGGCGGGCGGCTGGTTGATTTTGGTGAAGTCGATGCGGTCCAAGATCTCCTTGGCCCCCTTGGCAATCAACTTGTCGCCCAAGGTGATGCCCAACTTGTCGGCCTCCTCCTTGGTGTGGATGACCGCCTCCACCTCGTCCTCGACGCTGTCCTCCCCGTCGGGGCTGACGATGGTGGCCTTGAAGGTCAACACCTTGGAGGCGACGTCGTATGCAGTGTGGACCCCGATCGGGACGGAGCACCCTCCCTCCAAGTAGCGCATCAAGGAGCGCTCCGCGTGGCAACGCAACGCCACGGGGATGTCCTCGATCTGGGCCAAGATCAGTTTCATGAGGTGGTCGTCCTTGCGGATCTCGACCCCCAAGGCACCCTGCCCGACGGCGTAGTACATCTCGGGGGCGTCCAAGCGCTGGGTGATTCTCTCGCCCAAGCCGACTCGTTCCAAGCCGGCGGACGCCAAGATAAGACACTCGTAGGGCGAGTCCTCGGCGTCCAATTTTCTCAACCGGGTCTGGATGTTGCCCCGCACGGAGTCAAACGTCAAGCCCGGGTAGTTTTTGATGAGCTGGGACGATCTTCTGATCGACGAGGTGCCCACCAAGGTGCCGGCGGGCAACTCCTTCAAGCTGGCGTACTTGGAGCCCGCCTTCATGACGACCGCGTCACGCGGGTCCTCGCGGTCCAAGATGCATCCCAACTCGAACTCCTCGGGCAAGTTGGTGGGCATGTCCTTCAAGGAATGCACAATCAAGTCCAACTTGGGGAACTCCTCGACCGCGCTCAACAAGAGAATCTCGAGCTCCTTGGTCCAGAGCGCCTTCCCGCCGAACGAGTACAACGGCTGCGTCTGGACCTTGTCGCCCAAGGTGCTCAATGCTAGTATGGAGCACTTCAAGTGAGGAAACTTGCGGAGGATGTACTCGCGGACAATCTCGCTCTGGACCACCGCCAAGTTGGACTTGCGGCCGCCGATCTGGATGTGGTTGTTGGGGATGTCAAGGGTGGGTACTTTCATGGCGGGTTCTATGCCATATGAGAAGGAGGTGTGTGGGAGGCTCTCGAGAACAGTGTGCATCAATGCTCGTCGTAAAACCGGAAGAGATCAATTGAGCGTGGGAAAAATTTGGGTGCACGGGTCTAGAAAATAGAAAGCACCGATGAGGACGTGGTTCGTGGGGGCCTTTTGTAGCAACGAAAACGAAATTCAGAAAGATGAAGGGTGATGCGGAGGAAGAAGACCAATGGCGAGTGCTGCCCAGATCTGTGCTGATAAACCAATGATAATATACGTGAACAAATCTTACAGAAGTGAACTTTTTGAAATCTCTAAATTTTTTTTCTTCCTAAAAAATTTCTTTTTTCGGGAGCTTTCTTTTTTGTATTGTACGGGTGAGCAGGCCGGTGATTGCAATTGGTTTTCGGGGGGGAGAGAGGCAGAGGGGGAAGGGCACGGTTGGCGGAGCGAAAACTGAAAGGCGGACTTTTGGACTTTTGGGACGATGGGAGATGTGACTTTTCAGAGAGCACCGGAGAGGGAACGGCTCCTCTTATATGGCAAGCTTCTTCGTATGGGCTTGTGAAAAGTCGGGCTGGGATATATTTTCTGTTTTGGGGGGAGGGGGTTTGGGGTAGCGGCGTCGTGTGCAGGGCTTCTTTGTTTCACCAATCAGAGTTTTTAGAAAGTAATATGCGAGAATAAGATGCGAGGCTTTTGGAAAAAGCGGCCCCCATGACTAAGGCTAAGGCTGATACGTTGTCAAGGCCACTGCGCGGGCCGCAGGAGCCCATTGTTCGCGCCCGGTTGGTTGCAATGGGGATCCGATGGAGGTCTGTGCATTCCGATTGTCCTGAAGCACTGTTGAGCCTCCCGCCTGCATGCCGGCTCTTTATGCTTGACCGGTGGCCCCCATAGTGTGCCTCCCTGGTGCATGTAAAAATATCGCTACATTCCCTATCTTATAATTTGAATTATACAGTGGATATTGTTGCAGAGCACTCAATTGTCCCGCGACAATCGCCACTGGGTGGCCGCACCGCACGGCCAGTGCGGCCCGCACTCACGCCAGCTCGCTAGAATTGAACATCTCCCCGGCCAGGTCGTTCTCCAGCCCGTCGTCGTCGTCAAACACCTCGGAGTCGATCAGATCGTTGAACGAAACTTCGGTGATATTGTATATCGACGTGCCCAAGGTGGCCGGTCTCGCCTCTTTTCTCCCCCTGGCGTCTTCGCCGTCGCTGTGCGGGGCCTGAGCCTCGTCACTTAGACTTTCGTGATTCGCCAACATGGTTTCTTCCATGTCGTGTATCTCGCCCCCTATTGCAGCAGGAGCGGGGGCCGCGCCGGCACCAGTGCCCGGGCTGGTGCTGCCGGGCACCGCCAAACTGCTGGCAAGCATCTGCTCCAATCTGGCAAGCCGGTCCAAGATTTCGTGCTGCCTTTGTGCTCGCTCCACCCTGCTTTTCCGCTTTCGTACGTCTCTTATCTCTATATCCACTCCGCCGCCCGTTGCCTTGTTCAGCACAATCGTGCTGGCATTGCTGTGGGAACCCACGTCGCTATTGTTGGTATGCACCTTTTCAAGTAGTGTGCCTGGCACGAGCGCATTCAACGTCAAACTCTCCTTGGGCCCGCCGCCGTATTTTTTGTCGAGAAAGTCGTCGATAAAGAGCGAGTCCGTCGACGCGGTGCAGAAGTGGCCCCCCAAGGTGCTGTTCGACGGCGTGGTCATCATGTCCTTGCGGCTGGCGCTCATCATGTGTTTCTTCCCCTGCAACGACCCGGCCATAATATTTTGCCTGCTCGAGCCGTTGTTGTCAAGGTGACTGTACCTTCGCCCACCGCCGCCAGGTGGCTTCCGGAAGATGGAATTCTTCCTCGACTTCATTAGTAATATGCTGATGTCGTCGTCGCCAACCACCTCGTCCTCGAGCCGCGTGGCTCCGCCGCCCTCCAGGCTGAACACCTCGGCTCGGCTCTCCAAGTTGACCAAATCCGGGTCCAACAAGTAGTCGGCGTCGCGGCTCAAAAAGGTGTAGAATTTAAGCTCGTTGCCCATCTCCAATTTCCGCTGGTAGAGGTTGGCGATGCTTTTCTCGTAGATGAAGATGATTATGATCACCGGGATTTTGAACACGTTCATAAACTTCCCCAATAATAATACCACCAAGTAATTCAAGGTCGACCCAGAAACCTTATTGGGCTGGTACTCATTGATCTTGGATATCTTGAAATACAAAATTAGATTTATGGCTTTATGGTAGTGGAACTCCTCGCTATTGTTGTTGTTGATCCGGGCAAACACCCCGCTCAAGACAATCGCCAACATGGAGCTGATGATGAACTGGATTAGGAAAAGGTACCCCATCTGAATCACCTTCCCCAACGAATTATAGTTGTCCCAATTGTTCCATACGGCAGTGGTGAAGCCAAAAAAAACCTTAACCATGCTGAAAAAAATATCGGAGTTGGAGAGGTTCTTGGATAACGTGACAAAACTGAAGTAGAAGCCACTGATTAAGGAAAAGAACAAGCAGATGAGCCCGGCAAGATTCCACACCATCTTCTTCAATGAAAGCACGATCAAGTTGAAGAACTGGTAGTTGTTGAACACGGAAAGAATGCGGGGCAAAAGGATGATGGAGATTAGGCTGAACAAGTCGTTGAAGTAGGGTGGGTTGACGATCTTGAGCACAAATGACACATCGATCAAGGTGATGAGAATAAAGTCAAGGTAATTCCATATCACCTTTTTGAAAAATATGAATTCTATTCCGATCAATTTCATCAAGAACTCAATATTGAAATTCAAACCTAATAGCCAAAACAGCACCTCGACCGCTGGAAATAATTTCCCGGTATCAGCAGAGTTTTTGTTCAAGGTCAAGACAAAGTATAATGCCATGAACATTATCAACTTGAGGTTGATGACCAACGACTGGTACTTGGGGACGAACTTGGACCGTTGGATCACCTTGTTGAAGGTGATCTTGTTGTACTTGTAGTTCAGCACTCCTCTATCCAACAAGCCCTTCTCCTCGCTGGACTCTCCCACCTCCTCCAACTCGGGCGACGCCGAGTCGTTTTTGAGAATCAACTCGCCGTTGTAGAACCGGTCCAAGATGCGGATGATGATGGGCTGCGAAAGAAACCTTTTAGATTTCGCAAGCACGCTTAACTCTAAAGTGTTGAAAATATACCTTTGGTTGGTGCTGAAAAACTCATTGTTCATGGGACTCATGAAGAGAAGATTAATTCGGTTCGATGACTTGTATTCCCGAAGCATTCGTATTGCCAAGACCTCGCAGAGGTTGGCTTTGGTGGTAAGTAGGTCCGACAATATAAGGTTGTTCTCTGACTGGATGAGGTACTCGTACCGCAAGAGTAGGAGGATGAAGACGACACTAGTTGAGTACTTCAGCTGCCTATCCTGGTCGGCCTGAGCCCCCGCTTTGTCGCCCGGGCTGCACCACTTTTGCGGACAGAACTTGGGCGTCTGTTCAATCGGGTAGTTGACAGGAATGGAGGGGATGACCTTGTTCAACTTGGCCGAGAGGGCTTTGGCCTCGCAGAGCTTCAAGATGTTGTCGGTGAGGGGCTTGATCAAGGTCACATGGGTCTCGGGCGTTTTCAATTGGTCGTACTTCAAGCTGAGGGTCACCCGCTTGTTGAGGAGCTTCTGGATGTGGAAATACAAGTGCTTGAACTCCAAGTAGCGGTACTTCTGCTTGGAGAGGTCGGTGCACGGTGGGAACG
The DNA here is from genome assembly GCA_030568635.1 of Suhomyces caryicola. NCBI lineage: Eukaryota > Fungi > Ascomycota > Pichiomycetes > Serinales > Debaryomycetaceae > Suhomyces > Suhomyces caryicola. The sequence goes on along the minus strand of JAJMGG010000017.1, from coordinate 89,327 downwards.
CGCTGACAGACTGACCAGTGGTGGTCTTGCTAAGGTCTCGGGGCCTCATCGACGTAGAACCAGCCGCGTGGGTTTCTTAGACAGAAAGTATAAAGAGATGTGGTGGCGGTGGATCTTCCATCCAGCTTTTCTCCCTCTCGTCATCTGACATTACCCCAAAACGGATATCATTAAACGTCACTTGCCAGGCTAGCACTTTTGTTCGTGTATACCTTTTGCGTGGAAAACGTCAACAAACAGTCCGCCAGGGCTCCATGCGACATGTCAAAAATTAATGGGTGCGAAAGGGTCTTTGCATTTACGGGCCTTTTACGGCCTGCCCAACGTGCACGAGCGCAAGCCCAGCGACGCTTTCACGCAAAGCCCAGCGACGCTTTTACGCAGTGTACATGTCGACGATTTAAGATTAGGCTTCCAGCTGGCGAAAGATTAAACTACAATAAATGCTTCAGTGCGTGGACGAGCGCCCCGTCTTTACGATGGGCGGCCTTCTGTGCAGATGGGCCGGCCCCCCACTAGTCAAAAGTCTATCGAAGACCATCGCCTCGAGTGTACAATAGTCCGCTTCTTGTTGAACATGAAATCGCCGCTTATACTTCACCAATTGCCCCTACCGAACACGACGTGTGATGAAGTTGAACGCCTTCCTCCCGTTCTCCTCTCCTAGGATCTCCATGAAGGTTTCCTTGGGTAGGGAAACCATTTCCTCGATGTTTCTGACCCGCTGTATGATCAAGGGATAGTTGATGTTGTTGATCCCGGGTATGTTTTGGATAAAGTCGATCGGCTCGTCGTTGAATATGGGAGGACCGCCGTCCTCTGTGACCACAGACTTGTTCACCCCCTTGTCAAGGGCGGCTCCGACATCCGGCTCTTCTTGATTAGCCTTCAACTCCATGAATATCTGTGCGGTCTCATAAGGCGAAGACGACCAGATGATCTTCAACTTGGGAAACGATATCAACAACAGCATGATTTTCAGCTGAATGTTTTGCTGTAGCATTTGGTTGGTGGTTGGATTCGTGGGGTTGATTTTCTGAAATCGAGACTCCGAGAAAGGCTCCAACGAAAACGACTTGCTCTCCTCAAACTCAATCAACAAAGTGGGGAGCTCGTAATGCCTGAACATTTGCTCACATTGCTGATATAGTCGACCGCTCTTGAAACTGGAAATCAAGTCGGGAATGGACTTCCTCTCCACACAAATCTTGGGCGACACTATATAATCTCCGACAGTAATCATGCAAGGTACCACGACAATTCCTGCTCGGTACAACAAGTTTGGTAAGGACGATCTGAATTCTCTCACATCAACAACCACTCGAAGTTCGTCACTGGCGGTTCGAAATCCAGCTCCTCCGGCTATACGAGTGTTGAGTATTCTGTCTCGATTAATCTGTAATTTGTGGTTATCGAGGGCAGTATCAAAGTGTTTACTGAGTGACGCCTTCTCCCTGATAAGTCTAGTGAAGGCTTCCTTTTCTTTTTTGATTCGCAACAAGTGCTTTTCTTCTTCAACCGACGTACCGTAGTACATAAAGTATGTCTTGGCCGGGTTGTCCTTGTTGATTGCCTGATATATCTCCACCCGCCTGATGAAGGACAAGTTGGGCTCATACATTATGATGTATGACGGTGAGATCTCTTGAAGAAGAACATCATTCGTGCGTTCGTTGTAGCACTGTATGAGGATCTGATCTTCCTTTCCTATGTGTTCGAAAGTAGGTTGAATGCTCTCGTAAGTTCCACCTTCTTGCATCAAATACTGACTCAAATCTGGAAACCCTCCTTCGTTATCTCCCAAGGGCTCCTCCAGCTCATCTTCATCTTCGACTACTTCGCTCCGCAACTTTTCCACTATTTCCTCATCAATATCGGCGGCTTCGGAATTTTTTTCAACACTAGAGCCGGAGTATAGTTTTGAAACCCTAGCACTTGAAGAGTCACCTCGGGTTCTTCGTCTTTTGCTCACTGGTTGTCCGTTCCTTGTAAAACTTTTTGAGATGTTGATTTTGTTTTCTTGTGCAGTCTGTTCACTTGTTTCTGAGCTCTGCCCAGCCTCTTTATTGCTCAAGTCGTTATCAATTTCCCTTTGCACGGCACTTATCTCTTTCCAAGCCAAGTAAGCATTAATTTTCTGAACCATGTAGCTCCTGAAGCTGAATCTCTTCCTGCCTGTCATGTGGTTCACTCTGCCTTTCAAGTTTCTAAGCAAGGAGCTCAATTGTTCTACCACATGAGGACTGGAGCACATGATGAGTATTGGTCCTTGGTTCTTGACATTTGTGGTTGCTTTTTCATGGAGAATGTCATCGATGAGTATTCCCAACTGATCCCACTTGGGTTGCTCCTCCAACAAGTATTCTTCCTCCACCACAATTTCACGCGCAACACGATTTTCACTATCATCGATTACAGATGGTTCCAAAGATCCTTCCTTCTCGTTGTCCAAATCGATTACCGAGCTTTTCTCAACCTTGATTTTTCCTAGTGCCCTTTCCCTGGCATACGCGATAATGGTATTAGAGTCATCCAAGTTCAACCAGGGACTCATGGAGACATTCGAGCCACCTGTGCTCGCGTGTTTGATATTCAGGTTCACAATGCCCTGGACGATTTGGTAGAAACTGATCGAATCCAAAGTAACTAGGTACTTTAGAAGATCGGTCAAGGTGCTGAGGTCGTAGACCAACTGCTTGGACGTGTACGTCAACCTGTGCCAGTGGGAGTCGACCGACATGCGTATTCTTCTGACGAAATCGGGGTCGTGGACGTTTGCCATGTCCCAGTATTCTGTAGCCAAGTCGTAGTTGTGTCTCTTGAGCTCCTGCAAGCATGCTTGAATACACGATAGTATGGCTGACTGTATTTTGGTCATTTTGTACGACAAGTTGGTGTTGATCTCGGTGACCGATCTTCTCTTTTCGAGTTCGAGTCGCTGGCGGGTCAGCAAGTTCTTGCCTCTGAAGTTCAAGGACTGAGACACCTCGACGTGGAAGCGCGGCCACAACAAGACGTTGGAGATTTTGAGCACCTTGAGCTTGGTGGCCAACGGCGAGAACCCGGTGATCGACTCGGGCTCGTCCGAGACCGCTTTGATGAACCCCCAGTCGTTCTTGTCCCTGTACAAGCTGATGATGAAGGCCTCGTTGGAGGTCTCCTTGATGCGCTCGGCGTGCAAGATGAAGAGCCCCGTGACGTCCTCGGGCGAGATCAAGCCCGAGAGAAAGTCCACCACCAAGACGCGCGAGGTGATGGAGATGATGCCTCCCTTGAGGTAGGTAGTTTTGCGCTTGCTGGAGGTGTTGTGGGAGTCGCCCGTGATCTCGACAAAGGGCGGGTCGTCGTCCACCGCGTTGTCGTCCAACCAGTGGAGGTCGACGAGCTCCTCGCGGAGCCGGGCGATCTCGTCCACCTTGCCGTTGAGGATGAACACGAGGCTGCGCTTCTCGACCGGCGCGTGCGTGCCGTGCTGCAACGTGACGGACGTCGACGTCAACGCGTGGAGAATGTTGGCCGAGATCGCGTCCCACCCCAACCCGCGCCCGAGCACCAACAACGAGTCCTTGGTGAGCATGTCCTCCAAGATCTCCTGCTGGAAGCGGAGCGGCAACGTGCAGTTGACCAGCCGCCCGGCGTAGACGGGCATGTTCTCCTCCACGACGCGGACCGCCATGTCCGGGGCGGCGTCTTCGGGCACGGTGTCCTGTGGCACCGGCTCCCCGCGCGGCGGCGCTTCCGTGTAGCCTTCGTCTTGCTCCACGAACAAAGACATTGCTGGTGGCGTTTGGTGGTACTGGCAAAAGTGAGCCGCCAAAAGGGCCCGCGCGCACAGACAGTGAAGATCATTGCCTGACTGCACCACAGACCCCAAGCAGCCTACGCGCTAAATCTACAGGCAGCCTCCCACGCAGCCTCTACAAGCAGCCTCACGCCTCCACACGCTATGGACTTCGCCAGCGCCCCCAGCTTGGACAAGGCGGTGGTGTTCAACATCGTGCACCTCCGCAACATCGCCAAATCGACGCTCAGCCTCTTGGACGAGTGGAAGGAGTACAGCGACCCCAACAACGTGGCGGTCGACCGCATCAACAAGTCGAGACCCAACCCGCGGCTCATCCGCGAGGTCAACATGGACGAGCCGGCGGCGCAGTCGGGCGGCGCCAACGCGGGCCCGGTGGACGGCAACTACGCCGTCACCTACAAGTTGTTGCTCCAGAGCCCGGCCGGCCAGTACTGCTACGGCTACGAGTCCAAGGGCGCGTTGCCCTTCTTGCGCGGCCCCCTGGCCGCCAGCCCGTTGGGAGTGCCGCTCGGCGGACGCTTGCTCGTCAAGAAGGGCACGCAGATCCAGCACGGCGTGCTCCTTCTCACCCGCTTCAACTGCGAGTACTTGGGAACCGACGGCGTCGACCAGAAGTTGTTGGACACCTTGAACGACGGAATCGTGCTAAAGTACATTGATATTCTACAGGCGGAGCTACGCGCAAGATAGTGGCGGGAATCACGGTGCATTTCGGCAGATTCCACGGAGAATCGTTTCTAGTAGAGTGTACGGCTGCCTCTCGGGTGTTTCTCGGCATCGCTGGACGGTGTAGCTGGCAACACGGCCTGGAGCATCGGCCAACCGCGTACCGGCAGTCAGCACTTGCTGTTTTACGACAGAGGCTCGTCAGAGCTTCCATCGTGTCGATAGTTATTCAAGTAATAGCCTCCATAACGCGTGCTCGTCTTTGAACTGGTGGTGCACCAAACTAACCAAGTAGTAGTCGTCGTGAATGGAGTTCAACAACTCGTATGTTTTGCTATCTTTCTTGTAGCATCTGGCCCATTCGATCCAGAGCTGGAATGCCTCTTCTCTCCAGGCTTTGAACGAGTCGTAGTCTATAATTGTTGGCTGTAACACCTCCTTCAGAGGGAAAACACCCCAGGTTATGGCATTCTTGCTGTTCCGCTCGTTGGGCCCGATCAGCAAGTTGGACTTGATCTCTCCCTTGGAGTCTCCGGTATAGAAGGTAATGTACTTGTCGTCAAACTGTGGCTTCAACTTTGGATAAATGGTCTGGTCCCATTCCTTCTTCGATATGAAGATTTCCACAAACGCCTTCTGGTACACATAACCATTGGTGGGGCCCCACCCAAATATCCTGTCGGACGATCTACATCCGTTCACAGCAGGTTGGGAAGATAATGTGAACCATCCGTTTTCGTTCAATTCGAAAAGCTCTTCTTGGATCAATGCTGTTTCTGGAGAAAGGGAAGCATCGGCCCACGGCAACTTTTGGATTCTGCCTGTCAAGTAGCCAGTGAACACCTTTGTCAAGTCCTTGGTCGACTCGGGGCTTCCCCAAATGCGGGCGGCTTCATCGAGGGATTGAATCTTCAAGCTGGGGCCATAGCCATCGATTTCACCGTATGCTGGAGAAGTAGAGTCACCAAATCTACCATTGGGGAAATCATCCCAAGTGGCGTCCTTGCCGAGGGCGCCCTTTCCGGTACTTATATCTACAAGCACTTGCTTATCCTTCAATAATGCTTTTCCCACAAGACTGCGTTGGGCTGACAACGTCAGAGCCACGTCGGCTATGCCGTTTTCGTTCACGACGGAGGAAGGTCTTCTCTTGGTCCCCTTGGGAATAATTTTGGAGGTGAGTTCGTCGACCTCGTCGTCGTCGAGGTCGGAGGCAATGACGTCTTCGTTGTTTATGGTGGTGCTTGGGCCGTCCATCACAGATCTCAAGACGTTCGATTTCTGGACAATAGAAGCCACGGCCTTTTCCAAGTTCAAGCAGTAGAAGTGGTACCCTTTTATTCTGCCCTCGGAGCGGGCGTCGATCTCGTCGATGATTTCGGTGATGACATCCACCCCGATGCTCTTGACGGCGTCGTCGTCGGTCTTGGACGCGTACAACCTGCTGCCAATGGCCTTCGGGATCGAGGCGTGCGACAACTTGGACGCTCTGGTGAACACATGGTAGGTGGTGACCGGCATCAAGCCCGGAATCAAGATCATGTCTTTCAACTGTGGGTACGAGCGGAGCAACTTCTCGTACGCGAGGAACTTTTCGACGTCGAAGAACAATTGCGTCACGATGTAGTCGGCGCCCGCCTCTATCTTCTCGATCAAGTACGGAATGTCTCTCTTGGGGTCCTGGCCCTCAATGCCCGACCCGTCCACATGGCCCTCGGCATAGCCGGCAACCCCGATGCAGAAGTAGTCGCCGTACTGCTGCCTGATGTACCTGACCAAGTCGACGGCCGCGTTGAAGTCGCAGTTGGGCGTCCAGTACTCCTGGGCCCGGGGCGGGTCGCCTCTCAATGCCAAAAGGTTTCTGATGCCGGCGGCCTTGGCACGGGCAAGAGCGTCGTCGATGATTTCCTTGTTGGTGTTGGTGCAGGTGAGGTGCAAGACGGTAGTCAAGCCCAAGTGGTTCTGGCACGTGGCGGCCAAGTCCAACGACTTGACGCTGGTCGAGCCGCCGGCGCCCCAGGTGACGGTGATGAAGAGCGGGTTCAACGCCAGCATCCGGTTCAATCTGGCGAGGAGGTTGCGGAACCCGGCATCGGTTTTGGGCGGGAAGAACTCAAACGAGATGAACTTCTCGTGCGGCTGCAAAGCGCTGATCTTCTCCTTGATGGTGGCCATGGTGGTACTGGAAGAAGCGACTGGCGGTGCTGGGATCATTCTTTTGGCAGCACCGAAACGCTAAAATTCGCTGTCTCACGTGCCGCTCCATCACTGTGCGACTTTTGACTCGGGGAGCGTGCAACCAATCAGTGATTCTGAGTCAGAGGATGCAACGCGATAGCAACACACGCCAACTCGCAGTCTGCGGTCCTCGCTTCGCTGTGCCCGTCGCGGCAATACTCGGAGTCTCCGGGGGAAGACTGCGACCGCCGCAACGAGCGATCTCTACATTCCTACGTGCGCCACCAGAGACCGGAGAAGCTCGCCGTCGGTCACTGCCACCACGGACGCTCTTCAAACTCGCCGCTTCCCCTGCTAGCGCTCTGGGTCGTCCTCTCATCTTGCTTCACGTGCTTCTTCTTCGCAGACGCTGTGTATTCTCATTAGACCTTAGACTGCACTGTACTCTCCTCGAGCGCTATTCCCCGTCACCTTCTCGACAATCTCGCGGACAAAGGCAGGGATTCCTCGCAACAACTCCAAAAAGTTGTCAAGCACTTCTCTCAAAGCCGTCTGAAAGTCAATGGAGTTGCCCTTGTTGTACTGGAACCACGCGCCGCCGATGATGTAGATGCTCAAAAACAACACCATGAAGATGAAGATCCACGTGAACCACCCCCACGTCTCGCCGTCCTCGTGCGGGTGCTTGTCCTTGTTGCCGTGCTTGTCCTTCTCGCCGGAAAGACACGCGGCCTTGGTCTTGACGCTGGTCTCCAACGTCTGGCCGTCCCACCGGTTCAACACGAACTGGCCCTCCTCCTTGGCGTCGTCGTCCTTGTTGGGGCAGATGAACCTCAACCGCGCGTCAACCACGCTGTCGCCCCACTTGGCGTTGCGGTACAACACCGAGATCCCCGTCTCGTCGTTGTTCTTGCCGGCGTTGGCAAACGGCTCGTACGACTTCTGGAGGTCCGAGCTGAACCCAATGATCTCCGTCACCAACGACTCCTTGTCCACCTTGACGGACGTGATGCCGCAGAGCTCCGAGTTCTTGGGACACTTGCCGCTGTCCTCCTTCACCGCCTCGCACACCCCAAAGTACCACGTCGACGTTGTGTGCGATGGTGGCGTGTCCTTCTCCAGTGTCACGGTGTAGATGCCCTTGAAGTCGCCGAAGCTGTATTTGGACAACTCTTCCGCCGAGCAATCAATCGCAAGGGCCGAGGCTGCCAACGCGGCGAGAGCGGTTATCGTACTTTTCAACATCGTCCTGTTTGCGCTGCTGATACAGATGGGTGGTAGTAGCAAAAGTCACTGCTCCTGGGCGTGAGGCGAGTGTGACTGCCGCTGGCGATACGAAAACAACCTGCGGACCGTAACCCGCAAACGCCTCTCCGCTGCAGGTTGCGTCGTCCGGTCACGTGACTGGAGATCGCGTGCTCTCGCGCTCGCGCGCTCGCACTGCTCCCCACGTGATCTGTTCCGTTCGGCTACCCCTCCCTGCCTCTGGCCGTCTTGCAGCTGCTCCGAGGACCAGGCCACCATGTGACTGAAATGTGGAGACCAGATCCTAAATTACAAACCTGCTTAGTTTGGAAATAATCGAAACGCTTTCTCGAATTTCTTCCTTCTTCTTTCTTCTCATCCCCGTTGCTTCATTTCCCCCCCATCCACCATGGTCAAAGTTACTGTCTGTGGAGCTGCTGGCGGCATCGGCCAGCCGTTGTCGTTGCTCTTGAAGTTGAACCCACAAGTGTCGGAGCTCTCGCTTTTTGACATTGTCAATGCTAACGGTGTCGCCGCCGACTTGTCCCACATCTGTACGCCCGCGGTGGTGACCGGCTACCAGCCCAAAGACAAGCAGGACAAGACCGCCATAGTCAACGCCTTGAAGGGCACCGACTTGGTGATCATTCCTGCCGGGGTCCCCAGAAAGCCCGGCATGACCAGAGCTGACTTGTTCAACATCAATGCGTCGATCATCCGCGATTTGGTGGCCAACATCGGCCGCACTGCGCCAAACGCTGCCATCTTGATCATCTCCAACCCCGTCAACGCCACCGTTCCCATTGCTGCCGAGGTGTTGAAGAGATTGGGTGTTTTCAACCCCCGCAAGTTGTTTGGTGTCACCACCTTGGACTCGGTCAGAGCCGAGACCTTCTTGGGAGGCTTGATAGACGTCGCGCCCACCACTTTGAAGGGCAAGATCTCCGTCATCGGTGGCCACTCCGGTGACACCATTGTGCCATTGATCAACGTCGACAGCAGCACCGCGTCCAAGGTCGCCCAGCTCTCAAAGTCCCAATACGATCTGTTCATCCACAGAGTCCAATTCGGTGGTGACGAGGTCGTGAAAGCTAAGAATGGCGCGGGCTCGGCCACTCTCTCGATGGCTTACGCCGGCTACAGGTTTGCCGAGGCCGTCTTGAGCTCATTGGGCGGCTCCCCCGCCAACTCGTCGTCGATTCCTGATTCCGCGTACGTCTTCTTGCCAGGCATTCCAAAGGGTAGGGAATTTGCTACCGATTACGTTCAGGGCCTCGATTTCTTCTCGGTTCCTGTCGTGTTGGAAAACGGAGCGGTCAAGTCGTTCGTCAATCCTTTCCAAGAATTGAAGGTCTCGTCCGATGAACAACAGTTGGTCCAGAAGGCTTTGGATGGTTTGAAATCGTCCATCGATCAAGGCACCGCCTTTGTCCAAGGGTCTAAGTTATAGTTACTAGATGTAAGACCTTTTTCAATATACTTGTGTGACGCTTGTGAAGATGATGGTGACCGTATGCTCCGAGTGGAAGGCGGTGGTTGTCACTTGGTGCCGAATGCAAAAAGAAATCACTTGATCTAGCCGAGGATCGAACTCGGGGCCTTTTCGGATTTTACTGCGCAAAGCACTTGTAAACGAAACGTGATAGCCGCTACACCACTAAACCTCAAGATGTAGTTAAAAACCAAAATTAATCAAGATATAACCAATTTTAGTCCCTGAGAAGAAACGTACCACAAGAGCCCACAACTGGGTATCAGATGACGCACTCGATGCAGTGCCTCATTCCTACTGGTCAGCTTGGCCTGCAAGACAATAGGCCAGGTTTGCGAATTTCTGGAGGCACTTCCTGTACGTGGCCAGCTCCACCAGTTGCGGGAGACATTGCCTTCGATCCATTATGATGTGATATGTACAACGATGACGTTTCAACAGCATAACAATCTGCCTGCGTAGCGTAATGGTTAACGCGTTTGACTTCTAATCAAAAGATTGCGAGTTCGACTCTCGCCGTGGGTTTGTTTGCGGTTTTAGCTCAGTTGGGAGAGCGTCAGACTGAAGAGATTCAGTCACAGTTAATCTGAAGGTCGTGTGTTCGATCCACACAAACCGCATTTTTTTGCATCCAAGCATCTTGAACTCAAGCTACTTTCTTCAATCTTTGTGATAACTTTTCTCGTACTGACCTGGCACTATATAGCACGATTTCCTCAGCTTGAGATAGTGTCAGTTATTCCGAAATGGGCTCAACCATTCAGGCTCGAATATGCAACCTTCGTGGGAGCCCGGAGTGAGGATAAAGTCTTTCTTTTCGCAGCAAGCACACTTGCATCAACCAAGTTGTTACAATCGTGATTATACGTTCTCGATCTCTTCGGGAGACCTTTACCTGTATCGCCATATTGGGCTGCACCTGAAACTGTCACCATGGCATAAGTATAGCTTTGCGGTGGCCGAGGTTATAGAACAGATGATAAGATTACATTCGTTCTTGCATCTTCAACAGCATCTCTGAATCGTATTCACTGTTAGTGTCTGCAGAAGCGCACCTTCGTGGTCGCATTTCAGCACTTTTCTACATTTTCAGCAATTAATTTGCAATCAGCCACAAGGGCCATGAACTACACTGCGAATTAGTCGTCGGTGTAACTACTACATTGGTGATCGAAAGTAAGTTACTGATATTAGTTGTGTACTCGGACATATATCTGATTAGATTTCCACGTACTTGGAGACAGACACCAACCCTCTGTCCAAATTGGCCCAACTGACATAGTTGGGACTGTAATGGAGGAGTTCCTTGTAGGCGGGGATGGTTTCGGAGGTCAGTTCCAAATTTTGAGAGTCGGATGAAAGCGGTCCAAGGTCGCCCCAGAAACACTCGACCTGGACTCCGAGCTTGCGAACGACAACGCTCTCTGTTTCGACGGAGTCTGCATCCACCAAATTTGGCACCCATTGGAAACCAATGTGAAAGTGTTTGTCCCACTTCAATTTGTTCAATTGGATTCGGTTGATACCATCCAAGAGCTTGTAGACGTAGTTTCCATCCTTGTCTTTAGAGAAGCCCTCGGGGATCGACGAGGTGTCGACTTCCTCGGTGCCGAATCTAGTCACGTTCGCATTGTCCTTCTTGTCAGCATAGATGATGACTGTTTTCACCGGGGCATTTTCATAGTTGTTGCGTTGCAATAATTCGGTGCTTGATTCGCTGGCGTTGAATAATAAGTTACAGACCCTGTTGCTTGGGGCTTTGATTTTGATCTCTCCAGTCAACAACCCAAACGGATGGTCAATGTTGGACGACGAGTTTTTGAGGATATCGATTCCGAGATACTCATTGAAGTTGGTGACCCCACTTGATAAATTTGGAGGCAAGACACTCTTGTATGTGCATTCTTGCATTCCGTCAGACAATGGGTTGCATGATAATATATTGTTCGATTCTTTCAAGGAAGGAATGTCTTCTAACACTTTCTTCAATGGGGAGTGCTCTCTACCAGCAACGTGAACATAAGAATCCTTGGATGAAGTGTTCAAATCGATCGATTGGATGAATCTCAATTTGAGAGGGTTTTCTTGATCGAAAGAGTCTGTTTGGGCTACTAATATCGAGCCAAAAAGCGTCACCAACAAAAGGGTCACCACGATGATCCTATTGAACTTGAAGACAAATGGCAAGAAAGGAATGGCCCAGGCGGCTGCAAACGATCGTGCAACTTGGTAAATGAATACTTCCGAGGCCAATGACTCTTGAATGGATTTGTTTACTCCATCCAACAACAAGAACCCTGTGTTATAAATAATGAAGGATGAGAGCGGAACGACAACAAGAAACTGAAGTGACCAGTCGTAACTGAAATATTTCTTAGTCAACAGTTGCTCTTCAAAAGCAATGATGGACGATCCTGCCGAAATGATCTCATCACCGCTCTCTTCATGAGCTCCGTAATCTGCATTGCCATTGTTCAACAATGGTTCGTGTTCTTCTATCTGAGGAGTTTGCTTCCTTGAGCTGGTAAAAGTCCAGCCGATGAGACCCAACAAGGTTCCAACTGACTGTAATAAAAACAACAAGATAATTGGAAATTCGCCGGTATGATCGTCGCCAGCTTTGTTGTTCTTGAGCTTAATGGTAGTCCACAACAAGGAGACCCAACTAAGGAACGAGATTTCAATAAGGATAATCAATTTTTTGTCATGGTTGACAGTCTTGTATCCGCCGAAAATAAGGTTGATACCGTTTAAGATGAAATAGTTCAACAAAATGAAAACGGAAAACAAAACCACAACAAGCAATACCGGGGAGGAGTTGACGATGAATCTGTTGCTTGACACAAGTAAATCACTAATGAGCCTCAATGCGAACACGGATAAGAATAATGAGACTGGGAATTTGATAACATTGATGAAGGTCAAGTTCCAGTTCTTTCTGTGGAAGACCACAAACAAGAAGGGAAGACTGACCAACGGAATTAATACCAAAAGAACAATGCCAGCAACTACCAATTTGAAGATTGGAACAGCGTAGAAAGCATTGAACACACTGGTGAAGGCTGCAAGATCGTCGTTGGAGGAATCGTTCTCGTCATCCAAGTCAATTTTCCCAGCGGTGACGTTTTCCACAAAGTCTAACGAGTTGGACAACATGTGCCACAAAGAGTTGATGTTGATGTTCTTGATACTATCACCTGCGGTGTGGTAAAGGTCTCTTGGCTTGTAGAAGGCCAAGTCGAGGCCCCTGATGCCGCCGGCTTCCTTGTAGACCTTGTAGTCAGTTTCACTGTGGATTAAGCGATTGTTGAAGCCCTGCTGGAAAAGCGAGGTGGCATACGGATATCTAACACCCTTAAAGTACTTGACGATTCCGTAGTCGGTTCCTCTGAACAAAATGGCCTTTCCGCCGGCCCCGGTGCCCTCCAAGTTCAAAAAGTACTTGATTTGAGGGAACCACGGGTGGGACAAGAAGGCGTTTGCGCCGTATAATCCAAACTCCTCGTTGTTGTTGAAATTGAAGATGATGGTACGCTTGGGCTGGTGGGCGCTCTTGGACGTGTACCAGTACAAGACCCCCAACAAGCTGGCGACGCCCATTCCGTCGTCGGTGACCCCGAAGCTCGAGGGAACCGAGTCGTAGTGGGCACTGAGAAGAAGGGCGGGCAACTTGTCGTCGGTGCCGTTGATTCTCACCAACAAGTTGTTGCTCTCGTAGTAGGCGACGGTGTTGGAGGCGGCGCCCTTGATGTTGTACAAGATGTTGTTGGTGTAGTTCGAGTCGTTGTCGTACTCAATGTACGGCTTGGCGGCCACGGCGTGGACGAGGAGCTTTTCGAGGTAGTCGTGGACCGCGTCGTTGCCCCTCGAGGCGTAGGGGTGCTCGACGGCCGCGATGTTCTGCAAGTCCAACCAGGCGCGGTGCAACACGTCCTTCTCGAGCTCGTTGTCGGGGAGACTCACCGAGTACTCCAACGAGTTGTCCAAGAAGGACACGACGGCGGTCAACAACAAGGTGACAAACACGAACAAGGTCAAGGACGTCTTGCGGTACCCGAAGACGGAGCGGAAGCCTCTCACGAACACGTTGGCGGGCGCGGAAGGGTCTTGCTTGTTCTTGGAGGAGGCCTCGAATCTGGGGGAGCCTGACTCGGCAAAGTCGCCCGCTGGCTGCGTGGTGGTCTCGCTGTCAGCCATTGCGTAGGGAGAGCGGAGCGGGAAGTGGTACGGGGGGACGTAGCGGGGAAAGACTCGGCGGTGGTGAAGCGGCGATGAGTCGAGGTGGCTGGGGGTTGAGATAAGTGGTGAGGCGCCGGAACACAATAGCAAGGGACCGGCGAGCGGGCGGGCACGTGACCGGCGCCCCGAGGGCCCCAGCCGGGGCGGCGCGAAGCCCCCAGCCGGGGCGGCGAAAAGGCCCCAGCCGCAGCAGCCGCCCGCGGTGAGTGTCTCACTTTTCAGCGACGAGCGCCTTGCGGATCGGCTCTCTTGGTAACGTTGCATCCACCACCACCAATGACTTCTACGTTTGCGCCATTGAAGAACGACTTGATTCTCAGGGCCGCCCGGGGGGAGAAGGTCGAAAGACCGCCCATCTGGATTATGGTACGTCGAGGCGCCCTTTTCTATGCCCGCTGGCCAGCCCCAGCGATGGACTTGATACTGACCGTGTAAAGAGACAAGCAGGACGCTACTTGCCCGAGTACCACGAGGTGAAGGGCAAGCGCGACTTCTTCGAGACGTGCCGCGACGCCGAGATTGCGTCCGAGATCACCATCCAGCCCGTCGACCACTTTGACGGGTTGATCGACGCAGCAATCATCTTCAGCGACATCTTGGTGATTCCGCAGGCCATGGGGTTCGACATCCAGATGGTCGAGGGCAAGGGCCCCGTCTTCGTCGACCCGTTGAGAACGCTCGACGACTTGGCCCGCGTCGACTTCAAGCCCGACATCTTGAAGAAGTTGGACTGGGCGTTCAAGTCCATCACCTTGACCAGAACCAAGTTGAACGGCAGGGTTCCTCTTTTGGGCTTTGTCGGTGCCCCGTGGACCTTGTTGGTGTACATGACCGAGGGCCAAGGCTCCAAGATGTACCGCTTCGTCAAGGAGTGGATCTACAAGTACAACAAGGAGGCCCACCAGTTGTTGCAGGCCACCACCGACGCCTGTGTCGAGTTCTTGGCCCAGCAGGTGGTCGCAGGGGCCCAGATGTTGCAGGTGTTCGAGTCGTGGGCCGGCGAGTTGGGCCCCAACGAGTTCAACGAGTTCTGCTTGCCGTACTTGAGACAGATCGCCCAAAAGCTTCCGCTCAGGTTGAAGGAGTTGGGCGTCAAGGAGCAGATTCCGTTGACCGTGTTCGCCAAGGGTGCCTGGTACGCCTTGGACGACTTGTGCGAGTCTGGCTACGACACCGTCTCGTTGGACTGGCTCTACAGACCCGAGGACGCCGTCAAGGTTGTCAACGGAAGAAGAGTCACCTTGCAAGGCAACTTGGACCCCGGTGTGATGTACGGGTCTGACGAGGTCATTTCCCAGAAGGTGGAGGCGATGATCAAGGGCTTCGGCGGCGGCAAGCAGAACTACATCATCAACTTTGGCCACGGAACCCATCCCTTCATGAAGCCCGAGAAAATCGAGCATTTCTTGAAGGAGTGCCACAGATTTGGTGCTCAGTAGTGACATTCAAAAGTAGTGAGATTTTAGCGGTAATAGAAGAGCGCCGGAACCAAAACATCGGGGCATCGCGCCGCTTCGACCATGACGCGTAGGCACGGCTGTGTCCCCATGCTGTAGGAGCTGTAAGTTGGTGTCTGGTGGCAAGGCGTGACTCACAGTGAGGTGCCATTTGCAAGAGGCTGAAATTTCGCACGGTAGCAAGAACGCCAAATCATTTTGCACCAACTTCTTCCACCCATGGCAGCCTCAGTGAACAAAGACCACTTGTACCTCTACGGATTGGACGACACCATCGCGCGGTCGTTGGAGCTCTTGTACTTCGACTCGCTCACCTTGAAAAAGGTGGACTTGGAAGACGCTGGCGACAGCGAAGTTGCACCCCAAGAGGCGAGGCCCGCCACCCGGCCGGACGACCCCAACTACTACAAGTCGGACTTGCACCGCTTCAACCTCAAACGGGGCTTGAACAACTTGCCGCCCTTGAGCGAAGAAGAGTTCGAGGAGCTCCTCGAGGTCCAGTCGATCGAAAGCTTGTCGGGATCCGACAGCGACGAGGACGAAAGCTACGAGGCCGAGGACCAGAGGAAGTTGAAGCTGTTGATCGAGAAAATGACCATCAACAGCATTCCGGAAGACGAGGAGGAAAACACCGTCAGCCACCTCAACACGAAAACGCCGTTCGTGTTGTTCAAATCCGCAGCATTGCCCCTGGACAAGGCGTTCGGAGTGTTCAAGGTGATGTTCACCCCGAGCGGAATAGAGGCTCCGTTGGACTCCGTGAAGAGCTTCCGCAAGACGGGAAAATCAGCATTGTTCATGATTGGCGGTGGCCACTTTGCCGGTGCCATAGTATCGCATACGCGGAAGAACACAAGAGGCAACGACCCACACATGAAGGTGTCCAAGTTCGAGCAGGCGGTGGACATAATTGCTTCCAAAACCTTCCACAGGTACACAGTCAGAAGAAAGCAGGGTGGTGCCCAAAGCGCCAGCGACAACTCAAGAGGGAAAGCCAACTCGGCCGGTTCCTCGATCAGAAGATACAACGAACAAGCCTTGATCGAAGAAGTGAGAGCATTGTTGCGAACATGGAAACACCACCTCGATGACTGTTCGTCGATATTCATAAGAGCCAATGGCCCTGCAAATAAAAAGATCCTTGTGGGATACGAGGACAGTGTCTTGAAGAGTAATGATCCTAGAATCAAGTCTTTCCCGTTCACCACGAAAAGAGCCACCACCTCTGAGTTGAAAAGAGCGTGGGTCGAACTCTCCTATTTGAGTGTCGTCGACTTGCCGAGAGTGAAGGAGAGTACCAAGAAGAAGCAGAACAAGGACCAGAGCGAGACAAAGGCCAACGAAGCACTCGAGCCGGAAAGAACTCAGGAGGAGTTGGCGAATGATGCACACACCACCGAATTGGTGGGGTTGTTGAAGAGACAGAAGGCTCCCAAGTTGCTCAGCTATTTGAAGCAGCATGAAATCGACGTCAACAGTTTCAGATTGAGCCCAGAATCGAGGTACGTGAACAGCCCTACGCTTCTACACTACGCTTCGTCCAACAGCTTATCCTTTATGGTACTGATTTTGATAAGTAACTTGAAGGCCAACCCGGAACAGCTCAATGAAATAGGCAGAACCCCCGCCCAAGTCTCGGGGGACTCGAACACGAAGAAGTCGTTCCAAATCGCAAGAAGCAAGCTCGGAGAAGACTTCTGTGATTGGGAAAAGGCAAAAGTGGGGGCGGCCAAATCAAAGGAAGACTTCGACAGGGAGGAGAAGGAGTTGGAAGAAAAGGTGAGCGAGAACAAAAAGAAGCTCATTCACGAGGAGTTGCAAAGGAAAACTGAATTGGAGTTGAAAACACCCAAAGCCCATTCGGGAAGTAGCTTGGGAGGAACAGCTCTTCCGATAAACGAGCTAAGCGGACTCTCCGACCAACAGAAAATGCGCATAATGAGAGAGCAAAGAGCCAGGGCAGCTGAGGCGAGATTCCGTTCCACATAGAGTAGAAGGAATGTACATTCCAACGTATATACCACTTAATAGAAGATAGACTCCAAGGTCGGTTATCCAACAAGAGCCCCGCTCGGTTCCGACTCCTTTATCATGAAGTAAGTAATGGGGACTTTCTTGTTCTGAGCATCAAAGCTCTTGTTGCTCAATATCTTCAAGAGCACCGTATCTTTGATAATGCCCAGGTCGAACTTCGAGGCTTTGGCACTAGCAGGATCGAAGTGCTTGTATTCCGACAACGCCTGCTTGATGGAGAGGTTGACTGTCTGAGAGTCGTCTTCGAGTCTTTTCAAATCCAATGCTGACATCACTGAACTCAGTTTGGTAGCAGGAACGGGGGCGTCCTCATCTTCTGAATCGTTGGGGTCTTGGACGTTGACGGAAACACTCATGTCCGTCTCACCATCACCGAGGCAATTGCATCCAAGGAGATCGTGGGTGTTTGAAACTGTCGTGGTATCAACGTCAAAGAGTCTTCTCAACTCGTCGTAGTCAAAAACGTCGGATATCGACGTGGAATCGTCATCCATGAATTTAGAGCTCAAATTGCTCTTCATCAACTGACGTTGGAAAATCTTCTCGTCAATACATCCAGTAGTCAAGATCCTGTAGATGAAACATGGTTTCAACTGACCGTCTCTGTGAATTCTGGCCATTGATTGCAAGTCAATTGCAGGATTCCAGTCGTTGTCAAATAAAACAAGTCTCGAAGCACCAACCAAATTGATACCCATACCACCAGATTTTGAAGACAAAAGGAAGACTGGTATTGCCGAGGCGCTCGACTTGTTGAAGTCACTGACTAGTTTTGATCTTCCATTTTTTGCGGTTGACCCGTCCAAACGAAGAAACCCAAGGTTCAATTTCTTCAAGATCACCTCAAGCAAATCGAGGGTCTTGGTGTAGTTCGAGATCAAAACCACCTTTTCCTGAAGAGCAACTATTTCCAAGAGGAGAGGGATAACAAAGTTCAATTTGCCGGAAGACGTTGACAAATTGTTCTGCCCAAGACCGCTCTCCGGATCATCTTTAGTCAAGTTTTCGTAGCAGCTGTCGTCTATGAGCAATGACGGCGAATTACAAATCTTCTTGAAAAGATTGATCAAGGTAAAAGCGTTGTTGGACTTGTCGTTCAAAAGCTCATTGAACTTCTTGAGTCTGATGATGGAGGAAAACAACTTCAACTGGAGACTGGTCGGAGGCACGAACAAAACGATATCAGTCTTGGACGTGAGGTATTTCTGTAGAATATCCTGGGTTCGTCTTAGCGTGAACTGTCTGGTGATCCTTATCAAATCATTGGAGACGGCATCTCCCTTCTTTCGAACGACTGGATCATGACAATGCACGTCTCTGGCCCTCGATATCGGATTTATGTAGTTCTTCTGAAACGACTTGAAGTCACCAAGGACACCTGGGTTGATGAAGTCTATTATAGTGTGGAACTCCTCCAAGTCGTTTTGTATCGGGGTTCCTGTGAGAAGTACCTTTCTTTCGATTTTTAGATTGGACAAATGATTCAAGACCTTGTTCGAGCTATTTTTCAACCTGTGTCCCTCGTCACACACAAGCAAGCCAAAATTGATGGCCAGCAACGCCTCGTAGTAGCTGGCCACCTTCTCGTAGTTTATAATGAGCACCTGGTATACGTTCAACGTGCCAAAACTGATCAAATTTTGCTCATCCGAGATGGACGTTGTCTGGCTCTTGGGCCCGTTCAAGGTGAGCACTTGAATTCTGTTTGGCCCCAACCACTTCTTGAACTCCAGCTTCCAATTATTGATCAAAGTGGCTGGACACACAATGAGCACCTTGTTGACGATTGGTTTCGGTTGCGAAACGTACGGCGACTGCTTGTAGAGAGTCCAGATCAACGCAATGGTCATCAACGTCTTGCCGAGGCCCATTTCGTCCGCAAGAAGACACCCCTTGCCTTTGTAGTCGCCGAAGCCCATAGCACATTTGTAGAGGAAACGGACTCCCTCCAACTGGTGTGGCCGCAACTTTGTGCCTAGAAGCGGGTCTATGCTCACCGGGCGAGTCTCGCTGGCGTTGGCGTCGGGAGGCGGAGGTAGCACGAGGCTGGCGTCGGGCGGCGGCGCCACGTCGGGCGTTTTTTCCCTGTAGTTGTCTGGTCGTACTGTCTTGTAGGACGTGTTTGTCACCGGCGGGGGACTCGACGGCACAAAGAGCGGGGGCTCCTCCTGCCGGGCGTTGTCCGAGACGTCTTCGCAGTCGATCTCGAGCTCGAACTGGCCGATGGCCACGACGTCGTCGAGGAAGTCCGGCTTGTGCGTGGTCAAGGTTTTCTTGCCGAGCACCTTGCCGGTCGCGTCCTTGAAGACGAGACTCACGCTGCCGTTCTCGGCGTGCAGCACGGCCAAGAGGCCGTCGCCCTCCCACGTTTTGTTCTTTTTGGTGGACCGCTTGCGCCACTGCACCACGTAGCGCGTCCTGCCCAGGGCGGCCTGGGTGGGGGCCGGCAGCAGCTGGGAGGTCGCCGGAGACGTGTCTGACAGCACCCGCGTGGGTAGCGAGGGCGCCGGGGCCAGGAGAGGGGCGTTTCTGGGCTTCAAGGTGGGGCGGCGTTTGGCCGGCGGCGGCTGCGGCTCGTCAGCCGGCGCGTCGGCCTTGGAGACGAACCGTGGCGCCTTGAACGGTGCCTTCGTGCGCTTGTACATCTGGCGTGTGGCAGGGAAGAGTGTTTTTGAAAACGCGAACCAGCGCCTAGTATTTCGAGAGCTTGTGTATTGAGAGAGAATATTGTACATAGAACCAAGGAATGCAAATGGAATCGAAAGATGTGCGGCGGGCACACGGTATTAAGGGGCGGTGTTCTATTAGTGTTCTGGGTGTTGCGGGAACGATGGGGAAGTATTGAATACAAAGGAGGTGGTGGGGGCGGGTGCCGTCGTGGGCGAGGGCCGTTGTGGGCGACGGTCTTGCCGGCTGAGGAGGTGGCGAGCGGTACCGGCTGAGAGGGGGCGAGCGATGCCGGAGGGGGTGGCGAGCGGCGCTGCGCAACTACTGGGCAACAAACTCGTCGCTGCCAAACAAGTAGTAGTACGCTCTGGACAAGGAAAACATGATGTTGGCGGGCAAGTACGAGTAGATCCCGTAGCCCACGAAAAATGCAAAGGAAAGCATCAAGCAGTGCAATATGAAACTCTCGTTTTTGGTCAACATGTAGTGGGGTACGTGATGGTAGTACATCTGGTACAATTTCTGGACCGAAGGCATCGCTGGAGGTGTGGGGGTGCGGAGGCGGCGTGGCGGGGGGATAACGTGCTGTGGAGGGAGCTGAGAAACAGACGGCTGGGAGTGTGGGCCTATAAGGAGTGACTTGGACAGGTGTGGAGCGTAGCGTACCGGATCAACAAGAGACAGACGACTGGTGATGAATTGTTGATCGTTCTGAAAAAACCCGCACCCACCTAAATATAACACAAAGCGTCGGGAGGGGCTATGGTTTCACAACCAGACCACTCGCTAAAGATAGGGGGAAAAAGAATCTGGAGGCTCGGTGCGCACGGAAAGAAGGCTGCGGGCGGCGCGCAAAAATAGAAGCGCTACCGCGAGGTGTCCCTGCAAAGACGTCGCTGGGCAGAGACGGCTATCGCTACGGTCTGGCGAGGTCCCTAGTGCGGGAAGCGGGCCACGCAAGCACGAGTAGCCTCGCCAGAAGGACGGGCGCCGTCGGAGGGCCTCCCGCATGTGCCCCCGGAGCACGGCCGCACCGCCAGATCCCCCTCGCTGGAAAAACGGAGTTAATCGCTCGTTGCTTCGCACGAGCACTGTCTCGTTACGCTGGCGAGCACGAAACCTTATCGCAGCGATGCTTCGTCAGCACCGAGCATGAGACTTTTGAAATTTTTCGAGAGATGGATGGGCCCTCTCGGAATCGAAATGTCTGCAAAAATACGAAATGATCCCGGATATGCAGTGGACAAACGTACCGTTTCGGGCATCAAAGACCGCTTGGTGGCATCCAAAGTAGCGTCGCTCGACGCTGGCGTGCTCGACTCGCAATTTGGGCTCTTGTACGCCGAGGTGGCCCACATCTACCACGAGGGCTGTTCCGCCGACGACGCCATTATACTCGTCAATGACACGTTGGCGGTGTGCTTGTTGCGGATGTTTCAGTGCACAAGCGCCAGCGGCACCAGCTTCAGCCGGGTGCTGGTGGCCCATGTCGATCTCGTTTTCGACTATGTTCTTCGTTACCAGAACCACACCAGCAACCCGTTGATCAACTCTTGCAACGCCCTACTCGCCAAGTTGACCAATTTCATGGCAGCCAACTTTGAAAAGTCCCAGAACCAGTCGCTCTTTATGAATTGGATGCGGAAGATCACCTCCCACCAGGTTATGACCAAAAACATGCTACAGCTACTCGACAAGTGCATCAGATTGGTGGACGGCAAACGCCAGGTGTTGGCCGAGTTCCCGGATCTCCCTCAAAAATGCATCCGTTTGATCAGTCTAGACCCATTGGCGAGCGTGAGCGCCAAAGTGTTCGTGGCTATCTTCAGTGGCTTGTACGACAAGTCACAGGATCCTGCGACTTGGTTCAGCAATTGGGCCAGGTACGTGGTCGACTGCTTGAAGCTGGAGGGCACTGCTCGCGAAAACACCCTCGAGTACTTGGTTCCAAAATTGGTCCAGTTGTGCCCAGACACCCTCGGCCTTCTTGTGAAAGAGTTCGATATTAACAAGAACCACGCTCAGTTGGATACAACGCTATCTTTGTTGAAGATAGGACAAACATTGAACGTTTCGGACCCGCTGAAATCGGTTTCGCCAAGCGTCCTTCATACGCTATTGAGCCACCATGACCCCAGAATCAGGCTCAGCGCTCTAGAATTGGTGTTTGGTGGTACAAGCAAGACAACGAAATCGACCCCGATCGGCTCAGGTGTCTATGAGGTGATCAAGAGCAGTAGAATATTGGAAGCGTTCATGAATGACTACGAGGACGTTGTTGCACGGAGCAAGTTCATATCCCTTTTCAACCAGTTCATGGAGTTCAGGTTCAAGGAGTCCATTCAAGTTTTGAGGAAGGAATTGTCGAAGCTACAAGCAAAAAAACACAATCCCGAAAGACAGCTGGAGATTCGGTCTTTGGTACATACCGGAGAAGACTTTGTTGACTGGCTTGTCGAATTATGCGCCAGATATATGAATGCTTCGGCGAGCTATTCTCAATTGGTGACAAGCATGCAGATTCTCAAGATATTGCTTTTCAAACTATCTGGATATGGCTTACAACGGAACGATACATTGAAGCACTGTTTGGTAGATTTGCTCTTCAACAATTATGAGAACATAAGAGCCCTTGCTTTGGAACTACTCTCGAGTTACGAGCCGTCAGACTTGCATGAGTTCATGAAGAACTCGGAAGCTGACTATTTACAAAATTGTGAAGCCATCTTGAACACACTAACCGGGCGTAAAAGCGATGGAGCAGCCAACTTTGTCGATTTCTTGACTTCCTACTACATTGCAGCAGGAATGGAGGAACAAGTGATAACTTTGATCGATTCCTTTTTGGCAAACATAGGTCGGGGTATCAAAAAGCTACAGAGCAGCTCTACTCAAATCGGCAGCGATGGGGTTGCCATGTCGACAGAGGGTATCGGCTCCGAAGTATTCGTACATGGCTATTTTAGGTCGTTGGATTTGATCTTCACTCGATTGGAGAAAAGCTTCGTGGCAGCCCACTTTGAAAGATTTGAAAAGTTTTATTCTTCCATCATTGAATACTCAAATCAGATTTGGCAGCTCATGCATCCCATTCTATCCAACGCCACCAATGATGAGGATGGCGAGACCTTTGACGAGAACGCAGACAAGCTAATGCTAAATTATGCATGGAAAGTCATCAAGGATTCGAACAGCTTATTAGTGAAGGTGATAGTCGAAGGCTATTGCGAGTCACCGGTCCTCCAGTCGAAGTTTCTTGAATGTTGCGAAATGGTGATCAGTCAGTTGTCATCAGTTAAGCATCGCGGGGCGTTCTCATCCATATTTCCTTCCTTTGTCAAGTTGAGCGAACTATGCCTCAAGTCTGAATCTCTCCGGTCCCATCCCGATTCGTGGCTTCAACAAAGTTTAGAGTCGGTCGAATCTAAAACTACCTTCATCTCACGAAGATCTGGAGGTATTCCGTTCTTGATACTGGGCATATTGATCGCCAAGTCTCTCGTTTCCCCAAGCGACACGTCATCCATAGATCTTGCCTTCGACAGACTAGGTGAGATTGCAACACGTCCATATTCGCATATTGCGGACGAGAAAAATGACCTCCCCCAGGTACATGCATTCAACTGTATTCGTCAGATTTTCATTGAGAGTACTTTAGCCACCATTTCCTTGCGGTATGTCGAGAGATCGCTCGAACTATCACTCCAGAACTTCCAATCCCAAAACTGGTCGATTAGAAATTGCGCGGTAATGCTTTTCAGCGCAGTTCAGCAAAGGGTCTTTGGAGGCAGGAAAGATGCAGTTTACCCTTCGAACTTGTTCTTTGATAGGTTTCCTTCCTTGTCTACCATTTTGCTCGACCAACTATCGAATAATTTGAAGTACCAAAAGAGCAACACCGTTGCAATCGACCAGGAAACGTCGTCGAGAAATCAGATTATGTTTCCCATTCTTTTGATTTTGCTTAATCTACAGACAACCTCAGACGAGGACCCCGTGTTGAGCAAATTCAAGGGAATGCTTGTTGAGTTTTTGGGAAACGACTTTTGGAAGATTCGTGAAATGGTTGCCAAATGCATAGTCTCAATCTTCACAGCTAGTCAATTATCCACGTTCGTCATGGATTTTTTGCACCCAAAGAAATCCACCAGTCTTAATGAAATTCATGGTGGGCTTCTAGTGATTCTGGAGAGCGTTGGAAAGATTCAGATAACCGACAACGTGCGGGGTCTCATCTTGGGAAAGTTGCCCAGCATTCTTTGCACCCAAAACTATACTATCATCCACACGTATATTGGTGTGTTGAAGAAAATCACTTTGCATCACAGACTTGACGGAAATGAGTTGGCAACAATTGGAAACTTCCTCGTCGATAGTTTGACTCACCTCAAGGGTGGCTTGGATGGAAGCAAGCAGTTGGCATTATCAAGTGCCACCACCTTGTTGCTCGAACAGTATCACGTTCAGAAGGCTCAAGAGCTTGTCGATTTAATCCAACTTGGTCTCTTGTCTCTTGATTACTTCATGGTTCAAATCGCGACCATTGACTTCATTTCCTGCAACTTTGAGGAGGTGGCGAATCATGAAAGAGCAAGCGTTATAGAAGGCGAGGTCTGGGAACTTGTATCGAATGAAAAATGCTCCGATTATGTCAAGACCAAGGCGTTAGTCTTGTACGCACAGTTTCTCGAAAGCACGACTGCCAACACCATATCATCGCATCGCCATTCCGAAATCTTGAAACGCATTACGCAAGATCAAAGGAACGAGGACTTGCATTTGAATGCATGGACTTGTTTGGGAGCATTTGTTGGGGGGCTCGACAATGAATCCCAAATGGAATACATTACCGAGAGCAAGAGCATCGGAAAGAAGTCCAATTCCGCCAAACACAGGTTCAGTGCTCTCAAGGGTGTAACTCTTGCATTATCAAGCACCAGAGATCAGAATGAAGAGATGAAGAGAAGACTTGAAGTGGCGTTGCTTGTAAGAGGCTTACACGACGATAAAGAGAGCATTCGAGCTTTTGTTGCCCACTTTTTGTCGGGCTATTGGAACATGGAACACACCATGTGTCCATTTTCGTTGGCCATCTACGGCTCCAGCAAAATGCAGAGTAGAGCATACACACCTGCGTTGACCGAAGAATTCTGTGCCCTTTTTGCCGAGCAACCAGAGGTCGAAAGGCTCATGGTTCCGACAACTGGAGACCTTCTTTTCGACGTTGAGGAAGACAACCTCTATACGAACAAGGCAGAGCTAGCCCTCCTTTTCCGGTCCTACGTTTTGGCATGCAAGCAGTGGTTCACACCCACAGAGAGAGAGGAAATCAGATCAAGAGCCTCGGCCCACCTCCAGGCGGCCCTAACGTGCTTGAAGCGTACCAGCACAGACGCAGTAGCTGGATGGCCCAAGGACTCCATGGCGTACAATTTCGTGGTCACTCTGCTACTCAATCTGCATACAGCATACACCCTCTGTGAAAGCGACGACTTGTTGTCTCTAATCACCGAATTGAAATCACTTCTCCGTGACTTGAAAGCAGGCGTTACCATAACGCAGTGGTTTTAGAGTGCACTTTTGCACCCGCGAGACCTACGGACTGTCCAAGTGCGGGTAACCCCCGCGAAATTGTATTTAAGTACCTGAAAATTTTCCCCTTGGCTGAGAAACATTAATATCCATCACCACTTATTACTACCACAACAGACAAATGGTATGTTTGAATCATCCAAAAGCACCCGCTCCGAGTTATTATGATGAATAATTAATAACTACAACGAATTTCTTCACCTGAACAACCCGTGTAGACAAACATAATTTCAGAGCTTTTTAACACTGATTATAACTTCGGAGATGGCTTTTAGCATTGCGATGACCTGTTACTAACGAATTCAGCACATATAGACTATAGAGTAGATATCTCGCCATGAGCTATTGACACAATAAAAAAGCATCTAGAACGAATTTTCAAATGTAGAAAGTTGTAGGTACCGAATGATGGCGCGACTGGCACTTTTGCAATATTACCACCACATCTCTTTCTTTCAGCACATGTCCGAAAAGTACGTGTTCCCGACAGACAGAGACACATGATGACATCCACGCTGACGTTTGACGGCGATGACTTCTCGATATGTGACGGGTGTTTGGGGGCTGATCAGCATGTCAAGATGATGAAGCAGGTCAACGGGGCCGAGTGCAAAACGTGCACGCGGCCCTTCACGGTGTACCGGTGGAACCTGCACTCGTCCAACAAGTCTCTCAAGACCATCATATGCCTCACGTGTGCCCGGTCGAAGAACTGCTGCCAGACATGCATGTTGGACATCAACTTCCACATCCCGCTCCACATCAGAGACACGGCCTTGAAGATGGCTGGGTTGGAGAAGCTCATCGGGGTGGGCAGCACCAGCAAAAATAGAGAGGTCAAGGCCATCATGGCGGACAAACAGGACGCGCTCTACAAGTTGAAGGACAAGGAGGAGCTCGAGATGGAAGAGAACCAGCACAAGGCCCGCGAGATCTTGCAAAAGCTCTCGTCGCGGTTGAACGAGGGCGCGATGAGCTTCAAGAAGGCGCCCAAGGACTCGCACAAGGCGATCGAGGACAAGTTGAAGGGCACCGACGTGTCCAAGATCTTGGCCAAGTTGCCGTTTGGCGGGCTGCTTACGGCGGCGAGCCCCGAGCTCAAGTCGTTCTTCATCTTCGGCTTGAGCGACGACGTGCCGCAGTACTTGGTCACCAGCTTGTGCAACGCGCACGGCAAGGTCAAGACGATGACGCTCGTCCACCGGGCGCGGTGTGGCTTTGTTTCGTTTGTCACGAGAGAGGCCGCGGAGTCGTTTGCAAAGGCGATCCGCGAAAACGGGTTGAACCAGAACCTGGCCACCGCCGGGCTCGTGCTCTTGGACAACAAGCACCCGATCCGCGTCAGCTGGGGCAAACCACGCCCGTTGGGGGGCTCGGGCGACGAGCACAAGAAGCTCGGGCTCGTGGTGGCCAAGGTGATGAAGCAGTTGGCCGAGAAGGACCGGGCCGCCGAGCAGGCGCCCCCCAAGACCCCGGCCGCCGGCAACTACAATGAGAGCGCATACAATGCCGATAAGCCTGATTTCGAACTCTAAGGCTGGAGGCCCGCGGGCGATCCTGGCGGAGGTGAAACACGCTTTTCGGGGGCCCCTGCGGCGCGCGCGCGCCCGCGCACGACCTGCGATATATAGGCGGTGGGTTGGCTCGTCACCAAGTGTGTAGTAACGCTAGAGGCCCGAACGATGAACCCCGAGACGAAAATCTGTATCAAGGTGGCGGTGCTATTGGCGCCGTTCTTTGTGGCGATCGTGCGGCTCTTGGCGGTGTTGCCCGCGCTCCACCCGGCCGGCAGCCAGACCCAGCACCAGGCGTTCGCCGAGGTCCCGCTCGCGGTGCAAGGGTCCAACATCATGATCTTGTTGGGGTCCGGCGGGCACACGGGGGAGATGATGCGCATTCTTGCGCACGTGGACTTGGGCAAGTTCTCGCGGACGTGGGTGACGACGTCCAACGACACGTCGTCGTTGCTCAAGGCCAAGGCGGCCGAGGAGACGTTGCAGGCGACCAGCGAGTTGGCCGTCAACTACGTGGCGCTCCACCGCGCGCGGTCGATCGGCGAGCCGGTGCTTCTGTCCGTGCAGAACACGCTCCGGTCGTTGGTGTCGACGGTGCAGAGCTTGCGCCAGCTCCCCGAGTTGCCGTCGGTGGTGCTTCTCAACGGGCCCGGGACCAGCGTGGCGTTGGCGTACATTCTCTTTTTCATGAAGTACTTGGGCATGTGCGACGTGCGCATCGTGTACGTGGAGAGCCTTGCCCGGGTGAACCTGTTGAGTCTTTCCGGCCTTTTGTTGTTGCCCATCTCCGACCGTTTTGTCGTGCAGTGGGAGCAGTTGTACTACCGGTACAAGCGGGCCGAGTACTACGGGATATTGATATAGAGAAGGGCAGGTGGCGGGAGGCAGCACAGGAAGACGAGATGTCTCGGCGGGTGCACACTGGTGCCCGCAACTACGTGTATAAAATTAATCGACAGATAGCGAGAGTTGGTGGTGGGAGTAGCAGCGGGCTCGCCGTAGATTTCGCCGGCGATATGTGGCCAGAGGGAGCGTTCTTTGGCGATACTTTGGCAGCCTTTCTTTGGCGGCGATACTTTAGCAGCCTTTCTTTGGTGGCGATACTTAGCAGCCTTTCTTGGGCGGCCTTTCTTTGGCGGCGTTGCTTTGGGGCGATGCTTTGGGGCGATGCTCTGGCGGCGATGCTCTGGCGGCGACGCTTCGCGGCTTGGCTGCGACACTTAAGCCTCAAATTCGAGGTGCGTACGACGCGTCCACCGCCATGGCCTCTTCACCTCGCCACGCCGGCAACTCGTTCCACGGGCTAATCGAGGAGTTTCCGGGGCTCTCGGTGGACCGCTTCAACAACGGCGCCCAGGTCTTCCTCTTGACGCACAGCCACGCGGACCACTTGGTGGGCTTGGCCAGCCGGTCGTTTTCGGGGCGGGTCTATTGCAGCCACATCACCAAGCGCATCGTGGCGACGCTTCCCGCATACAAGCACGTTTTGCCGTACTTGCAGCCGCTCGACTACACGCGCCACACCATCAGCGTCAACGGCACGCCGCTCGCGCTCACGTTGGTGCCGAGCTACCACTGCCCCGGGTCCACGATGTTCTTGGTCGAGGGCACCGCCGCCGCGGTGCTCGTCACCGGCGACGTGCGGGCGGAGGAGTGGTGGGTCGCGGGCTTGGCAAAGAGCCCCTTCCTCTTCCCCTACATCGCGGGCCGCAGCGTGCTCGCCAACATCTACTTGGACACCACCTTTGCGCACCGCGGCGAGCCCTTCATCGAGATGGTGCCCAACAACACCGCGGTGGCGGCCGCCATCGAGATGCTCAAGGAGTACCCGCACGACGACCCGGACGTGGCCTTCTTCCTCCCGGACAAAACGTCGGGGCTCGAGGAGGCCTGGGCCCACTTGGCCGCCTTCTTCGGCGCGGGCGTGACGGCGAGCCCGGACGTGGCGGCTCGCTTGTCGTGCTTGGCCGCGTCGGACTACCACTACGCCACCAGCCTCGCCCTGCTGCCGGGGCCCAAGCGGGTTGCGCTCCACGTTGGCGAGCCGCGGCCGGCGCCCGCCAAGTTCACCGTCAGGATCGCCTTGCACTTTAACTTCAACATCGCCGACTGGGCCGGCACTCTGCTTCCGGTGCCGATGGCCAGCATACCCGGGCACGAGCTCCCGCTGCTCCACTTGGCGGGGACCACCCTGAAGGGCCACAGCATATACCGGTGGCGGGGCAGAACGTGGCTCTTGCCGAAGAACGGAAAAGAGCTCCTTCCCAAGGACGTCAGGCTCGTCTTCTCGCGACACTCGTCGTACTCCGAGTCGCTCCGCTTGGTCTCGTTGTTTCGGCCCCGCCAGGTGTACCCGTGCTCCGAGTCACGCGCCACCTGGCTCAACGGCTTCTCCATGAAACGGGCGTTTGGAAGCGTGTGCCGCAATCCCGACGGGCCGTTCCGCTACGACGAGCACATGTTCCGCAAGTTCGGGAACAGCGTGGTGGACCGCCCGGTGGCAACAGTCAACAGGTGGACGTTTGAAGGCTGCGAGCAAGAAGCCAACTTTGTCGAGCAATTCTTGCGGCAGTCGCCGGGAGGGCGGCCGGGGCCCAGTACAGTCAAGAGCGAACCTATTGTGTTCGGATTCAGGGGAGTGGGCACCCAGAACACGCCGAAGCTCGCCCGAGGGCGGGAGAAGGACATAAAACTACAGGATATCATAAGAGGCAGAGGCGAGGCAAAGTTCAAACACAAGATACGGGCGTACCAGAACATGTACGCGGACCGAAATACGCCGTGGGCCGCGGACTACGACAGCAGAGACACCAGCAGCTTCTACGAGAGCACGAGTTTTCTGGACAGAACAGAGGGCGAGGTCTCGGACGACGCTGAGGAGCACACGCTCCCAAAGGTCGAGCATTTAGGCATCGCAGACGTTTCAGCCCCACCGGTCACAGTCTCGGTGAGCTGCAAACGGAGCCTGGACGAGGTGTCCAGCCTGGTGAGCCCTAAGAAAATCAGCACCATAGCCCGGGAACTCCGAAACGATCCCGGCGGGTGGCTCAACGTCAAGCTCGACTCGGTGCGGCTCGTACGGCGTGCTTCCGATCTAGCACGGTTGTAACATTAAATAGTCTATTGGGTAATATACAAGAGGGCAGTCAAACCCGCCCCAGGATGCGAGTATGGATCAGGACCAGGAACCGGGAAGTATGAAGGGCTGGGCGAGCTGCGGGAAGCGAGGTATAGAGCCGGGTGAGAGTGTGACTGGCGATGACGACAAGCTGGAAAGCTGGAAAGCTGAAAAGCTGGAAACTGGAAAGCTGGAAACTGGAAAGCTGGAATCTGGAAACACAGTGGGGCCAGTTTCTGTAGCGTTCCCGGGGCTGCTCTGGGCCACTGACCCACGGTGGTCCGTGTGGCTGTGATGCCTTCATCGTTCTGTGTGCTTGGTCTGCTGTGGCAGCTTGGACTGCTTGGGTCTCTTTGGTCTCTTTGGTTTCCTTTCGTTGCCTCTTTGACACACTCTGCCGTTCGTCCTTTTGCCCCTGTCCTGTCCTTTTTGCCCTGCCTTTTATCTTTTTGTCTTTCTCGTTGTCGTTGTCTTTGGCTGACGCTCAATTTTCTCTCCATTTCTCACCGCAGCTGACACACTTGTAGAAGGTGGTCATGGGCTCGTCGGCGGACCTGATCTGCAACTGGTAGAAGTACGCCTTCTGGGCGCCGCACGAGTCGACCGGGCACTGGGCCGCCGTCTGGTCGACGTTGTCCCAGAAGCCCTCGCCGCCCAACGCATCGTCGACCTCCTTGCGCGCCAACTCCTTGCGCTCGAACATCTGGAAGCCGTTGATCTTGAACTCGTACGGGCACGTGGCGCAGTAGAAGCGGTTGCACCCGTCGTCGCCTTGGCTGATAAAGAGCATGTTCGAACAGTTCGGGCAGAACGAAAGCATGGCGTGCACGGTGGAGGAAGACGCCAGCGGCGTCGCCAGCCTGATGGGCATCTCGTCCGGCGGCCCTCGCGGCGAGCGCGGCTGTGTGCAGGACGCACCCATACCGACCTCAAGGTGCCCGCCGGCCCGCCGCCGCTGGCGCTCCACCAACACACAGATGAGCGAGGCGCGAGAAAGTGCCAATGGCGCGGCGCCCGGCGGCAGCACGACGCCCGGGCGCACGCAGCCGCTCCTGAGCGTGACGACGATCGCGTTGCGCGTGTCGCCGCTGAAGGCCCGCCGGCCCAGCGTCAAGTCGCCGTTCACCGCCGTGGCGGGCCGCGCCGTGTTCTCGCCGGCCAGGACCCCCAACGGCCGGGCGGGGCTGCCGTCGCCGAAGAAGCGGCTGTTTGCCGACGTCGAGCAGTCCGCCCGCAAGCGGGCCATGCGCACGAGCCGCACGTACGCCCGCCTCATGGACGACGACTACGACGACGCCGCCGACGACGACATGTTGCGGCGCCAGGACCGCCACATCGCCGAGACGATCTTGCGGCTGTCGCGGGACGAGCCGGCGGGCGCGGCCTACGGCAGCGACGTGGAGCGCGAGGAGGACGTGAGTGCGGGCGCCCGCCCGAGGCGACGCGCCGCCCGCCGCAAGCTCCCCATGGACTTGTTGGTATCGAGCGGCGAGGACAGCGGCGGCGAGTACAGCGGCGCGGCCGCCGAGTCCGAGAGCGAAGACTTGGACGACGACGACGACGACGACGAGAAGGCCGCGCCCAGTCCCACAAAGCCCTCGCGAAGAGCCAGGGCGCCGCGGGCCCCGGCGCCCAGGAACGGAGCCTCGCCGTCGCCCCGGAAGAAAAAGCTCGCCCGCGACAGCCCCACGCCCGAGCTCCCCCACAGCCCGTCGCCTTCGCCAGAAAAGCGGCGCGTGGGACGCCCCAGCAAGTCCGACAAGGTCATCGGCAACATCAAGAGCATCTTCCAGAAGGACGACGAGGAGTTTTTCCGCGAAAACAAGGCCGTGCTGCCCAAGAAGCCGGCGCCGGTGGTGGAGCCCAAGCCCGCGGCCCGCGCCGGGTCGTCGCTCCCGTCCATGTTCGAGCCCGATGCCAGAAGCCCGATCGTGTCGGGGATTCTCGAGCCGGCCCGTGACGACGCCGACGCCAACGCTGTTGCCAAGTTCACGCCGCTTCCCATCCCGAAAGTCGACAAGGACGGCAACATCAACGACCCCGAGTTCCAGAAAAAGTACTTTTCGGGCCACAAGTTGGAAGACATCTTGAAAGGGCGGTTTCTCGACGAGAAGGCGTTTTTCCTCGAGGGCTCGGAGGGCTACTTTGACCAGCACAGCGCCCGACCGCGCCCGAGCAGCAACTCCTTGACCCAGTTGGCGCCGCTGCTTGAATACGAGACCTTCATTCCCTACGTACAATTAAGTGAGCGGGCCTCCTTAGCCGAGAAGGACAAGTTGGTGACGCTCCACCGGTTCTTGTACGACCAGTGGTGTCTTGAGCTCACGCAGGGGTACAGCTTGAACTTCTACGGCGTCGGGTCCAAGATGGAGGTGTTGACGGAGTTCGTGCTGGAGCACCTCATGGACTGGTACGAGGCCACGTTGCCCGACGAGAGCCTCCCGCAGATCATGGTAATCAACGGGTACCACCCCAACATCAAGTTCAAGCGGGTGCTCCAGGATATCGTCACCTCGTTTATCCCGCAGGAAAAGAAGCAAAAGGACCACATCAAGTTCCCCAAACACGTGTCGGAAACGGTGCCGTTCATCATCAGCTACGTGGAGAGCAGGAGAGTGGCGCAGGAGACGGACTTTGTCAGGCCCAAGTTGGTGATTTTGATCCACAACATCGACGGCGAAGGGTTTCGCGACGACAAGATCCAGAACTGGCTCTCGCAGTTGAGCTCGTTGCCCGAGATCTGGATGGTGTCGTCCACCGACAACATCAACGCGCCGTTGCTCTGGGACCTGTTCAAGCTCAAGAACTTCAACTTCATCTGGCACGACTACACCACGTACCACCCGTACGTGACCGAGATGTCGTTCAAGGACGTGTTGAACATGGGCCGGTCCAAGAAGTTTGTCGGCGACAAGGGGGCGCGCTACGTGTTGAGCTCGTTGACGGCGAACGCCCGCGGGCTCTACCGCGTGTTGCTCGAGCGGCAGATCGAGAACATGAAGGCGGCGGCCACCACGATGACCACCATGAACGGCTTGAAGGGGAACATCAAGAGCGGGGTGGAGTTCAAGCTGTTCTACGAGAGCTGTCTCGAGGAGTTCATCACGTCCAACGAGATCGCGTTCCGCACGGTGCTCGGGGAGTTTGTAGAGCACAAGATGTGCACGCTCACCAAGGACGACGCCGGCGCGGAGGTGGTGTTCATTCCGTTCAACTTTGACGAGATGGAGAAGCTTCTCTCGGAGGTGTACTAGGGGGCTGCGAGTGGCGGTGGCGCAAATAGAGATTAAAGTAGACAATAAAGTGCCAGCCAGAGAGAGAGCGACAGCGAGCAAGAAGCCAGCGGGAAGCCAGCGAGAAGCCAGCGAGAGGTACCGCGAGACGCCAGTACGGGGCCCAGGCTACCGCGGGACGCCAGCACGGGGCCAGGCTACCGCGGGACGCCAGCACGGGGCCAGGCTACCGCGAGAGCCCCGCACGTAGCACCGGCTGACCAGCGGCCGCCGTCCCCGGGGCCCCAGCGGTGCAATAATCTCGGTATCATCTTTGGGGCACGACTTCGCATTTTACACAAACAAAGACGGGCTGTATCACGTAAGTTTGGCCCACCACCAGTGCCAGCCGATCGCCTGTTTGACTGAAGCGCCCCACTCCCCGAGCCATTGAGAATCAATCAAAACATGGGCAACTTTGCGAAGCTTCCAGAGGGCACGGAACTTCCCGTGGGCAGCCACAAGGTGACGGTTCTCAAGTACCTTTCGGAAGGAGGGTTTGCCCACATCTACAAGGTGCAGATCGACCCGCCCCGCGACGACTCGGCCATAGCGTGCTTGAAGCGGGTCATCGTGCCCGACAAGAACGGCTTGAACCAGATGCGCAAGGAGGTGGACGTGATGAAGACGTTGCGCCACGCCCGCAACATCGTCAAGTACTACGACTCCCACGCCGAGCGCTTGGACAACGGCACCTACCAGGTGTTGGTGTTGATGGAGTTGTGCCCCAACAAGTCGCTCTTGGACTACATGAACGCAAAGATCAAGACCAAGCTCACCGAGCCCGACATCTTGAAGATCATGTTGGACATCTCCGTGGGCATCTACGAGATGCACCGCTTGAACTTGATCCACCGCGACATCAAGATTGAGAACGTGCTCATCAACGCCACCCACACCTTCAAGCTCTGCGACTTCGGCTCCACCTCCTCGCCGATCCCCCCGCCAAACGACCAGCACCAGTTCCAGTTGTTGAGCCACGACATCTTGTACCAGACCACCCCGCAGTACCGCTCGCCGGAAATGATAGACTTGTACAGGGGCTTCCCCATCGACGAGAAGTCCGACATATGGGCCTTGGGCTGCTTCTTGTACAAGTTGTGCTACTACACCACCCCGTTCGAAGCCAACGGCGACATCGCTATCCTCCACGCATCCTTCCAGTTCCACCTGTCTCCGTTGTTCTCGGGCGACCTCAAGAACTTGATCATCATAATGTTGCAGGAAAGCCCCATCTTCAGACCAAACATCGTGCAGGTGTTGATGTTGGTGACCAAAATGATGAACATCAAGTTTCCCGACATGGCCATCGACGACTTCTACAAACTCGGGCCCTACAACTTCCAGGCGTTGCATGACTACCAGCTCCAGAAACAAAACGCCCTCCTCAAACAGCAACAAATGTACTACCAGCATCCAGCGACGCAAGAAGTCCCCGCCGCTGCCCAGAAGCAAGACCAGTCGAAAGCCGCAGGCGAGAAGCCTGGTCATCATAGTTCGTCCCACGGCTCCAACCACGGCTCCATTTCAAGTAAGAGCCATGTGCCAAGTCCTGGACAAGACCAGGAGTCTAGCATATCATTCTCCAGTCATGACAGAGAAACACACAACGACGCCACCAACCCTCCCGAGCAAGAAACGCGCTACGGTGGCGACTCCGACTCGGAGGAAAACTTGGGCGATCTTGGAAGTTTGGACAACGTGGAGGAAAGGTATCCATCGTTAGAAGATCTCTTGGAAGGCACCAACGAAGCAGTTCCAAATGGCGGGGGAGCTGTTGATCAGACCGTGGAACGGTCGACTTCTTCCGCAACAAGGAAAAGCAACGATAGAGCTGCACCCATACTTCTTGACAAGCCAATCGTTCTAGAGGCTGCTGAAATCCTGCAGCTCAGTCCCGAGCAACTCGAGAAATACAAGTACCAGCATCAGGTTTACCAATACCAGCTTTCCCAACTACAGAACTTGCCTCAGAACAAGCCAAGTGAAGAGAAAATATCGATTCCATCGGAAACCCAATCTGCCGTGAATAAACAGAATGATCCGTCTGAATATGAAAAGAAGGAAACTTGGGAAAAAAGCCATACAGAAATAAACCAAAGCGCTGCAAAGTTGGTGGATGATATCTTTTCTGAAGGGCCGTCGAGTGCTGTACCAGAATTCAATAATGCTGATGGTAAGAAAAGAGCTCCTTCCGAAACGAAGCTGGAAACTAAAATTCCTACAACTCAAGAAGTTCAGGTGGCGGAAGCTAGAAAATCTTTGCCCCATGATTCACCGTTTGATCTTATAGACTTCACCAATGTCGAAAGTAGGGAGGGTGAGACTCAATTCAGCAAAGCGATGGATCCGGCAGTTAGTGAAAGCAACGATAAGCAACTTCCAAACCAAATCCCCATTCCTTCTCAGAAATCATCCAAGTCCCATAGTCCGTTACCGATTGCCAATTCGCCTGATTTAGCTCCAGCTAGTTCTCCAGTTCAATACCCCGTTCAAGTGGCCAATGCAGGTAACCCAAGCTCGCATGGGCAGGCAGGTTCTCCGGAACAGGCCAGAGTCCTCCCACATCCAATTGCAGGGGTTCCTAATTACGCCAGTGCCAACGTTATTCCAACTGTTAAGTCCAATCTGAATTTGAACTCCAGCAATCCATTTCCATTCAAACAGCCGTACGTGCCTGAGCAGGGAGGTGCCGCCAAGTCCGATGGACGAAAGAGTGCAAACCCGTGGGGAGACTACCGTCAGTCCAAATCTTCATCCAATATTCCAATGACCAAAGTTCAGTCAAATCCCGGGAGTGTGAAGTACCACGAAGATCCGTATTTCTCGCCTTTGAGCGACTCCGCGCAACTTCACAAGCAGCAAACAAGGAAGGAGGAGATCATCGAGCCCAATTTGATAGATTTAGAGGTTGGATTAGACTCGTCGAGCTCTTCCTCGGCCACTCCTGTTCTCAAGCCCAAGCCCAACGTGAAGGAGCTCTATGGGTTGAACACTGAGATGTCGCTCTTGGATTTGGACGACAAAGGACAAAAGTATGGAGAAACCAAGCCGCAGTTCAAGAAGAGAATATCGTCAGCGCTGAACCCTTCGCGGATGAGTTTCCAAGAGGAAGTTATAGATTTTGCCTCGGATGACGAGAACCCGGACCACGGGTCTGAGATGAACCGGTTATCGATCAGGAACTCGTTGAGGAATCCCAAGTCGCGGAAGACCAGCGACAACAAAAAGAGCGAGAGCGGAGGCGAGAGCAAGAAGCGGATCTCCTTTTTCGGGGGCAACAGCAAGGAATAGGCGGTTTGGGGACACAGCTCTAGCAGCAAGAGACCCCGGGCCAACTTCTTGACGACGACGACGATGATGATGATGATGCATATGAAACAACGCGATGGCTATGTTTATGATAGACTCCTACAGCCGGAAACAGGGTCATAACCGAGGGGGCGGATCCGCCTGGGTGCTACAGCCCGGGGGGACCCGCCACATATGTGAACGTTAATCCGTAGCCTCAATAAACGACGATGTTTTTACGGACGCTCCGGGCGCATCTGTAGGTGTAGTGCCAAAGTTCGAGAAGCTCATCGAAAAATGCGTGGTGAAATTTGGTGAGAAATCTCACCACCAGAGAGCTCCGATCCGACACCCTCTTCCGACCCCCAGCGAGACCAATGAAATCCCTCAGGCAGTATTTGAGCCAGTTGGTGCTCTCCATACCGCTCGAGCGGTTCGAGGCGCCGGCCGACCCGCAGTACGCGGCGCTCGAGGCGCCCATCAGGCTCCTTTTGGACGGCCAGCCGGCGCGCTTGTTGCACGAGTACCACCACTTGTTGCTCACCAGCGACGCCACGGACATCTTGCAGGGCTTCCCCGCCCGCGGCTTGGTCCCCGTGCTCCGCGAGTACTTGGACTGCGTGGCGCAGACGTACAGCGGCGCGTTTGCGCCCGACGTGGCCGCCGTCCAGCTCCAGCTCACCGCCATCGCCTTGTTGCAGACCTTCGTCCAGGTCAACTTCACCGGGCCCGGCACGCCGGCGTCGGCCGCCGAGCAGTTCTTCCCGGGCGCCGACGCCAGCGTGCTCCAGCGCGAGGCGGTCAGAGCGTTGAATGTCGACGGCCACCAGGCGTACGACTTGATGACCGACCCGCTCTTGCTTGTGTTGGCGGCGTTGCTTTTCGAGAAGTTGATGGGCATCGGCGCCAGCCACTCGTTGGTCGCCAAGTCTGCCGCGGTCTCGATCGAGGAGTTGATCGACGTCACCGGCAGTCTCGCCAGCAGCACCAGCGGCGATCCCACGAAAGGGTCCCTCCAGTGGTGGCGGAACAGACAGTTGCAGGTCCACTTGAGCGTGTTGTCAGAGCCCCCCAGCGTCTTGAGCAGCGTCTCCGCGATCCTCTTGAACCCCTCGGTGCCCAACAGCCTCACGCCGGCCTCGGAAGCCACTCTCGAGCTCCAGAAGAGCGTCCAGATGCTCTTCTTTTTGGAAACCGCCAGAAGCAACATCCACGGCCAGACCGAGCATTTGTCGGTGCCGCCGCTTGGACACGCCCGCAAGTTGTCCGAGTTGAACTTTGTCCTCACCGGTGCCAAGGCCAAGAGAACCAAGTTCCAGAAGTTCCACACGTCGGCCTTGATTGTGTTGGCCAAGAGTAAAGGCGAGTCGATCTTTGATGTGGCGGGCGAACAAGAGCGGCCCGAGTCGCACATCTTGGACTCCGACTTGCTTTTGGAAAGACCCGAGTTCGAGTCCTTGAACGACTTGGAGCTTCCCGAAGTTCCAAGCACCAAGCGCATCAAGTTGGACGGCTCGCACGAAGACGAGGACGAATCGGAAAAGTTGATCCCGATAGCCATCAGACAAGAAACCATTCCTGCCGAGTTGAAAGAGTTGGACCCCAACGACCAACCCCCCTTGAACGACATTGACAACTTGCAATTGCTTTTGCGGTTGACGACCTTGAGACAGACCTCTCCATCGGGCGACCAGTTGGTGGACGAAGAGTTGCTCGCGTTGGTGTCGCGTGTCTTGTACACCAAGGCGTCCGGCGTCAACTGGACCATCTTCTCGCGTGCCTTGTGGGAACGGTCGGTTTTGGAGACCCTCAAGTCCAAGACCGTCGAAAGAGGGATCTTGCAGATGACCTCTTTGGTCGAGGAAGTGGGGCTCAAGATCACCACCAGAATGATCCCTCAGGCGGTAGACGGACAAGACTCGTCCCCGGTGTCCTCGCGGTTGAGGTTCATCCATCAGTTGCCGTTGATGCCGCAGTGGTCTATGGACGCCAAGTTGGCTGACAAGTACATGTCGCTCGGGGTGTTGAGATCGGCGGTGGAGATCTACGAAAGACTCCAGATGGCGTGTGAAGCTGCCTTGTGTTACGCCGCGGTGGACGACGAGAGAGAAGCCGAGAAGATCTTGGTGAACCGTATCGAGTCGCATCCTGACGACGTCAGAGCCATCTCGATCTTGGGAGACATAAGACAGGACCCCTCGTTGTGGGAGAAGGCGTGGGAAATGGGCAGATACTCCAGAGCCAAGGCTTCGTTGTCGAGGTACTACTACAACCCTCCGGCCAGCTCGGGGCTCGTGAGAAACCTCGAGTTGGCCATCACTCACATGAACCAGTGCTTGAGCATCAACCCGTTGAGTTATGAGTATTGGTTCTTCTACGGGTGTTGCGGGTTGGAGTCGAGCCAGTACGAATTGGCGTCGGAGGCCTTCACTAGATGTGTTGCCTTGGACGACACGAACTCGCATGCCTGGTCCAACTTGGCCACTGCGTTGTTGAGAACCGACAAAATAAGACCGGCTTTCAATGCCTTGAAGAAGGCCATCAGGAACGCTGGGGAGAACAAAAAGTCGTGGAGAATATACGAAAACTACTTGATCGTCGCGTCCAAGTTGAACGAGTGGACGGATGTCATGATCGCCGCCCGGGAGTTGATCGAAATCAAGGGCGATTCCGACGGCGAGGCGGCCATTGACATTCCTGTTTTGGAGAAGTTGGCCGAGATCTTGGTGGCCACCGAGTTTCCAGCTGCTGGCGACAGAATGACGCATTACCAGACGGCGTGCATCGACTTGGTGTGTGTCGTGCTTCCCAAGGTGATAACCGTTTCGGCGCGGTGCTGGAGAATTGTTGCGCGGGTGGAGCTTTGGAGAAAGCGCCCGTGGGCGTCTCTCGAGTGTCACGAGAAAGCGTACAGAGCATTGTCCCAGAGAGCCGAGTTGGAGACCAGCGAGTCTGCCTGGAACGAGGCGGTCGATGCCTGTTCTGACTTGGTAGCCGCGTACGAGAACTTGGGCGAGCTCCCTGGAAAGCACGATGCTGGAGACGTGGTCTGCCAGGACTGGAAATACAAGGCCCGGACCACCGTTCGGTCGTTGATGTCCAAGGGAAAGGCGGTGTGGGAAGATTCAGAGGGGTGGGAACGATTGAAAGACATGAAGGAAGAAATGTCTAATTAGACAAAGTATACAGATAGACGGCACAAGGAATGGATTGTAGATTGGGCGTGGTTCTGGGGCGACTGCGGGACGGGATCTCATTCTATATCGTTCAAGACGCTAAAAGTGTCGAACGCTAGCGAGACCGTTCTCGTGGTGGGGTCAGCTGCTTTTGAAGCGGAGCCGTAGTGGAGCTCGGGCGGGAGGAAAAATCTCTCGCACCCGTGGAGCAAGTTCGTAGCAGCAGGCATGGGCGGGAGCTGCGCCAAGAGGGTGTTGTAGAAGGCGAATGCTAGCTGGAGGCCGACTCTGTAGGAGTGCGAGCTCTCCAACCTCAAGCACTGGACGATGGCGTACACGATGAAGAACAACGGCGTGCCGCTGGCCACGAGCTCGTGCAAGTAGACCAAGGCGGTCAGCATGTCCACGAACGCCGCCGCGATGAGGAGCTTGTCCTCGAGGTACGCCGCCAACGGGAGCACGGCGTTGGAAAACGGCGTGGCTGCGAAAAGGTCCATCATCACAAAGGTGGTGAGGTTCCTGTACGAGTAGACAAACGACGACACGAGCTTGAGCCCGTGGGCCGGCGACACGGCCACCAAGAGCGCCATGGCCAAGAGGTGTGTGTTTTCGGAGCGCAAGACGGCGGAGAACGGGACTTCGGGGTGGCGCTCGGTGTTGCGGCCGCTCATGAGCAACTGGACGTGGCGGTGGGAGACCAACAAGTAGGTGGCCAACGTGGCGCACGACGCGAGGCCGTACCACGCCGGCGGGCTGCCGAGCGCACACACGTAGCCCACGGTGCCGGCGACACTGGCGACGTGGGAGCAGAGCCAGAGGTACTGGAGCGGCGGTCTTTCGGTGAAGCCGGCGAGGCCAGAGATGTGCAGCGCATTTTGCAACTTTTGCGCCAAAAGTGAACGAATTGGGGCCACGGCGTGGAGAGCGGCAGCGCACCGGAGGCCCACGGCCGCGTGGGCCAGGGCGCAGAGAGCAGCGGCCTCGCGGGCTGTCGAGAACACCAGGCCGTAGAGAGCACCGAGCGTCAGGAGTTCGCCAATCATGAAGGCTGGGGAGGTGCTAGTGGTGGTGGTGGTGCTTTGCGCTTTTTGCAATCGCCCGCGGAGTGCACAAATAGCGAGAAACGCTAAGCTTTGCGAGCAGGCGCGGACCGCACAGCCGAGTCGAAACGCCGGGGAGGCGAACAGC
The DNA here is from genome assembly GCA_030568635.1 of Suhomyces caryicola. Classification (NCBI taxonomy): domain Eukaryota; kingdom Fungi; phylum Ascomycota; class Pichiomycetes; order Serinales; family Debaryomycetaceae; genus Suhomyces; species Suhomyces caryicola. The sequence continues at coordinate 48,393 of JAJMGG010000017.1, read as the reverse complement.
ACCGTGGGCCGGCGGCGGGGCGCGTGGCGAGGCGTCCGGGGAGCCGCCCGCCGTCCGCCGCTCCCGCCGCTCCCGCCGCTCCTGCTCGCAGCCGCTCTCCAGAGCCTCTGCTCGCTGCCACGCCGATCCTGTATGGGTGCTCACAACGTTTTAGGCTGTGACATTCAACGCGTCAACATCAGCCTCAACGCAAATGTGTTGTCATTTCAGTCCACATCTCCTCTTCCTCCAGCTGCTCCACCACCCAGGGCAACACGCATACACACAGAAAAGATGGTCGACGATAAGTACGTGGGCTTGGCCTTGGCCATGTCCTCCTCACTAGCGATAGGTACGTCCTTCATTATCACCAAGAAGGGCCTCATGGACGCCTCGGCCCGCAGCGGGTCGGCGCAGGTCCAGGGACACGAGTACTTGCAGAGCCCCATCTGGTGGGCGGGCATGGTCACCATGGCCGTGGGCGAGATCGCCAACTTTGCCGCCTACACCTTTGCGCCCGCCATCTTGGTCACCCCCTTGGGCGCGTTGTCGGTGATCATCGGCGCCGTGCTCGCCGCCATCTTCTTGAAGGAGGAGTTGGGCACCTTGGGCAAGATGGGGTGCGCCATCTGCTTGATGGGCTCCGTCATCATCGTGCTCCACGCCCCGCCCGACAAGGAGGTCCAGACCGTCGACGAGATCTTGGGCTATGCCACCAAGCCGGGCTTTTTGTTCTACTGCTTCCTCGTGGGCGCGTACTCGTTGTTCATGATCTACAAGATCGTCCCCAAGTACGGCCACGTCAACCCCATGATCTACCTTTCCATCTGCTCGTCCGTCGGCTCCATCTCGGTCATGTCCATCAAGGCGTTCGGCATCGCCTTGAAGTTGACCTTGAGCGGCAACAACCAGTTCACCCATGTGTCAACGTACCTATTCCTATTAGTGGTAGCGTTATGTATCTTGACCCAGATGAACTACTTCAACAAGGCCTTGGACCAGTTCGACACGTCCATCGTCAACCCGCTCTACTACGTCACCTTCACCACCTTCACCTTGGTGGCCTCGTTCATCTTGTTCAGAGGCTTCAACACCTCGAGCAACATCGACATCATCTCCTTGTTGATCGGGTTCCTCATCATCTTCAGCGGGGTCTACCTCTTGAACATCTCGAGGAAAGACACCGAGGGCAAGAACAGGGAGCTCTTTGGCGTCCACAACGGCAAGGACATGGCTCCCTTGGACAACGGGATCGGCGGCTTCTCGTCCATGAGAAGATCGATGCAGATCAACAGGTCCGACTACCAAGCGGAAGAAGAGGAAACGGTCGGGTTGAGACGATTCGACAGCTTCGAGTTGGGGTCCGGCGACGAAGACGTCAACGAACACACACAATAGACCCGGGTCGACTCAACCGCAAAAACTGCCGTGTTATTTGCCCCATGACCATATATGTACTTTAGAACGCTTTTTACATCAAAAACCCAATGTATTTCCTACCAGCTCAGGTCCAGCTGGGTGTCACAATTGGGGTCAAGTCCACGAAACACGCCTTGCACGGGCCACGCTGGGCAGACTACTCTACGGTCGGATCTTTCTTAGTATCTTATTCTTCTCCGCATGTGCTGCGTGCAGCACACCAAAGACTATAAATGTACACTCGATGCTATCTATTAATGGGGGGACATCACTAACACCGCTAGATATCGTCGATATCCAACTCATCGTCGTCTTCGTCGTCGTCGTCGTCCTCGGCACCGAACTCGAAGTTGACGTCTTCGTCCTCGTCGGCACCAAAGGTGTCGGTTTCGTTGATCTTGGCGTTCTCGGGCAACTCTCCCATCGTCTTCAAGGTTCTGGCCTCGTCCGAGTTGTACTTGTGGACCACATCGCACTGCTCGTCCTGGAAGTCTCTCAAGGACACCAAGATGATGTCACCCTGGCCCATCCAGACCTTCTTTCTCAACTTGCCTCTGATGTGTCCCATTCTCTTGATGCCGTCGAAACAACTGACCTCGAGTCTGCCGTTCCCCAACATCTTGGTGATCTGGGCGTATTCCTGGCCGTCTTCTCTCAAAATCAACTCTCTCTTCTGGCCGCCGTTGTCGTTCTTGCCTCTTCTTCTGTTCTTGCCTCCTTTACCTTTTCCTGATTTACCCATTTTAAAGCACTGTAGTAGAGGAAAAAAAGTAGCCCTCTTGTTGGTCAGCCGCCATAGATAGCTGGAGGCAGCCAGGGCCTCGCAAACGAAAAATTTTACCGGCTTAGCTCAGCGCTGACTCAGCGAGGTGCCCTTCCGCGCGCTCTCCAGAAGACCACACCACGCTGCCCCAGACGCAGCTGGCCAGCCACACCAGACCGCCCAGCAGCCCAGACCGCCAAGTAGTCAGCCCAGCCGCCCGCCCAGCAGTCACCCCCCGCCTTTTGCCCCCATGGACGGATTCGAAGCAGCGTCGCAGTTCGTGCAGATCCTCCGCGGGTTGACGCCGTCGATCCAGAGCTTGACCCGCGCCGCCCACTTTGCCCTCAAGTACGCCGAGAACGAGGACTACCTCTTCTCGACCATTCTCGACGTGTTCAACGACCAGACGGTGGAGCTCAACACCAAGTCGAACGTGTTTTTGTTCGTGGAGGTGTTGCTCAACGAGTCGTTCTACTACTCGCGCCAGCCCAAGTTCAACTACCCGTACGTCCAGAGCTTGAAGAGCTCGCTCCCGCGGATCCTCCTCGCGGTGTTGCCCAAGACCAACAACACCAACATCCACAACGTGTTCACCAACTTGAAGAACATCTCCAAGCACTTCAAGATCGACTACTCCGCGTACGTGGACCGCTTTGGCGCCAACCTCTTGGACGAGGACGACTTGGAGAACATCCGCGCCGACATCCCGTACCCCGAGGTGGAGGAGCAGGACGCCACCAACGACGACCCGCTTCTCGTGGCGTGGGACCTCTTGATCGAGAAGAAGAAGCAGAGCCAGTACGAGCGCTCCCGCTTGTTGGCCCACGCCCGGCCCCTCGACGACACCGCCGACGAAACCCAGTTGTTCACGTTGCGCGACAAGTCCGACAAGTCGGTGGACTTCTTGTCCAAGAGACAGATCATCGCCCGCATGGAGGACGACCGCGAGTCCCACAAACGCTCCAAGGAAAGCTACTGGATGATCAACCGCCCCAAGGACGTCAACTTCGTCACCGAGGACGAGTTCTTGACCCACTACTGGGACAAGTGCCCCACCTTGACCAAGCAAGAGCAGAACACCTTCTTGAGCACCCTCGAGGAACTCAACAAGCTCGTGGCTGGAAGCTACAAGGACAAGCAGTTCTGACGACCAGTTCTGAACACAGACAACCAGTCCCGATCCTCCCTACGTGGCCTACTCCCCCAGCGGTCTTTAATGATGTATGACTTTGATCCACTTACATAGTATGAATAAACTAATCCTTTTTCTGAGCACTGAAGCTGGAAAACACCCCCAAGAGCTCGTTGACTCCGTGAACGCTGTACTTGGACGAGGTCCGAGCGTTGGGGTCGGCCCCCACGATCGCCACAGTGGCCACCACGTCGACTTCGCCGGCGCTCTTGAGACTGTTGGCGTACTCGTAGCTCGGCTCGTCGATCAAAGTGGTGGCCCCGCTGACAAACACGGCACTAAGCATGTTCTGCTTTCCTGCGCCTCCACGGCTGCTTGCCCGGGAAGAGACCCGTGGCAACTCCAACTCTCTCTCGAAAGACCTCTCGGCGTTGGGGGTCAACGGCGCAGGCCCGCCAGGAACCTGCTTGACATCGTACTCCTCGATAAGAGTGCCTGGGTCCAAGCCGTGCTTCTTCTGGTTGTAGTAGGAGCAGATGAACTTCAAGGCCTTTAACGCAAGCTGATTCTGCTGGACAATGACCACGTTTCTGATGAGCGAGGCGTGAACCCCGTCCTGGTCCTGGAACAAGACATTGATATGCTGGATACAGTCGCCCATCGCGTCCAACGCTCTCTCTCTGTCGTCGATGAACGACTTGCCCGGGTGGAACCGGACGGTGCAGTCTTCCACTTCACAATGCGAGCCAGGGAGTCTTTCGACCTTCGACTGGATCAACTGAGTCACCTGCGTCATCCATCCGGCCGTTTCTGACTCGTCGACGATGGACATCCACTTGTTCGATCCGATCAACTTGATGTAGCCTCCGTTTTCGGCAATCAACCCCAAGCTGGGATACATCAAGTACAAGCGGTCCAAGTCGCTTCTCTTGAGGAAACTAATCAAGTAAACCTCGTTCTGGCGGTCTTCCAACAAAGAGTTGAGCAACAGCGCGAGCCTGGAGGGCTCGGCGTATGCGCTTTTGCCGGCAGCCGCAGCGGTGGTGCTGGAGTTGTTCTCGGCGTTGGTGGCGAACGAAGACGACGTTTCAAAGTTGAGGAAAAACAATCTCTTCCCGTTCTGGCCCGCCTGGTAAAAGGAGGTGAACTCGTCGTTGGTGAAAGCAACCAAGTTGTTGGAGTTTGTTCTGTGGTTGCGTTCCCAGGCCGCGTTGATGCTCTCAAGGCACTTTGTCACCCAGTCGGTCGAGTCGTGCTTGAGCACGAGCCTGTGGCAGTTGGCCCATCTCTCTAGCTTTTCACCGGGGTCCATGATCAACAGCTGCTTGAAGACCTCGGAAAACTCCTTGATGTCCCAAGGGTTGATAAGGAGAGCCCCCTTGCCCCCGCATTCCAACAAGTGGGAAGAACCCGTGAACTCGGACAACACCAACGGCGACTTCTTCTCGGAGGTCGCGGTGATGAACTCGTGGCACGTCAAGTTCAAGCCCTCTCTCATCGACGAGACGACAAACACGTCGGCCTCGCACTGCAACGCCACGTACTGGTCAAACTCGATATCTTTCTGGAGCAAGACCACGGGCTGCGACACCGAGATGTTCTCCGGAAGCGAGTTGATCCGACTCACAATATGCATGATTTCGGCCTCGTACGCCGAATCGTGGCAGGTTCCGGTGCATATCTGAAGCAACACGGTGGTGTCGATGAACTCGGGGTTGTTGCGCAAGAACTTTTCGTACGCCAACAACTTTTGCTTTATCCCACGCAACTTGTCCAACTTGTCTCTGCTCACAATCAACTTCTGGTCACTCCACCTGTCTCTGATCATCTGTCTCCATTCTAGCACGCCTTCGCCGTTCACAACCTCGCTGAGCGAGTTGGTGTCGATCCCGACTGGGATCGTGTTGATGCTGGTCAAGTTGCCGGCGTACGTGATGCCGTGCTCGTTGGTGTCGGCCAATAAGAGCCTGTTGCACGTCTGGAGGAAGTGTCTGACATACTCGTCCGTCTGGAACGAGATGCAGTTGGCACCCAACATGCCCTTCAAGATCACTTCTCTCTGGGCAAAGCACCGGAAAACCTCGGACGATGGGAACGACACGTGGAGAAACAAGCCGATCTTGGCGTTCGGAAGCTTCTCTCTGACCATGAGCGGCACCAACAAGAGATGGTAGTCGTGGATCCAGATCATGTTTTCCGGGTCGCTGGGATCGGCGTCGCCGTTTTCCTCGCGATACACCTCGACGATCTTGTCGGCGACCAACTGGTTGAGCAACTGGTAGTGCTCCCACGAGTGGTCCTCGAACGCCTTGGACTTGGGGTCGTCGGGGATCTGGTAGTGGAGAGTGGGCCAGAGAATCTGCTTGCAGAAGGAGTTGTAGTGGCCCTGGAAAGTGATGTCGTTGGGAAAGACGGCCTCGCTGTTGTAGTCGTGGCGCAACAGCTGGGCGATCTCGTCGATCACGTTGCCCGGAACCTCGTCGCTGGGCATGGCGATGGTCCCGACCCACTTTCTGTTCTTGATGATGTCCTTTTCCGCGCACAACTTGACGGCCTTGGTGACGGAAACGTTGCCCTTGCTGGAAAACACCACGTCCCACAACGCCGACTCGAACACGTTGGGCTGGTTGAACATGAACCCGTTGATGTCGGGGTTGGAGAAGCCGCCGAACGGCGCCAACTTGGTTTCCGCGTACTCGGTTCTGTTGCTGAAGTCGTTGTTCCACGCGGTCATGTGGTCCTGGTTGAGCGTGGCGGCTCTGTCGTCGAGGCTGCCGCTGGGGCTGGCTGCGGGGCCGCGCGCAGGGCCGCCGCTCGGCTGCTCCTCCTCCTCGGCGATGACCAACGAGTTGGTGCTGCTGTTGCTCTGGAGCGTGAGCCCCTGGAAGCCCTGGACGGGCCTGCTCAAGGACGAGCGCGTGCGCACGGCGGCGACCGGGTGGCCCGCCACCAAGTTCAGCAGCGAGCCCGAGCGCGAGAAGCTCGGCGCGCCGGCGATGGCGGCGCCGAGGTTGGTCGTCAGGCGGTTGATCTTGAGCGCCAGCAAGCCCACGTCGTCCAGCTCCTTCTTGGGGTCGAGCAACGACACCGGCACCTGCATGCTGGTGTAGCGCGAGCGGGGCTTGATGTAGTGGGGCACCGTCTTCTCGGCGCCGCCGTCCGAGAACTGGCTGTCGCGGCGGGCGCGGTTGTTCTTGTAGAAGAAGTCCTCGGCGGTGGAGTCGCCGGCGGCGCCGAGCGCCGCCGCCGCCGCCGCCGGGTCGGTGTGTCTGAGGGCGTTGAACTCGCCGGCGCCGGGAGACACCGACACAGGCGTCGCCTGCCGCGAGACCGACTGGAGGATCAGGCTCAGCGGCGCCGACACCGTGCCCACCTGGATCGGCACCGCGTCGCTGCGGCTCTTCTCGTCCACCGCCACGTCGTTCAAGTCGTACGCGTACTCGTTCTGGGGGTTCAACTCAAACTGCACCGTGTAGGGCAAGAACCTGGCTGTTAGTAGGGAGCGCTGGAACGCGGGCGGGAGGGCGCGGCGAGGACACGGCGGCGGCGCTGCGACGGCGCTGCGGGACGCTGGTCGAGCGAACGGGCGTGGTGGTGGTGCCAGCGGCACCGCTCTCGCGGCGTTGCTGCCGGAGCGCCCGCTGGCCGGCGCTGCTGGTGCTCTTCCGGCCCCTCGCCTCTCCTCTCTTCGTATCTACTCACAATGATCCTATGATTATCGTCATCTCTATGTATCTAGTGGTGGCCGTGGTGTGCTATAGAAGGTGGTGGGATTGGTGGGTGGAATCGTGGTGGGATTCTTCGCTTTTCGATTGCGGGTCTGCGCATCGCCATGTGGGGTCGGCAGCAACCATGGCGGCGGCGCACGGCGGGCGGGCGCGCCGCCGGGGCGCAGGCGGCGAGCGCGGGCTGGCGACGCTGCTCGCGCGCAACGGGCCCGGGCCCGCTAGATGCTCTCGAGGTCGTCCTCGTCGGAGTCGAGGCCGCCCGCCGGCGCGGTCACGTGCGCCCCGTTCCCGCCGCCGTCCGTCGGTTGCTGTTCCAGGTGGGTCACCGGCACCGCCGCCCCGCCGCCGTCGTGCTCGCTGCCGTCGCCGGCGCGCGCCTCCATGATGCTCTGCAACTCCGACTCGAACGCGGCGTCCGACTCCTGGATGTCGCCCGCGTCGGCGGCCGCCGCAGCGCTGCTCTCGCTAGCGGGCGCGAAATCCGTCGCTACGCTCGCTACCGCACCCGCACCGTTTCTCTCCCCGGCCCCGGCGGCCCCCGTGCCCGGGTTCTCGCCAGGAAAGTCTTCTATCACGACACCGCTGCCGCTGCCGCTGCCGCCGCCGCCCGCGCTCTCGCCAAAGTCGAAAGCCGGGAACTCGCCGTTCTCGCGCCGCTCGTGCTCCCCGTCGTCCATCTCGTCCTCCAGCAGCGAGTGCTCCAACTGGTTGAAGTTGAACCCGAAGTCCATCTGCGACACGCTCTGTTCCTGGAGGCTCTCCTTCTTTTTCCTCTCCTGGATGATTTCCTCGATCCGGCGCTTCTTCTGCGTCTCGGCACTGCGGAGCGACCGGATCACCGTCTTGAACTCGTCCTCAAGAATCCCCTTGAAGTACTGCTGCATCTCCGGTGTGATCTTCTTGGTGGCGTACGGCGAGTAGTACTTCTCGGCCTTCATGTACACGTTGGCGTCTCGCAAGCGTCGTTTTTGCTCCGCGTGCTGTACCTTGCGCTCCTTGGCTCGCTTCCTCTTCTGTGCGTACAGTTCGAAATCAAACTGCTTGAGGGCTTCGGCCGCGCCAAGCTCTCCACCAACCGTCGTGCCAGGCGCGCTTGGCTGCTCGGACGTGGTAGGAGGTTGGGTATGCGGTTGTGTCTGGTCTGTCTGGACTGCTGGTGCAAGTCCTTCGCCTTTTGGTTTCTCCTCTCCAAACTGGGGCACCACCTTCTCCCGGCGTGGCTCCTTGATGAGCGCAATCTCCTGCTCGAACTGCTTCTTCCACTTGCGCTCGTTGTCTTCGATCAAGTCGTAAAGCGACTTCTCGGTGAGCCTCGACTCCTCCACCAACTTCAACCGCAACTGCTTCAAGTCGGTCAACGTCTCCATGTATTTGGGTGTGTTCTGGTACGTGTAGTCGGGAGGGAGGTCCGGGAAGAAGGTGGGAATGTAGCTGGGCCGCTTCGACTGGCGCGGCACGAGGTCGGCAATCTCGTAATGCTCGTTGGCGAAAAACGGTAGCGACGTCGCCGCAACTTCGCTCTCGTCGCCGCCACCTCCACCCTCCTCGAGCTGCCTCACTATGCTGAGCGTCTGTGTATTTATGGCGGCAATTCGGGACTTCACTGCCGGTGCGATTCTGTTGGTCTCCTCGATCTCCTTGCAGAGCCCGCTGAGCTTGACGCCTTTCAGTCGCAAGCACACCTTGGTGTCGGCCATCAGCGGGTGTCGGCGGCGCTGTATTTCGGTGAAGTTGCGCAACGACAAGGTCATTTTGCTGAAGTACTCGATGGCAAGGTCGGTGGTCTGGTCTATGAACTCCTGCGTGCATGCGATGTTTTTGGCGGCTAGCGACACCGCGATGGCCTTGCTGAGCTGCACGTCGATGGGACTCGAGTTCTCGGCCCGCGGCACAGGCTTGTTGACCAACCGCATCGTGTCAGGGGGGATGTAGCGGAGCTGGATGGGATCGAGGTCGAGCCGGTCTGTGGTGGTGGTGGGAGCTGTAGTGCTGGCAGAGCCCGTGCTGGCAGCACGTTCGGGCTGTGCACTGGAAGGGTTCTCTACACTCATCTCCACTTGTAACTGTGGTGGTGGCAGTGGTGGGGGTGGTGGTGGTGGTACTGGGGGAGGACGTTCCTGTGTTACGTTGTTGATGGTTTTAGTTGGTGTATTTGGTGATGTACGAATTTCGTGCGCGCAAGTACAAAGTACCGGAAAGTTAGCGGGGCGACCCACGCAGAGTCGCTGCGGGTTTGGGGGTCTCGCTACGAGTGCCGCAAAAAAAAGAATCTCTGGCGGCGAGCTCTCCCTACCACTTGCAACTACTCGACGCGACTTCTCGCTAATCCTCGCTGTACTTCTTGCAGACTACAACTCTAGCACGCTCTCTCCACCGGCCGCCTGCCATGACGGGCTGTCTTGGCCGTCCAGTAGCCTACTCGCAACGCCGCCCTACACTCACACAGGTCGTTCCTTAACTTGTACTTCACGTGTCTAGTGACTATCCTGTTCTACTCCGCTAGTTGCCGCCCAACAAATGCTCAATGGCTCCCTGGACACTGCCGCCGGTTCTTCTCAAAGCCTCGATGTTGCGGTCAAAGTCAAAAAAGCCCATGTCGTTCAATTGCCTCAATTGGCTCTCGTAGCGCTCTTCGGGCGGACGGTTGTCTGCGGGAGCGGCTGCTGCACCAGCCCCGGCGCCCGCACCGCCAAACATGGCAAAGGGATCCATTCCTGGAGCCCCGCCGCCAAACAAGGATGCAAATGGGTTGCCGGCAGCAGCGCCGGGGGCGGCACCAGCTCCAGCTCCAGCGCCGGCTCCGGCGCCGGTCTCGGTCTCACCGGCACCCTCGACGGTCGGGTTGGCTCCCGGGGCAGGGAACGACGATTCGGCGGCCGCGCCGCCAAAGCCCGGCATGCCGCCGGCGCCGCCGCGGCCCATCAGCATCATCGTGCGCATCATCTCGGGGTTGGAGAGCATCTGCCTGAACATGGGGCTCTGGAACATCTGTCTGACCTCGGGGCCCATGGCCCTCAACTGCGGGTTCTGGTTTATCACGTAGTCCATCATCTGCGGGTTCGACAACATCAGGTTCATGCTCTCCTGGAACATGGGGTTGGACATCATTTCCGAGAGCTGGTCCGGGTCGGGCATGCCGCTGTTCATGCCGCCGTCGGGGCCGAACATGGAGGCCGAGGGAAGCTGGGTGTAGCCGGCGTAGCGGGCGCCGGTCAAGTCCGCCAACGGGTTGAAGGAGCCTTGGCCGGCGGCGATGTTGGACGGAGCGCCCGTGGCGCCCGCGGCGGGTGTGGAGGCCAGGCCGGCCGCGGCAGACGTGCTGGCGGCGCCGGCGGCCGGCTTGGTGCCGGCGCTCTTCACCATGTGGATGGTGTGGCCGCTCTGCACCTTGTACGAGGCCACGGTCTCGGTGTCCTTCAACACCTTGCCCGAGTAGATCAAGCGCTGGCGCTCGGCAGGGATGGTGGACTTTTCGGTGATTTGCTGCTTCAACTCGAGCACCGTGATGGAGGGCGCGACGTCCAACTCGTACTTGGTGTCGCCCGACGACTTTATGGTGATGGTGATGGAGTCTGACATCTGTGGGGGTGGCGAGCGGGTGGTGGTGGGTGGAGAGATACGGTGGCGGTGGGCTTCTCGGGCGCTCGATCTCAGCGGCGCGGCCCTACAAATTGGGGCCGGGGGCACGCGCCGGCGGCGGCGCACGACCGGCGCCAGCCTCTAGGGAGAAGCTTCTGGAACGGCGGGCTGGCAGCGCGCGGCCCAGACGGTGCGGCTGGCCAGCGTGGCGAGACTTGGCGAGCGTGGCGGGCAAGGAGCCTCCCCCCTCGCCCCAATTTGGCGAGCGACCCGCCGCCCGCGGCCACTTCCGCCCAGCAACTCCGCCGGGCGCCGCCCCATTTCGTGGCTGATTTCTCCGCGACAGGGTCTCCTTATCGTAGCGTCAATAGGATGAAAGTATTATTAATTAAATTACCATGAAAGAACTAAATAGGATGGAAGTGGTGGAAGTGGTGGTGGGAGGGCCACTGAGAGTGCCACGGAGTGTGCCGTGGCGAGTGCTGTGGTGAGTCCCATGGCGAGAGCGGTGGTGAGTGCCGTGAGCGTCTCTCTGGGGGCTCTGGCTTGCTGCCCTCGGGCGCTGCCTGGCTCTGGCCCAGTGGAGCGTCCAGCTGTCTGGCCATACTTTTCTAATCAAGATGGCTCGACGCTGCCCGCTCTGCTTGCTCTGCTTGTTGCGCGTGCTCTGCCCGCCGCTCTCTCTCCGTCTCTCTCGCCTACTGCTTCTTGACCTCCACCCGCCAGCCGCACTCCAAGCACCCGTGGCCGAACGTCCCGTCGTCAAACGACACCTTGCCTTTGCTCTGCATCAACGACCACTCGCCCTTGGCGGGGATCTTCTTACAGTTCTTGTTGAGACACCGCGCCGACGTCTTCTTGTACCGCAACCCGCACGAGTTGCACAACTGGCCCTCCTTGATCGACCACGACGGCCTCCAGCACGGCGACTGCTCCGAGCCGCACGAGATGCACACCCGTGGGTTGGTGTGCGTGTGCTGCTTGGGCGGCGACTTGAGGAGGTCCGCCTTGAACTTGGGCTTGGTCGACTGCGGCGAGATGGGAATGAACCGGTGGCTGTGGGCGTGGTGCGATGTGCTGGTGGCGCTGGTGGCGGGGGCGGTGGCGGCCGCGGTGGGCGAGCCGAGCGTGTGGACGCCGAACGACTTGGTGGGCGTGGTCTGGAGCGCGGGCATCGGCAACGGCTGGTGGTCGAGGCTCTGTCTTCTGTTGGCGCCGGGCGACTCGGAAATCACCCCCAAGAACGCATTGTATCTAGCATGCTGTATGTTGGGCAACCGGGGCGGACTGACATCAAAGGACCCGGGCCCAGGAAGACGGAATGTGGACGGCGTCGACGACACGGTGCTGGTTGGAAGTGGCTGCTGCTTGAGCGCGTGGTTCCCCTCCGAGAACGAGTTGCTGCGCGAGCTGGGCTGGTTCGACGTCTCCAACGGCGACTTGGGATGGCCGATTGCCGGCTGCGACAATTGGATCAACGACTGCGCAAGCTCCAAGTACTCAGGATACTTCTCGACATCGTTCAAATACGTCTTGTTCAAGTACGTGTAGCTCGACTCGTACGGGAAGTTGATCTTCTTCTCCGAGTATATTATGTTGTTGATGCTGGGAAGAGAGGGAGGAGGCAACTGCTTGGCGATCTTGGACGAGATCCGCGTGTCGAAGCTGGGCTTGTTCTGGTTATTATTGGCGGTGTTGTTACTGTGGAGGTGAAGGTTGTGTTGGTTGTGTTGGTTGGCCGAGCTGACATTGTGATGCGACCGATCGTTGCTGTGCGAGTACATGCTTTGCGATATCGAGGGCAACGAAATATTGCTCTTGGTGCTGCCGTACTTATTGGCATAGCTGTGCAGGTGCGGGTTTTTGGAGCCCTTGTTGATGGTGTCCAAGACCTCGTACCGCCAGTTTTCGTCGTTGGGTTTGTATGTGTCAAAGTAGTCCATCGATACCGTTGGGGCCACCGGCTTCAACTTGATGGCCTCCTTGGCCGGCATCACGTTGGACGTGCCGAGCACCGACGAGATCCCGGGCAACTTGATTTTCTGTTGCTTTTCCACGTCGTTGGAAATGTCCATGTCGATGTCCGACTCCTTGGCGCTGGCGGCCTGGTTGGAGGGCGAATTCACCGGCGACGACTTGGGGGAAATGGGGTTGGGGAACTCCTTTCTGGGGTTGCAGAGCTTTTTGTTGGGCGACAACGAGCGGGATCTGAACGACTTGCTGTACTTGGCGGACTTGTTGAACGCCAAGGGCGCGGAGGCGGCTATGTTTTTGGATGCTGGGTTGACCTCGTAGGGGGGAGATGGCGGAGCGGTCCTGGACCGTTTGTAGTGGATGTCGCCGTACTCCGGAGACTCGCTCGAAAGATCGCCCAGGGAGCGCTTTTTCACCCTCAACTGGGCGGAGGTGTTTATGCTGAGCGTAGGATTTATCGTGGGCTTGAATTGGTTCAATAACTCGCTGTACGAACGGGATCTTATGTGTCCAGCCGTGAACGAGTTGAGTTGGTTATTAAGCATAGTGGGTGTTTGGATTAAGTTCATTATGGTTGCGGCTGCGCAGGAAGGAGCAGTCGGAATTCAATGGCGGAGGCGTAACGAGTAGCGGGCTCCAGCAATTGGATGCAAAAATTTGTGATGGCGGAAGCTTGGATGCTTTTGATCACGGTAACCTTAGCAACGCCGAGTTGAAGGAAGGTGGAGATTGTATTTTTCTGGTGAGATCGGAAAATGAAATTTCGGGATGGATACGATCGGCCAGAGATTTCAGATTAGGGAAGTGGATGATCAAATGCGACGACGGGGTGAGTGGAAGCAGAACAAATTGGCTCTTGCTGTTTTTGCGGCTTGTGTGCTCGTGGGGGAAGTGAGTGAGCAGGTGAGAAGAAGCAAAGATCTCGTCGAAAGTAACAGGCACTGGTGGGTGTGTCTGGGTGTGGTGGGCTTCTGGTTGTGTCTGGTTGGGTCTGTTGTGTCTGGTGACTTGTGCGTGTGCTCTCTTGACGTACGGACTCGTCTACGTGTTGTGCTAGCAGAGTTGTTTTCTAAGGAAATCAAACTTCCAGGAACTCAACCGTGATCTAGGCACAAATCGGTTTATATTTATAATTACTATACAGAACAGATCCCCAGGAGCCTGATCCAGCACAAATATACTTGAATCGGGAGATAATCCAGCAAGTGACAAATCAGCCAGCTCTTTGCGAAAAATATCGTGCCCCCGTATGTAACTTTGCACAATGTGAAGGCACACATCAACTTTTCCTCATACAAAATATTTGTTCCACGCATGCGCACCCTAAGTGGCTGGCTATTCTTGACTGACACAATCCTGTCTGGGCTGGATATTTCCACAGCCACTTGTCGGGTTGATCATCGCATTGGGGCAACAAAGAGCGGCCCAAGAACGATGACGCTGCCCGTGCCGGGACCCGAGCCCGCCATTGGCGCTCCCCGGGCCCGGGGCCCTGCTCGTTCGTCTGTCTCCTCTGCAACTCGCTCCTCCCGTGTGTATTGTGTCGCGACTTCGCTGGAGCGAGAACCCTTTGACGACAACATTCCGTCGCCGGATCCATGTTGCGATCTCCACTTTCGGTAAGCCTCAGGCACTCGTCCCGATTCTAAGCTTTAACCTTATTTGGGTCATGATCCCGGAATAAAAGTACGAACGGCTGGTGTGGCAGTGGTGGTGGCAGTTGTGGTGTGGCAGAGATGGTGATGGTGCTGGTGACGGTGCTGATGGTGCTGATGGTGCTGTAGCTGCCGGCGGTGTAGCTGCCGGCGGTGTTGCTGACGGCGGTGTTGCTGACGGCGGTGTTGCTAACCGCGGTGTGGAGTTCCCACCAGACACACCCTGGTGGCGCACCACTCCGCTACTTCTCTACTTGCTCTCGCCTATGCTTCCGCTCTGAGCCCGCCGTTTTTCCTCCGGCCTCCGCGCCACTCGCTACGCTGTTCGTTGTCAATCTTTTATTCTACCTAAACTAAGGGACTTCTAGTTGTCGTCCTTCTTGTCTTCGACCTTGTGCTCCGCGTCGTTGGCAGCCATTCCGCCGGCAACGCCGCCGGCAATGTGGCCCACCTGGCCAAGCCCGAGCTTGTCGGCAACCTTGTTGCCTCCGATGGAGCCGACCACGCCGACGCCGATGTCCTTGATTGTGTTTGCTGTGTCGCCTGGCATTTTGCTGAGTTTGTATATTGGCCACCCAGCGAGCCTCCCCGGGCAATCGTGCCTTATATAGTGCCCTGGCTAAGGTTGCTACGCTGTCACGTGCGGCTGCCGCCAGTTTCAACTGCAGCGAACATCTGCAAACCAGGCGGAGGGTCAGGCGCCACGTTTGTGTGCCGGGGCCCGTGTCACGTGACCCATCGCGGCCCTCTAGTTCAGCCTGCGCCAGAGTCTTCGTCCTCCGTCTACCCACAGCCATGTCGCAAGCGCCAGACATAAGTAAGTGCCGTCCCCTTTGAGCGTTCAAACGCATCGCTAACACCCAGCGCAACCGGTGGAGCCGTTCTTGAAGAACTTTTTGGCCACGTTGGACATCCAGTACCAGGCCGGATCAAACGTCGAGGCATATGCAACGCAGTTTGCCAAGCAGCTCAAGCGGTCCAGTGCCGTCATAGTCAACGGCACGCCGTTGATACCCACCACCAACAACGACTCCAAGCTCGAGTTCCAGAAGAAGTGGCTCGCGGCGCCCTCCTCCCAGCACCAGTTGAACAGCTTCGACTGCCACTTGATCCCCGGCACCGGCACCTTCATCGTCAACCTCAGCTGCAAGGTCAAGTTTGACGAGAGCGGCCGCACCCGGTTGGGCGAGTCGGCGGACCTCCTCCAGGACCCGTCGCTCAACGGCACGCGGGCCGCCCGGCCCATCTGGAGCGCGTGGTTCGGCATAAACATCAACTTGGTGGTGGACGAAACCATAGTGCACAATGCCGAGGCGGAAGTGATCAACAGCTTGAACTACAGAGTCACCTACAAGCCCGAG
The DNA here is from genome assembly GCA_030568635.1 of Suhomyces caryicola. Taxonomy (NCBI): domain Eukaryota; kingdom Fungi; phylum Ascomycota; class Pichiomycetes; order Serinales; family Debaryomycetaceae; genus Suhomyces; species Suhomyces caryicola. Next base: position 32,803 of record JAJMGG010000017.1, on the reverse strand, counting down.
AACAGCGTGATCCAGCTTTAGGGGGCAGTAAGACGAGTGTTCGAGTGGTTGGGTCTGGGAAAGTCGCCAAAATCGAACTTTTCCAGATTTTTACCAAAAAAACTACAAATATTCAAGTACTACAAATACTCGAGTACTACAAGTATTCACCACTGTATAGAATTTCAACAGGATACAATGCATATAAAACATAGCACGAGGCTCAAGTCAGGCTCTTTGGCCAAAACATGCAGTACTCTCAAACGTCATGTTCCTTGATGTACTGGTTCAACAACGGTCCCAAATACGTGTCGGAGTAATGTTCGACGGTGACGTTGGACTTGTCGTAGCCAACCTGGTCCAAGGCCCAGAGAATGTTCCAGGTGATGAAATCATAGAAGACCAAGTCGACCGTGGCATCGAGACCCGTGCCGGGGTCGAGCTGCTGAGATTCAACCACGTTCGGAATACTGTACTGGACGACCGGCTTGTGAGGAGTGTCATCACCCTTGGAGCCAAAGTCGTCATATGTAACGTATCCCTTGGAGAGTTTTTTCGATTTTGAGTGGACACGCTGGGCATCGACGGGACCCTCGTCCAAGGAAAACGGAGTTTGTCTCTTGCCGGATTCTCCGGCCTTGGCGTGGAAATGATGAGGGGGCAAGAGCATGCGATTGTCGACCGCCTCCTCTCCCGCAGTAGCGGCAATGTAGCCGTTCTGGTTCAACTTGGGGGCGATTTTCAATGCCACCGACTTGGGGAGCGAGATCTTGACCCAGTTGTTTTCAAAGGGCGAGACGATGTACTGCGAGTCGATGGTGTACGGCCCCTTGTACAAGTCGTACCTGATTGAGCCGGTGTTGATGATGATGATTCTTTCGTCGAGCGCACCCGGCGCGTCGCGGCCGAGGGTGACCAAGACCTTCTTGGTGAGTAAGTAGAAGATGCTGTGGTGGTGGTTGGTGGGCACGTAGTCGACGTAGTAGTTGCTTTTGACGGTGCCGATGGGGCGGTTGAGGTTGAGCTCTTCCCTGGTGTCGTGGATCAACTTCAGCAACTCGGTGCCCTTCTTCGTCTGGAAGGTTTGCTCGTCCTTGACGTTGGCGTGGTGGAGGAACGAGTCCAAGTTGAAGTCGATGTACGAGCGGGCAAACGTGTCTTGCACGTGTGCGGAGAGGTGCGCCGAGGTGTCGATGGAGACCCAGCCGACGGTCTCGCAGTAGCGGCCGCTCTGGATGGCGGTGGCGCGGTGGTCGAACACGGTGAAGTCGCGGATGTGGCTGTGGCCGCCAAAGTACTGGATCAAGGTGTCGGGGTACTTCTGGCGCAAGATCGAGTTGAGGTAGTACAACTCGGGCCAGCTGTGGTCGATGGGCACGTGGGTGACGATGACGAGCAAGTCGACCTTGTCGGCCGGGTGCTCGTGCAAGGTCTGCTGGAACCAGGCGGCGTGGTCCACGACGTCGCGGAGGGGCTGCACGCGGGTGCCGTTGTTGAAGCGCTTGAAGTCGAACAAGAAGCCGAACGAGAGCACGCGCAACTTCTGGTTGCGCGTGGTGAAGTAGCGGAAGCGGTTGCCGAACGGCACCCACGAGCCGTTGGCGGCGCGGAACTCGACGTTGGAGCTGACGTAGCTGTCGGGGAAGTGCGCCACGACGGAGTCGTGCTCCTGGCGCGAGTTCTCCCAGAGATACAACTCGTGGTTGCCGATGGTCAAGAGGTCGTACGGCTGCTGGACGAAGATGGGCGTCGAGCGGAGCCCGTTGGGCGTCGTGATGTCCGACAAGCCGTTGCCGTCGTGGCGGTCGCCGCTGTCGACCAACAAGAGGTCGACGCCGCGCGCGTCGGCGTGCGCCCGCATGTGCTGCGCAAACGACACGAAGTCGCCCCAGTCGGCGCTGTACTGGCGCTGGTTGAGATGGCCCGAGTACCAGCCGTGGGTGTCGGTGGTGTGGAGGAAGTTGACGGCGGCCCAGCGGAGGTCGCGGTGCGCCGGCGGCAGGCGGAGCAGCTGCAACACGCGCCCGGCGTGCACGGTGAACGCGGCGATGCCAGCCAAAAGCACGAGCTGGTAGACGGTGGGACGGACCATGGTGGGGAGCAGAGGAGTGTGGTTCCGGGGGCGCTGATAAGCACGGGGGTGCAGGAGGTGCGGCGCGGAACGACTATCGTCGCGACAGCGATGCGACAAGTGCTGCGACAGCGATGCGACAAGCGACGCGACAAGTGCTGCGACAGCGATGCGACTAGTGACGGACGGACTCTCGAGCACCATCCACTCCTACTGGCTGATATTACTGCACATGCATTGAAGACTACTCAATTACTTACAAACCAGTTTGGGCTCTTCTTCTGTCTCTTTCCTCGGAGATGGACAACTTAATACCCTTACCCTTTGGCAACGAGACGTATGGCTTACCAGCTTCGGTACCAATGACAAAGACGTTGGACAATCTGGTGACGAAGGTGTTCTCCAAGGTGTCCTTGATGTGGACCAAGTCGAAACCACCCTCGTGCTTTTCTCTGTGGGTGATAACACCAACTCTACCCATGTTACGACCACCGGTGACCATGACCAATCTGCCAGTGTCGAACTTGATGTAGTCGGTGATCTTGCCGGTAGCCAAGTCAATCTTGACAGTGTCGTTGGCTCTGATCAATGGGTCTGGGTATCTGAGGGTTCTACCGTCGTGGGTGACAACGTATGGAATACCTCTCTTACCTAATTGGACCTTCTTGACCTTACCCAACTTGTAGGAAGCTTCCTCGGCGGTGATTCTGTGGACAGCAAATCTACCCTTGACATCGTAAACCAATCTGAAGTTCTCGTTGGTGGCTTCCAAGGAGATGACGTCCATGAAACCAGCTGGGAAGGTGGAGTCGGTTCTGACCTTACCGTCAACCTTGACGTGTTCTTGCATCAAGATGGCCTTGACTTCTCTACCGTTAAGGGCATACTTGAGTCTGTTTCTCAAGAAGATGACCAATGGCAAAGATTCTCTCAACTTGTGTGGACCGGCAGATGGTCTTGGAGCGTAAGTTCCGGACAATTTGTCCAACATCCAGTGGGATGGAGCTGCTAATCTCTTCAAGTGCTTCTTTGGTCCTCTACCCATTTTTGCTTATACTTTGGTTAGTTAGTGAAAAGAGAAGAAAAAACGTTAACTATGCTTTGGTGAATTTTTTTTTCGGCTGGCACCAGTCGACCGACTGAGGGTCTCGCCGCATCGCAAAATTTCACAGCCTAGGGCCGCAGCCCTAAGTTTCGTAGAACACGTGACCATGACCGGACCACCACATCAGCGTCCTCCTCGATCCACCACATGACTTCCATCCTTCGGGCCAGCCGGAGTGCCCAGGGGGCCCCTCGTGGCCTCATCCCCTTATACTCTACTGGGATCGCTACTTTCTATTCTGTTGTTTGGCCCGTGTATATTCTCCTGTCGTAAATAAGCAGTCTAGCGATCAGCCCCATCTTCCAAACCACTTCTTCCCGTCGGTCTGCTTCAACTCGTAACTCAAGTTTTCGTCTTGGGTCATCAACTTATCAAGCTCATCCTGCAAATTGGCAAAGGTTTCTGTTTCTTTGGCATTCTCGACCAATAGCTGTTGAATATTGCTTTCAATCGATGTAGGTAGCGTGGGCGACTTGACGGAGGAGTCGGAATCGGGAGGTGCTATACTGGGAGATTCGAGGGCTTTGCTTTCGAGCTCATCGATGTCAACTCGCAACTGCTCTATCGATTTGCTCAAGTCCTCGTTATCATGTAATACTTCAGGTAGCTTGACTTTTACGTCCACCATTTTCTGGACAACCTCAATGTGGTCTCTGTTCAAGTTTGCATATTTCGTCTCCAACTCCTTGATGGTGTGCCTGAGGTTCCCGTTCTCGACCTTGGCTTTCTCGATATCCTCTGTCTTGGCTGTTTCACTCATGTAGATGTTCTCGAACTCGTTTTCGTACTTGGTTAAGTCAAGTGGCTCCACATTGATCTCCATGGAGTCAAACACCAATTCGTCGAGTTTGTAGTAGTTGGAGGTTGCGGAAGTGCTAGACATGGTGGAGTTTCTTCTAGACCCAGGCAACAACGAAAATCGCCTAGACGCCCTCTTGCTGCTGTTGTCGTCACCCTTCGAGTCTATGAATTCTTCGTTGATGTAGACATTGAATAGCTTATCCTTGAGGAACCCAAGCAATTTGTCGAATTTCAATGCTAACAAGTTGGACTCGTTCTTGATCATCAAATTCACCGCAAGCTTCAAAATCGATTCGATGCCTTGCGTTATAATGATATCGTAGATTCTCAAGACTATGTCCAACGGGAACTTGTAAGCAAAGAAGGTCAAGAACCATTGTGATGCATACATGGAGGACTTGATTCCCTGTTTCACCAAATGATTGTACAACATGGGTGAGTACGACTCCAATAACCTGTCGAATTCGTACAAGAGCAAATGCAACCCTTTCATTTCGGGACAGAACAAGTCTCTTAGTTTGTACTCCTTCATCAAGGTGACCAAGAGACAGAAACACTCGGCATCGCTCAAGTTCATGATGAGCGGGATGGTGATGAATATCATGCCCTGGGTGTACCCCACGTCAGGGTCAAACAAAGAATATGCCTTGATCACGTTGAAGAGCTCCTCGCCCTTGTTGACCTGCTCCACGTTGGTGAAGAAGCTTGTTCTGGACAAGTCACGCTTGATGGACTTCTCGTGGATGGAGGGCTCGTTCTTCAACTGGATGTAGAACTCCTCCAACTGGAAGTTCTTTGACTTGGCGACGAGTTGCCAGACAATCCCCCTGAACTCCTTGGGGATACCCGACATGATCAACTTGTCCAACCTGGCGGAGTCGTTCTTTATCACGGACTCGTAGTCGTTGACGATCTGGGTCCAGAAGTCCCAGTCGATCTTGTAGTCGAACATGTGGCTGAAGCCGCCGACGGTGTTCTTGATGTCATTGAACGTCTTCTTGATGTTCTCGGTCCCCGAGTTGATGGACTCCTTCAACTTCAAGTCTTTGGCAAGGTAGTTGTTGTTCAACTGGTTGAACCGGGACTGCAACAAGTAGTTGGAGCTGGAGCGGTCGTAGGTGGACGAGATGGAGTCCAAGTTTTTGATTGCGATCTCGTTGGTGGCAAGCGCCAAGTCGTGCTGGTCCAAGCGCAAGCAGTCCTGGATGGACTTGCGGTCGGGCAAGACCGGCGAGAACGAGGCCTGCAAGCGGGGCGAGCTGGCGGGGACCGCGCCGGCGGGTGTGGCGGGCTCGGCGGGCGTGGCGGGCGTGGCGGGCGTGGCGGGCGTGGCGGGCTCCAGCGGCTCGGCCACAAGAGCGGGCGCCAATGGTTCGGCAACAAGAGCGGGCGCCAATGGCTCGGCGGGGGTGGCAGGCTCCAGCAGCTCGGCGAGAACGGCAGGCTCCACCGCCTCGACGGTCGCGTCGGTGGTGTCGGCGTGCCCCGCGGCGTCCGCCCCGTGCTCGCCCACCGTGTCGTCGTGCTCGTCGTCGACGGAGTAGCTGGAGCCCAACGAGGTGGTGGAGCCGCTGGCGTCTTGCGGCGGCAGCGGCTGGCGGAGGCTCGGGCCCGCGCCCTGCGCCTGCTGCTGCTTCTTGTTCTTCTTCTTGCGGTCTCTCTTCTTCTTGGAGCTCAGCTCCGGCACGCTCGCCGCAAGCTGCTCGGACGGGGCGTCTTCGTACTCATCGTTCGACGACATCTTCCATACACTGTGCTAATAAAAACGACACGAATTACGCATCCTTGTTTTGGCTGATCCGCACCACGGCGTGCGATCCAAACAAACAACATTGGGACAATCCGGCGGTACGCCGGCGCGCGTGGGGCTCGCCAGGCAGCCCGCGAGCGCAGGGGGCCGCTGCGAACGGGGCCAGCGGGCGGGCGGGCTCGCGGGCGGGCTCGCGGGAGCCACTAGGGACGCCGGGCGGGCCGCTGGCCGCACACGCTGGCGTCGCGGGCGGTGTCCCCACATTACCCCGAGACGTCAAGCAGAGAAGCTACACTATGGCACATGCAATGCCTACGCCGCAGGGAGACACACCGAGACACAGTGACCTGCCAACAGCGTCATACACTCTGTCTACCCCTCCTCTGGCCATCTGCCCTCCTCTGGCTACAGCCCTCCTCTGGCCACCTGCCCTCCCCTGGCACCCTGCTCTCCACTCGCCAGCCGGCTCTCCACTCGCCAGCTGGCTTTCCCTGGAGACCCCCTCCGCTCTACAAACCTTCTGTCATAATAATCCTGTATTATATATACCCCAATAAAAACCGTGCCTTAAGCAGACGCCCAGTAGTACTCGTCCAGACTGATCCGTGGCTCAGTGGGCGAAAGCGGTGCCATGTTGAACCCGCTGTCGTCGATGCGCACGATGCGCTCGTTCGACAACGGCTCGACCAACGAGTCCGACAACACCTCCAGGTCGTACCACGAGGACTCAGATGTGCCTGGGCCCGAGCTGTTGAAGTACGAGCTGGAGATGTCGCCGTCGTCGACGTCGCTCATCACGTCCGACGCGTAGTCGGCCGGCTCTCCGCCGTCCTGATATATGACCCCGCCGGTGATGTTCTTCTCCTTGCACAACGCCTCCAACTTGAGGTGGTCGCAGTTGGGGAAGTACACCCGGAACACGTTGCGGTCGGATATGTACTTGACGGGGAGCTCGCCCAACTCAAACAAGCTGTTGATGTCCAGCTTGAAGCTGCGGAGCTTCAGCTCGAACGCCTTGATGCTGAACAACATGTCGTCCAACACCTCCTCGCTGAGCATGGTTTCGTGCGGGATGTTCAACGAAAAGTGCACGGGGAACTCAATGTACGAGCCCGGGTTGACCTGGTTGGCCTCGGCCTTCTCCTCCTGGCTGGCAGTGGAGTCGGTTCTAGCAAGCTTCAAGGTGAGCTGGTGGAACTCCGGGGTCAAGGACAAGTTCAACCGGACCGCGGTGTTGAACTTGGGGACGATCACGCGCGCGTGCGCAAGGCCGTCCGGGTTCTCGTTCAACCGGGACATCTTGCTTTTGATGTGGCTCAACACCGTGCGGTAGCTGAACTTCAAGTTGGCCAGGTGCATCTTGGCGCGGTACGAGTTCAGGTACGCCAGCGAGAAGTTGTGGAACATGAAGCCGCGGTTCAAGTTGCGGAACACGTCGGGCCCGGGGTTCTTGATGCTGCGGGCGGTGTTGTAGAACTTGGCAAGCAACTTGTGCTTGGAAAAGAAGCCCAGCGAGCGGCTGTGCCAGTTGGGCTTGAACAGCCACAGGGTGCCGCCAAAGGCGCCGTACGTCGAGAACGAACGGACGCCGGCGATGTGCGGCCCAAAGAGGGACTTGAACAACATGCACCCGGGGCGGCCGGCCCGCGTGTGGAGGCGTCTCAAGCCGCCGCCGTTGCGGATGGGCACCCTGACGGGGACGGGGACCGGCTGGTGGACGCTGGAGGGGGCGTTCTGTGGGTTGGAGAGGTTTTCAAGGTTCTCGGAGAGCTCCTGGAGAGCCCTCTGGATGCGCTTCGACACGTTCCGTGTGCGGAGACTGATGACGTTTCTGATCCGGCCCAAATTCATATCGACAAATCGGCAAGCCATGCAAGCGGAGTGGTGGTGGTGGTGGCGGCGGTAGTGGCGGCGGTGCTAGGGCGTGGGGGCAGCGGGCTCGGGTTACGTGTCGATAAACACAGGGGGGTGAGGGATGCTCTTTCTGCACTGGCACGCTTGCAGAGGAGCTGACTGTGGCGGCGCACGACCCGTGAGCGATTTCGATTCCGAGATTCGGAGCGGCCTGCGGCAGAAAAAAGGATCGGCCCCAGCACGAGCCAATTTGCACCCACAGTTGGCCGGCCCGGAGTGAGCACGGGCTGTAGCGGAGGTGTCTCTCGGAGATCACCCCACCCGTCTGTCTGGGACCAGCCACCTGTCTGGGATCCGCCACCTGTCTGTCTGGGATCAGCCACCTGTCTGTCTGGGACCATGCACCTGTCTGTCTGGGACCATGCACCTGTCTGTCTGGGACCATCCGCCGGTCTCTCTGGGACCATCCACCGCATTGGGATCGTCCCATTTTACTGGCTCTGCTACATCGGGGAACGGAACAAAAACATCTATAAGTAATAAAACACAGAGAAAGGAGGCATAGAATCGTGATACACTGCGGGGCAGCGGGCGGGCCGGGCCGGCTAGACGTTGATCCCGGGGGTTTCGTCGGCGGCGTCGTCAAAGAGCAAGTCGTCCGGGTTGAAGTCGTCGGTCAAGCTGAACTGCGGCTTGGGCTCGTTCGTCTTGACGCGCTTGAACGTGGGCTGGCCCGCCGCGCCGGCGGGCCCGTGCTCGTCGTCCAACTCGTCGTCGTCGTCAAAGTTGAACAGGAACGACGACTTGCGCGGCGGGTCGCGCGCGCTCATCAACTCGCGGTCGATGTCGTTGTCCTCGATGCCGGTGTCGTCGTCGGGGTAGCTGTAGGAGTTGAGCGACAAGAGCGAGCTCGGCGACGTCAACGACGCGGTGCCCGAGTTCTGCTGGTAGCGGTAGTGGCCCGAGGGGAGCGGCACCTGGTGCCCGGCGGGGTGCTGGTGCTGCGGGTAGCCCGGCTGGCTGGGCTGCGGCGCCTGGAACGCGGTGTATGCTTGGCTGGCCGGATAGTGGCGGAACGACGGCGACGACGACGGGTTGGTTTTGAAGACGGCGGGCGTCACGAACTTGAACGACAGCACGGGCGCGTGCTTGCTCTGGTCCGCCGCCAGCTCGGTGGGGATGTTGTTCAAGAGGAAGTCGTCGATGATCTCCTTCTTGATCTTGACCTTGTCGATGCCGTTGATGGGGCAGTCGTACTCGCCGCCAAAGTTGGACGCGGGGATGGGGTTGGACCGCGACTGCTGGAGCGGGTAGGTGCCGGCGTGCAGCGGGGCGGGCGGCTGGTGCGAGTCGTCGTGGGCCGAGATGATGGAGTTGGAGTCGGGCAGGTGGGCCACCGAGGTCACCGGCGGGGTGCAGTAGCCCAGCGGCGCGGCGGCGGGGCCGGCGGAGCTCACGGAGCCCGTCGAGTGGAGCGTCTTGCGGTAGCCGGCGAGCATGTGCTTGTAGCTGTCGTTGTGGAGAAGCGCGTCGACGTCCATGTGCGTGGGGAGCAAGTACTGGAGCATGTCCTCCATCTGCGAGAGCTTCTCCTCCACCTTGGTGAGGTGCGCTCTGGTGAGCGGCGAGCGCACGGTGCGCGGGCTGTACGAGCAGAACCAGCCGTGCTGGATGCACTTGGAGCACCGCGGGAGCTCCTTGGAGCACTTGAGCTTGCGCTTGCGGCACGAGTCGCACGCCTGCTCGATGGAATTTGCAGCTGCCAGGACCGCCAGCGGGTCGTCGCTTTCGAGCTTGACGCGGATCTCGTGCTCAATGTCGGTGTCGGACGCGCATGGGTCGGCTGGGAGCGGCGCAAGCGGCGGCGGGGGGACGGTGCTGGGGGCTTGTGGTGGGAGGGACGCTGGGTCCGGCGGCGTGATGTGACTGTGGGCTTCCTGCGTATTGCTACTGGTGTTCTTCATGTAGTGGGTGGGAGTGAGTGCAGCCAATTAAGTAGGGAAGGGGGACTGGAGGTAGCGGGACGGGTGGACGCGGGGCAGGCAGAGATGAACAGGTGGTGGAGCTTGAATTAATTTGTGTGAAACGAATATCGGAGATTTATTTGCATATATACCCAGCGAGAAATTCAACGTGCAGAAGTTTTATAATAAACCTCTCACTTTTTAGATACTGCACTGACCGGCCGCTTTATTTTCGATAGATAGTCCGGGTGCAATCCTTGGCCGAAACGGTTACGCTAATTGAGCAGCCAGTCGCCAGCCGGGTGCGGCCACTCGCTAAGCGACCAGGTCCCTGCTGACCCGTGCCGGCTCGTGCCGGCTCGACCGAGCCTCCCGCGCCGCCCGCTACAAAAAGGCCCCCCGCCACGTTGGCCTGCCGGTGGGATGCTTCGCTCCCAGCATCATCCCACCCGCTTCTCCTCCCTACCACCCATTTTTTTCGCTCTCTTTCCGGTTGCACTTTTAGATGTTCTCCTCACTCGAATTTGTTGAGAGTTATTTTTTGCTCTAGAGTTTTTTCGGAATAGTCGCTGTTTCTGTGATTTGCTCATTTTTTGGGTGGATCGATCGGATAAAACGCTGGCAGGGCTTCTACACGGGGAGCGCTCGAGGGCCGCCAGGCAGCGGCGTGCCGGGCCTGGCCGCCGGCGCCGCTGGACAGCGCCGGCCGGCGCTGCTCGCCATGCCCCGCTCCGTCGTCTGGCCCGGCTGAGCCGTGCACCGCTCGCCTGCAAGCTTGCGGTAACGGAGCCCCAAAGCAAGCAAATCACCTCGGTGGGCAAAAAATATTTCGACTTCGGTGTAGCTCTCTGATGTAAATAAGAGCAGGCTGCGTCTGCCGCTCGTTTCTTTTTCCGCGACGTCGGCGTCGGAGTTCACCTGACGTTCACTTTTGGCCCTGAGCACTGGCGTTTTTTTTCTGCCTCCCCTCGTTCGTATGTGCTCTACACAGGTGTGCGTGGGCGCGTTGTGTGGGACGTGGGTGGGAGGGAAGACGGGGCGTGCGGGTGGAGGTGGGCGTGCGGGCGGATGTGGGCTGGAGCGCAGAAGCGGGGTGGTCTGAACGATGTGCCCCCCCCTGCTGCTTTCGCCTAGCCACCGCGAGATTGCCGGACCTTTCTCGTTTAGCCTGCCGCCGGGCCCATCTTTTAGACAATACCCCGATGCCAACGTTCTGCCGAGACTTGGCCGCTTTTCTGCTTGGTACGTCGCCGGCTGAAATAAAAGAGGGGTAATTCCCAGACTCGCATTTTATCGTAACCAATGATGTCGTCCATTCCTCTTAGTGCCCGGAAAATCGGCCTGAAAAAAGAAAAGCTCGGTCGTCACCCCAATGGCCAGGTCGGATATGTGAATCGAGATACTTGGGTGCTTTACATGCATATAATATGTAGCTATGTCGACTATTGGGATGCGATTCTCTATCGAAATACATCATCGTGCCTTCCCCCCCCTCTCGCTCGCTCGGGCCCCTCGCAAATGTTTTGACGTCTCGAATCGGGCTTTGGGGCCTTCTCACACCGCATCATCGTCGTACACAAACTTGGTTCGTTTGGGGTTCAATGGCGCAAACTTGATGTAGCTGTCATTGTCAGGCGGTCTCTCGTTCTTGTCGTTTGTGTCCAACATAGACTGCACGCTCAAAAGTATGCTCTCTATCGAACATGCAGGCGTCCAGTCCTCCCCTAACAAGTTGAGACAAATGTGTCCGTTCGAGTACACATGGGGATGCACCGGGATCGTCGATTCGACCTCTTCCGTCTCCACTTGCGCCGGCGCGGGCCCCGCCTCAAGATCAACACTGTCATATTTGACAAACTGCACTCTCGGCGAGTCTACTGGGTACTCGGGAATGATCTCTATGCTAAGATAATACCGATCCACCAACCGGTAGAGTGGGTGGTCTTTGATCTGTATCCGGAATAGAAAGCTACTCAAGTTCTCCGAATGCCGGACCATCGTGATCCCGGGCAAGTTGTCTTTGCTCAACTCCTTGTACTCTTTGAGTATTCTCTTGTAGAATGGGTGTGCCATCTTGCTCTCAACTCCACGGGCGCTGCTGTATCCTTTAACGTTGCGCCTCGCCTGATTGATGATGCTCCACGCCGGGGTTCAAGCCACCCACACCGGTCTTATATGCACTCCACATTGCGGGATATCTCATATATACTCTATTGATTGTTTCTATTATAAGGGCATACCTCTCATTCGGCTCGATTGCGACGATTTCTTCTTGGGGCGTTGGGACTTCTGAAATTTCTTCCCTCTCCTCTTCTGCGAGGCGTAGCTTGTGCTGGTATTGGTTTCCATTTGGCTAGAGAAGTATGTCGATACAACCGGAGTGCTGGCAATTTGCAGCTGTGATTCAGTTCTTTTCCGTTCCTTTGCCAACGTAGTTAGACTCTTCTTAAAAAAGTTGAAAAAGTCCAATTGTCCTTTGACGATTCCGGTGAGTTTGGCAAAGTCTTTCTTGTTCGTAGGTAGTTTGATAGCCATATCAATCAATGTGGCCTCGCATATCACTTGGTTGACCCCAATGTTGACTGATGACAGAGTGTCGATTCTAATTCGGTTTAATTCAGCATAGCAATTCTCTATGTGGTCTCTCTGAGGATGTGCTTGAACTTCTGCCCCAAATCGACTGGGTGGTAACTGTATACTGTTGAAGTCGCCATTTGACATCTGTCTCGCTGTAATGAATGATTCTTGGTATCTGAATTGATTCAAATTAGCGGATCCGGCTGCTAATTCGCTTGACGATTGTTGTCGATACGGTTGTTGATGGTGGATACCCCCACTACTTGAACCAGTGTCTGTATTCCGATTGCCTCCGCTGAAGGTTATCCGGATTTCTTTGTCTCCCCTAACTACCTGTGTGGAGAACCTCCCCGTTCTAACGTAGTTTGAGGCAAACCCTCCTTTCATAACCTGATATTCCATTAGGCACTCCTCACTCAAGAGATAGAAGAAAATCCTTTCCACATCCGTTTTGTCCAAACCCTTACCCTTGCCATGATATGGATTGTTGTTGTGTCCCATTTTGACGATCTTGTTATGGTTAGCTCCTTTGAATACGTCTTGACAATGAAGAACCGTTACTTGGTCATCTTGTATAGACTGTACCAACCCAATGATGTCCTTTGCATACTGAGTGCAGTCCTTCTCAATGGTTGTGGCGTGGCTCGAATTGAGACAGTTGTCACATTGCTTGTTACAATCAATTGGATTGAATGACTCGTTGAAGTAATGCAATACTTGCTTCCGCCGGCAATCAGTGGTGTTTTCACAATACTGAACCACTTGCCTCAATTTGGCTAAGTGATTTTCTTTACCTTCTCGAGTTAATTCCTCGTCCCTATGTATCATGTTTTGAAGGGAGCGTGCATCTTTGTATGAGTAGAACATAATACACTCCGACTGACTACCGTCTCTACCTGCTCTTCCTGTTTCCTGATAGTAACCCTCCAAACTTCTAGGAATGAATAAATGAATGACAAAACGTACGTCAGGCTTATCAATACCCATTCCAAATGCAATTGTTGCACAAATCAATTGGACCTTATTTGTTTGCCACATATTCTGAATGGCAAACCTATCCTGTGCTGACATACCTGCATGGTAAAATGCTGTCTTTAATCCGAATTGATTAAGTTTGTTACTTGTCTGTTCACATGACTGCTTTGAATGACAGTATATGATTCCTGTTTTGCCTCTTTGCTTGACTGCGACATAGTCCTTGATCCATTCCAAATAACTTGCGGTTTTCCACTTGATTTCATAAAACAAGTTGCTTCTATTGAAACTCTGCTTCAAAAGCACCGGATTCACCATCTTCAAGTGGTGAATGATATCCATTCGAACTTTCTCGTTCGCTGTTGCTGTGAGGGCCATGATTGGCACCTTTGGATACTGCTCTTTGAAGAAACCCATCCCCTGATAGTCAGGGCGAAAATCGTGACCCCATGAACTCAAGCAGTGGGCTTCGTCTATTACCACTCTTGCAAGTTTGTTCTGTTCATAAAGCTTACCTATTACCCTTTGAACCATTGCAGATTTGTTTGCTTTTTCAGGTGAGAGATATACTATCTGCAATAAACCGTCTCTGAAGTCCGCCATGGTATCTTTTCCGTCGGACGACATCTTGGAGCTTATCATTCCAGCATTGACGTTCAACTTGAGCAAATGCTGCACTTGATCTTGCATCAATGAAATCAAAGGTGAAATCACAACCGTGGTTCCGTTTGTTTTTCCACCTTTGATCAATGCAGGTAACTGGTAACACAACGATTTACCTCCACCAGTAGGCATCAACACAAAGACGTCTTTACTCTGTAGACTTGAAACAACTGCTTTCAACTGATTTTGTCTGAAATCCTTGAGCCTGAACGTTGCATTTAAAACCTTGTAAATTTCCTCGATATACTTCTCTCCTCCAGGAGGAATGTTTTCCTTCCCAGTAGGAAAGGAAATTTGCTGGTTGTTGTTTAGAATTTGCATCAACTCGGGATCGTCTTCGTCACTGAAATCGGCATCGCTTTCAATCAAGGTCTCGATGACTCTCCTCATTCTTGGTTCTGGTTCTTTGCTCTTTTGGTCTTGATTGTGCTCGGGTCTCAAAAGCTCCTCGCTTGACTCCTGGTCCGAAATGAGGTCGATGATGTCGTCATTGTTGAGTTCTCTTTCTTCATTCAACTGTGTTGTGAAATCTTCAATCTCTTCGATATCGTCGTCTTCCTCCTCAGGGACATTACGGTTTTTGTCAGAATCTCTCTGGGTCTCGTCTATCACTTCGATATCTGAATCCTGTTCGTACTTGATGCCGAGCTTGTTGGCAACCTCCTGCGAGAGTTTTATATTCGCAAGCTCATCCTTGAATGTAGAGTGCTCGAACTCAGTCACATCTTGCGAGGTATATGCGGAATCCTCCTCGTCTTCAGAGGCGCTCTCATTGTCATCTATGAAGCTTCCGAGATCGTCCACATCATCTCTCTCTTGAGTCGGGGTTCGGAGCCCATCCATAGTCATCTCTCCGAAATCGTCCTCATCTTCGCTAACCATGTTTCGGGTTGGCGGTGGCATGAGTGAAGGAGGGGCCCTTTGTCTATTATTATTTGCGATGATTGGCGTTGGCGAATTTCTTGCTATCTCGGGTGCCGCTATCGGTACGGCAGTCTCGCTGATTGCGGCAATCATGATATCGTCTTCGGAGTCAGAGAAGTCCGCAGTCTCGTCTAGCTTAGCAGCAGAATGCTGCTGTGACGGACGGACGAGCTGTGGCAACTGTGGGGGTGGTTGTGGTAGTGGTTGTGGAGGCTGAAGGGTAGTTGTTGGGCGCCGTAGCATACTTGGCTGCGGGATGGAATCAACTTCGACCACAGGCATTGGGCCGGCATTTGTGTGAAAGTTGCTGGGGTTCGCTGTGACTGGTATAGATGGGGAAGAGGGTATTTGAGTGGAAGTTTGGACCTGCGACGGAAGAGATGTCAGTATTCTCGGTACAGAGTCCAACTGCCTGCGGGTATGCTTGATTTTCTCATCGATGTCGGCTATCCTGGGATCAAACTTGAGTTTGTAGAACTTCTGCTTGGCATCGAGAGAAAGAGAGGTTGATTCGGAAACCATGAATCGCTCCTGGAAAAGCATGAGCTTGGTGTCCTGGAGGTTGATGAGTTCTTGGAGCAACTCCACGTTTGGAGTCTCGGGCGAGGTTCTTTGCTTTTTGGGCTGGAGAGCCGCGGCAGGGGCACCGATTGGTCTCTTCTCTGAGCTCGCCACATTCGCCAGTCGGTCAAATGTGAGATCAATGATATCGCTGGTGGAGTTGTCGTCTCGAAGGTTGTCTCTACCGCTGGGGGCGCACTCCGGCGGGCGCGATTGCCACGGGGTCTGCGTTTTCGGGGCCGATACGAGTGGGAAGGCGCCCGGATCTCTCGGCGTGCTTGACAGGCTTCCCGCTGTGTTTTGCAGCACTGATGAGTTGGATCGAGCGAGCAACAGCGCCCCGGGCCGTGGTGGCTGCTTGATTAGTTTGGGATAAGGTTTGCCCACCAACGCCACCAACGCCGGGTCTGGCACGTGGGGTGCCAGCAGTTTCAACCATTCTAGCTGAGACTGTAGGTTGTTGGAGGTGATCATGGAGCGTGTGGTGTAGAGGTACTGATGTACTCGCACGCGTAAACAGTGAGGGCAAAACAGTGTCAATAAATGCACGTGTTTCGCGGCACGAGACTGTGCTCGCGTGACAGTGTGTCACATGACTTTTTTGACACCCGAAAGACGTCAGCTGATTTACACGTGCGAGCTTCACGTACGAGTGTCAGCGGAAGCGCCGAAGGAATCAAATGTTCTTTAATCTGAACGATCTAACTTGTAAAAAGCAACGCTGCACCTGGCTGGCCGGGAATGGACAAACTTCCCAACAATAGGCCAGCCGGGCCGGATAATAATAGAGTCTAGAGCGAAACGAAAAAGCTTAACGGCCCACCATTGGCGGCCTACAGGTGATTTCCGACCGGAGGAAGTGGTCTGGACGGGACGATCTGGAGGAACACCGATTCGATTGCCCAATAACCAGTACACCGGGGGCGGTGGGGAATTTTTTTTTCAAGGAAGTAACCAATGGCGAGATTCTCCGCCCTGGTGCGGGGATCACGTGGTGGACCGTATGGTTGGGTAGCCTACCAAGGAATGATTTGCGGAAAGGGCACTAATCCGCGAGAGCCAATGGACTGGTGCACGTCGATTAAAAATATTGGGCCGCTCATTCTGCCATGCAGCCAGAGTAAACGATAACACAATTCTGCACACAAAACGGCGGGCGAGCGACAGTGAGAGGGGGGTAAAAACCGTGCATGTTGGATGCGCCTAAAAAAAACTGTTGTGATTCTTCCCCTCCCTCTTTTAGGCTCCTGGGCACAATTTTTTGTGTCTCCCCCATCTTGCTCTCCTCAATTACGCACTTCCGCTGTTAAACACTACTAATTTGGGTCAGTGTCCCGCCGCTAGAAGATCTGTTAAGCCACACATCACTGTATCGCACTTTTTTGGCCTGGGCCCAATATATACCGTTTCATTTTCTCATTTACCGAAGCCTGCTTTCTTTCTTTCTTCCAGCATACCGTCTCTTCCCACGACTAGCTTCATTTCCCACCACCATGAGCCTCGACCACCATCTTCCGTTACGTACATTGCCCCTCGAGCTTGCCGAGAAGCAGTACTCGAACGGCATCACCATAGCCCACGCGAACGGTGTCGCAAAGCCCATGGCATCGAGTTTCACCTCGTCGTCGTCGTCCTCCTCGTCCACCGCCGACTTGGCGGCCGAGTTCAACAAGGGTGACTTATTGCCCGACTTGTGGCAGACCACCAGCGCCAACTCGGCCTCCTCCGGTTCCCACTACAGCGTCCAGCCTGCGGGCCAACAAATGTCTGGATCTGCGTCAAACTCCGGCTCGCTTTTCCCCACTTATCCCATTTGGAGAAACCAACCTTCCCCGTCATTCCCCAGCCAACAGCTCGTGCCTACAAGCCACAACCCCAACTACTGGTCGTACTCGGATGCCCCGGTGCCCAGTCCCTTGCCGGCGTTGACTGAGGAAAATTTGTCGTTTAACGCCGAAGTCGGGCCACCAGTGCACAACAGCAAATCAGGCCACTCTTCGCACCAAAGTGGCAGTGACGATAATGCGGACGATTTATTTAGCTTTGAGCTTCAGCACCAACACCAGCACCACCAGCAGAGCCAACAACAGCAGTTCCACCCACACAGCCACCAAGTCCTTCATCAGCAACTCAACCAGCACCTTAATCAGCAGCTACAATTGCAGATACAGCCGCAGCCGCAGCCGCAGCAGCAACAGCAACAGCAACAGCATCAGCAACATCAACTGCAACTGCATCAGCAACATCAACTGCAACTGCAACTGCAGCAGCACCAGCAATTACACCAACAACAGCAGAACCTTCACAACGCCCAGCTCGTCCAACCCTCCGAAGCTCCAAGATCTGAAACCGGCCGCCGCGCCAAGTCTTCGTTTGGAAGCCCGGACCACAAGTTGCCGCACCAGCAGGTCAACACCCAATTGTACAAGACGGAACTCTGTGCTTCGTACATGAAAATGGGCATCTGTCCGTACGGCAACAAGTGTCAGTTTGCACACGGGGAAAACGACTTGAAGAGTGTCGAGAGACCTCCCAAGTGGAGATCGAAGCCCTGCGCCAACTGGGCCAAGTTCAAGAACTGCCGTTACGGCAACAGGTGCTGTTTCAAGCACGGAGACTGAACGCCTCACGGCTGAAGCTTGCCCGAACCTGCGCTACTTGCACCAATGAAAAAACTAGCAGCACGACCCAACCGGTTGATTTGTGGTCACCCACGGCACTCCACCGACTCCCCCCTCCAAAAGTTCGCCTCTATTTCCACCATATTTATTATCATCAGCCTACTATGATTTATGATCCCCTCCGCCTAATTATTCACACGAAAAGTTACAGTCACTTTATTTCAGTTCGCCTCTTATATTATTTTAGATTTGATATTTAGTTAATATTACACGATCCAGATCACAAGCAACGAAGCCCGCAACCACGGATCGGAACAGCCTCAGACGTTCATACACATCACTATAGTGTGTGGTGATAATGGCCGTGATGTTCTCCACAGCGCCCGTGTGTCTCGTTCCCCGAAGCCGGAGAAGTCAACCACGAAGTCACAGGGGCAAGCCCCTGTTTGCTGCAACGGATGAATTAACTGTAGCCCCTCCTCATCGACTGTTGTAGTTGATAAGGAAAGGAAAGGAAAAAAAACCCTGGCAAAGTTGGGGGTGGGCCGTTTCCTTATATACGGGTAGCGTGCGTTTAGGCAGCACTTACCCGGCAGTCAGCAAGCAGGTAGTGGGTGAGAAAAAATTTTCAGTTTGGGCCGCGCACACAGCAGTAGGTTGATTCGCTAACTACTCCACCAGCTCTCACTAATCGTACCCACCTCAATCTGATAGCATTGAGTTTAAAAGACAATGTCGGAAGGAGAAGCGAATTGGGAGGTGTTGAAGCCAACCTTCACGAAAGATGTGTGTGACTCGCTCACCAGCAAGAGAATCCCGGCCTTAAAGTCTCTCCAGGCGTGCTTAAAATCAGCTCCATTACCAGAACAAGATTTGCAAAAAGTGTCCTTGACCGTCTTGAAGACCTACAACTACTACCAGGACGTCAACTCGAGAAATGAGGCCCTCAACACCTTGGAGTGCATAGTCGCGCTCGACGTAAAGTACTTGCTGGTGTTCGTGGGCTTCGTCGCAAGACTCGTTCTCCAGAAAGCGCCCAAGATGGCCATCAAAGATTACCTCACCCTCTTGAATTGGATCAACAAGTTCAGCGTGGTCGCTGCCACCGTGTGCCCGCACGACACTCCATTGGCCGAAAACATCATAAGGTCCCAGGCTGCCATCTTGAACAATTGTGTGGTGGATACCGTTGGCGGTGAAGTGCATAACGACTCGAAGAAACATCGGTCCAGAGTCTACCACTCTGTCTTGGCCTCGGTAAGGACCTCGCTTATGGATTCCTTACTCCTGAGATACGCAGACAACGTTTCAAACGTCGCGGTCTATCACCAATGTCTTTTGAAGTCCTCCTTGTCCGACAACGAAGTTCTTGTCTTCTTTGGTGTTCTCACAGACGCTCTTCACGAATTGAGCCCCGTCAAACCGTCCTTGGGCTCCGAGCTTACTGCCGAATTCAAACCTGGTGTCATTGAATTCTACTCCAACAGTTTGTTGAGCAAAATCCCTCCCTCGGCTCAAGTTTTGGAAATCTTTGGCTCTTTTATCAACAGAAACATTGACCAGACGGATCTTGAAGCTCTTTTACCAGCAATTGAGAAGGGCATCTTAAGATCGTCAGAGAACACGTTTGTCACCATCTTACCTCCATTCTTCAAGCATCTCTCTTCGTCCATTGTGATGGATACCATGTTGACTGAGTCCAAACTCTTGTCGTCCATTTTATCAGGATTGAAGTCTCCTAAGGAGCCTATAAGGAATGGCTCCTTCTCGTGTCTCCAATCGATCGTGGGGAAAAACTTGCACTCAAACCAAGCCAAGTATATCGACGAAGTTCTCAAGGCCTTGAAATCCACTTCCAACGCAGAAACGAAAGCCATCATTGTGAAATCCTTATCATTGATTGAAGATTCTACCACTGAAGTTTCATTGAAAATAGTCACTGACTTAATCCCATTGATTTCGAAGGACCAAAACGAGGTTTCCTTGACAAGCATAATCAGCACTTTTGTCGGTCATTCCTTCAAACTTTTAGCAAGTGAAGGCTTGGACTCGGGTGTCTCGAAGAAAATCTACGCCCAATTTACTGCTGGGTTGTCTGATAAGAAGATACCATTGAGAAGACTCTGGTTTATCGAATTGGGTGACTTCCTCTTGACCAACTCTAGTGCCAGTGATTCACTCGCAGAAATATACCCTACGATGATCAAGTCGTTGCATGAAGTCCAAGCCGCTCCTATTCCAAGTGTCACCAACAAGGGAATAGCCACTGCGTACGTGACCATCTCGTTGAGCAAGAAATTCAACAAGGGTCAGAACGATACCTACTTGAATTCTTTAAGAGGCAGTGACGGGAAGCCAGCTATTGTGACAAGCCCTAAAGTGCTTGCCAAATTGACGTCGGATGTGGACGCCAGGTGGTGTGTACGCGCTTTGGCAAGCTCAGTCCAGTATGTTGAGGAGTTGGTCAATCAGCAAGAAAAGCTCGAGTATGCCTTGGCTTGGATCTACTTTCTCACCTCCAATAATGTGTCATATTCCACGAGGTTGGAAGCCGCTGACTCGTTGAAATCGATTCTCACTGATAGCGCAGCAAGTTTGAGTCCGTTATTGATAGAGGCTGTGTACAGTGCATTGAACGATTTGGATAATGGCGAGGACCAGTCTGTTTTCGCATATAACTTCAAAAATTTGAGCATTTTACCACCGCTTTTGTCCCAGTTGGGGGACAAATCCTTAGCTGAATCCAACTTGACCAAGTTGATTGCCATTGCAAACCACGAGCTAATCCCTATCAAGAATGGCTGGGTTGGCTTGGTTCAAAGATCGGGCCACAATATTGATGTTGCCAAGTTGTTGGGCGAAAACTATCAAACAATCATCCAGGATTTGTTACAGCTTCTTGAGTCTCTGAAACAGCACGCTAACTTGTACAAAGCTTCCGTCAAAGCAGTTGGAATCGTTACTTTCATTTTACCTGACCTCGTTTCGCCCTTGTTGGCAAATCTCATTTCCAAAGACATTGACATTGAACAAGTGTCATCTATCGATTCCCAGTCCATAGAGATTTGGAAAAGCAACGAAGGAGAGTTGGTCGTTGATGTCTTGAGTCAGACTAATTCCAAGACTGTCCAGGATAAAAACTCCAGAGATTACGAAATCAAGAAGTGGGAAGAAAGCATCAAAAAAGAGCTCTCGACAAAGAACAAATCAAAGCCCGCTTCAGCTAAAAAACTCACCAGAGAAGAACAGGCTTCCGTCAATGAACAATTGAGCAAAGAAAGTTCAATTCGTAAGGAAGTTCAAACGGTAGTTGCAGGCGTGAATCGTGCAATGTCCATCATTACTGAGCTCACCAACTACGCTACTCAAGTGGACAATGGTGCCAAATTTTGGTATCCCGTTGCCATCAGCAAGTTGTTGGAATTGAGCAGCTGCTCTGTGCTGTCCGAACTCTTTGGAACCACACCGGTTGATACTTTCTTGAACATGTCCAAGCTCTTATCTGACAGATTGGGCTTGTTGCGTGAGTTCATCGGTGTAGCTACCGTGAGAATCTACAACATTCAAGGGTTAACGGCCAATTTCTTGGATGAACTACTCTTGGACTTGACAGGTCGACTTTTGTTCAGAATCAAAATCTTGTCTGATCAAAAGCCACTTGACTCGTTGTCTCTTTCTTATATCTTACCCCTTTTGACGAAGGTTTTGGAGAACGGGAAAGAGGTAGCGATGAAGAACTCGACAAAGCAAGCCGTCACTTCTGAATTTTTGGAAGAAGACCCGGAAGAAGAACAATTGTTGTTATCTGTTGAAATTGTTTCAACTCATGCCGAGGCTTTTGAAGATGATTCTATCCCCAGAACAAAGATCTTAGAAGTCTTGATCTCGCTTATGAAATTGTCTTCGAAGGCCAAGGTAGCAAAGGAAAGTTACTTATCAATGTGTCAGCACATCGCAGTCAGCATCACTCAACCAGACTTGAAGCTCTTGATGGACAGCGTTTTGACCCCCAACTTGTTCGTGAGAACCGCCATTTTGGAAGGCATTGACTCTGAATTTGACTTGACCGGGGAGTTGGAATACTCCAATGAGTTGTGGATTGTGGCACACGACAATGACACCAACTCCGCAGAGATAGCATCGACTATTTGGCAAGACAATAACATGAAGCTCGTGGAGGATGCCCCTTCGCAGCTTTTACAATTGATTGGCAACCCAGACTCGGGTTTAAGATTGTCTATCGCCAAGTCGATTGTATCTGCCATTACCCAAGATGATAAGATTGACTCTATCTTGCAAGAGATGTTCGACTTGTATCATATAAAGAAGAACCCTGCTCCTCCAAAGTTGGATAAGTTTGGATTGGTTGTGAAGTCTACCTTGTCTTCGAAAGACACGTGGGAAGAAAGATCAACTATTGCCTTGGTGTTGAAATTGTTAGCTACAAAGTTTGACTCCAAGTCCATTGAAAAAGTATTCAGATTTTTGGTTGACGAAAAGGCCCTTGGTGACAAGGAAGACTTGGTTCGTCAAGAGTTACAAGACGCAGGGATCGAAATAATTAAGGTTCACGGTTATGAAATTGTTGAGATTTTGATTCCGATCTTTGAAAAAAACCTTGCTGCTAAGAACGAACGTTCGAAAGTGCAAGATAACATCAAGGAATGCGTGATCATTTTGTACGGTGCATTGGCCCGTCACTTGGACTCTTCCGACCCAAGATTGCAGATTATCATCGAGAGATTGATCAAGACTCTTGACACTCCTTCGAATAACGTTCAGTTTGCTGTATCCGAATGTATTGCACCATTGGTGAAGTCCTTTGAGCTGGATTTACAACAGCACTTTGACTCACTTTTTGAGACTTTGTTCAACGGAAAGACAGTTGCTTCTCGTAAGGGTGCGGCTTACGGTATTTCGGGCTTGGTGAAGGGTGCTGGTATCAAGTCATTGTCTTCGTTTGATATTATCAGAACCTTGGCAGACGCTGCTGACGACAAGAAGAGCTCTTCAAGAAGAGAAGGTGTTTCGTTTGCTGTCGAGTGTTTGTCCAGAAGTTTGGGGAAATACTTCGAACCATACGTTATCGAGGTTTTACCTATTATCTTGAAATCATTGGGTGATTCGGTACCAGAAGTTAGAACCGCCACGGATTCTGCCGCTAAGAAGATCATGAAAAACACCACCAGTTTTGGTGTCAAGAAGTTGATTCCTTTGGCTATTTCGAACTTGGATGAAATCCAGTGGAGATCCAAGAAGGGTTCTGTGGAGTTGTTGGGTTCGATGGCTTACTTGGATCCAACTCAATTGTCTGCATCCTTGTCCACCATTGTTCCAGAGATTGTCGGTGTCTTGAACGATACTCATAAAGAGGTCAGAAAGGCTGCCGACCAGGCGTTGAAGAGATTCGGAGAAGTTATTAGAAATCCGGAAATTCAAGTCATTGTCCCAGACTTAATCAATGCCATTGGTGATCCTACAAAGAACACCGAGATTGCCTTGGACAAATTAATCAAGACCCAGTTTGTGCATTATATCGATGGACCTTCTTTGGCATTGATCATTCACGTTATCCATAGAGGTATGAAGGATAGATCTGCTGCCACTAAGAAGAAGGCATGTCAAATTGTTGGTAATATGGCCATTTTGGTTGACGCTAGAGACTTGGGCCCTTACTTGTCACAGTTAGTGGGCGAGTTAGAGGTAGCTATGGTCGATCCAGTGCCTGCCACTAGGTCTACTGCCGCCAGAGCCTTGGGTTCTTTGGTGGAGAAATTGGGAGAAGACAAGTTCCCAGACTTGATTTCTCGTCTCTTTGACACGTTACATGATGAAACTAGAGCTGGTGATCGTCTTGGTTCCGCTCAAGCTTTGTCGGAGGTTATTTGTGGTCTTGGTATCAACAAATTGGAAGAATTGTTACCAACAATTCTTTCGTCAGCAACATCTCCTCGTAACCACATTCGTGCTGGTTTCATGCCTTTGTTGTTGTACTTGCCAGTTTGCTTTGGTACTCAATTCTCGCCATACTTAAGCAGAATCATTCCGCCTATCTTGAACGGCTTGGCTGATCAGGATGAGGACATCCGGGATGTTGCCTTGAGGGCAGGAAGATTGATTGTCAAGAACTACGCTAAGAAGGCGGTTGACTTGTTGTTGCCAGAGTTAGAAGCTGGTTTGGCTGACTCCAGTTACAGAATTCGTCTTTCATCTGTGGAACTTACCGGTGACTTGTTATTCCAGATCACTGGTATCACAGGTAAGAATGAGCTTGTTGAAGAACATGCTGAAAGCTCTGCCGAGCTCAACAGAACTCTTGTTACCGTATTGGGACAAGAGCGTCGTGACCGTGTCTTGTCTTCCTTGTTTGTCTGTCGTTCTGATGTTGCCGGTATTGTGCGCAATGCTGCTGTTGATATCTGGAAGGCTTTGGTTGCAAACACTCCAAAGACTGTGAAGGAGATTTTGCCATCTTTGACATCCATCATTGTTCGCAGATTGGCGTCGAGTGACGAAGACCACAGAACTATTGCAGCTCACACTTTGGGTGAGATGGTTCGCCGTGTTGGTGCCAACGCACTTGCTCAATTGTTGCCTACTTTGGAAGAATCATTACAAACTACTGATGCCGACAGTAAGCAAGGTATCTGTATTGCAGTGAACGAGTTGATCAAGTCTACTCAGTACGACGGTCTTGTGGAATACCAAGAAGTTTTCATTAGAATCATTCGTCAAACTCTTGTCGATCCTTCAGGAGGAATAAGAGAGGCTGCTGGCCAGGCATTCGATTCGTTACAGGAAGAATTAGGTAAGGTTGTTATTGATGAAATCTTACCTCACTTGTTGAAGATGTTGGATTCTTCCGATTCCGAATATGCTTTGTTGGCTTTACAAGAACTCATGGCATCTAAGGCTGACATCATCTTCCCGATCTTGCTTCCTACTTTATTGTCACCTCCTATTGATTCCTTCAAGGCTAACGCTTTGTCGTCTTTGGCTTCTGTGGCTGGAACTGCGTTGTACAAGCGTTTGTCATTGATCATCAACACTATGATCAACGCAATTGTGAACTCATCTAGTGAAGCTGACGATGTTCAAGAATCCTACAAATCTGCATTTGACAAGATCTTGTTGTCTATTGCCGACGATGATGGTGTTCATCCGTTGATGCAACAATTGATGACTTTAGTCAAACATGAAGACGTGAAAAAGAGAGCCGCTATCTTTGCAAGGTTACCAAACTTCTTCACCAACACTAATCTCGACTACTCGCTTTATATTCAGGATATGGTTTCCCAATTCATTTTGTCTTTGGGAGACAAATCTGAAGATGTGGTAGTTAGTACCTTTGAGGCTTTGAGTGCTTTGGTCAAGAGACAGCCAAAGACTATGTTGGAAAGATTAGTCAAACCGGCTCGTCAAGCTTTGGACATTACCGGTGTTTTGGGAGAAGATTTGGCTGGTTTCAAGGTGGCCAGAGGTCCAAGTTGTATTTTGCCAATCTTTTCCCACGGTTTGATGTATGGTAATGCCGAGCAGAAGGAATTGTCTGCCTTGGGTATCGCCGACATCATTGGTAAGACGCCTGCATTGAACTTGAAGCCGTTTGCTACCACTATTACAGGTCCTTTGATTCGTGTTATTGGTGAGAAGGTGTCTAGTGATATCAAGGCAGGCATTTTGATTGCCTTGAACGAGTTGTTGGTCAAGATTCCTCAATTTTTGAGACCTTTCATTCCACAATTACAAAGAACTTTTGTAAGATCTTTGTCTGATACAAGCAACGAGGGATTGAGAAACAAGGCCGTTGTTGCCTTGGGTACTTTGATCGGTTTCCAACCAAGAGTTGATTCTTTAGTTACTGAATTGGTAACTGGAGCTAGAAACTCTGACGAGCAGGGAGTCAAGTCTACCATGTTGAAGGCTATGTTGGAGGTTGTCGACAAAGCTGGTAAGAACATGAATGCAGCTTCCCAATCTTCCATTATGTCTTTCGTCGAAGATGAAATAACCGTCGTTGACGACAAGACTGCAGTTTCGTATGCTAAGTTAATTGGGTCTTTGGCTAAGATCTTATCACCTGAAGATGCCAGTAACATCATTAAGAGCAAGATTCTCACTAAACCAAACAATGAGAACGACAAGTTCTGTATCTTGTCGATCAATTCCTTCTTGAGATACTCTCCGGCTCACATTTTCAACCCTGCAGTGTTGGGCGATACCATTTCATTTGTGATCAATTGTTCTAATTCAAGTTCGGCTCAAATAAGTGATTACGCTACTGTTGCTATCGGTAAGTTACTTTTGTTGGTGGGTGAAGTTAAGTCTCCATTCGAAAAGAAGGACGAAAGTGAACCAACTGTCACCTCACAATTCGAGGTGGATGAGGAAGATGTTGACAAGTTGGTAGAACAGCTTGCTATAGCTGCTTTGAAGCCCCCTTCGTCATCGAATGATACCAGAAGATTGTCGTTGGTGGTGATCAGAACTATTGCCAGACTCAAGCATCAACTCGTGCAATCGAGATACGATGTTTTGGTTCCTAGTGTTTTCTCCTGTCTTCGTGATGTCATCATCCCTATCAAGTTAGCTGCTGAGAAAGCTTATCTTTCAGTTTTCGATTTGATAGAAGATAAGGATATGAAGAAGTTCACCTCGTGGTTTGAAGGAAAGGACAGCATTGAGACTGTGACAGGTGCCACAATCGTGCCCAGATCTATCGGAGACTACACCAAGAGAGTTGCTGTTAGATTGGCTGGAGTGGAACGTGAAAGAATCGAAGGAGGTGGAGATGATGAAACCGTTTTCAGTGATCGCTTCGAAGATGAGACTGAGGTGTGGGCTGTTGGAGGTGTCGATTTATCGGCTACGTCGCGTAAAGCGTAAGTTTATAGATATAATGTACTATAGCTATATGAACGGCAAGATTCCAATTAAGCGGTCTTATTGGCTCTTATATAATATAGTCCCACTTACGTACTATATTAGTAATACATCTAAGTAAAGAATCACCCTCGATTACAGTGCCTATATCCTTTCCCAGTAACATGAACAATTGTAGTTGAGCTCAGCCTCGGCTTTCCTCCAAGAACTTTCTCAATTGACCACTTTTTCCCGAACTTGAACTATTGGTCCTTCCGTGTGGCCCGTCGTTTGAGGAGCCTCGGCTTTTGTTCCCATTTGCATATAAAGGCTCCATCTTGAAGAACTCGCGAGATAGACTCGGCATCGAGAGGTTGCTTGGTAAATCTAACTTCAAGCTTCGCAAGGGTGGGAGAGCGTTGGGCTTTGCTTGTTGGCTCTGGGAGGAAGTATCTGACGCGGGTGATGACTTGGGGGAGTGTGTGAATGACGAGTTGACTGGTGGGGTAGTTGGGTCCATGGGATTGTTGATAGTGGAGGTGCTGGCTATTGTCGGTGCCGCCTCATCCGAGGGCACTTTGGCCTTCAAGTATGATGAAAACTGCTGGTTGCCTGACTCTGCGTTGCTGGTTGTCCTGAGAGCAGGGGTCATGAATAGATTGGATAAATTAGTTGAACTGTTGTTTGCGGACATTATTGGAGTGTTGGCTGCGGAAAGGCCCAAAACCGGTGAGTTTGGAAGAGTGAAGTCGCCCGGGCTTGGGCTGTTGGGCCTGGACTTCTTTAGTCTTTGCTTCACGTAATCCATATCTGTATTGTCGAGGGAGTGTGGTTTATTGGCGGTAGGGGGTACTATTGGGGTCATCATCTGGAACGAAGATAGCGAGTTGAGATATTGTTTCTTGGAAAGAGACAAACTGGTGTAGCTCTTTGATTTCTCCATGTTGGACAAGGTGGCGATGTTTGAGAGATATTGCAAGTTGTGAGACGGCACGCTTTCTGAAGTGTTTGCAATCTCAAAGGTGGCGTTCCCGTTGGATATCTGATGGACGTTCGAGGTGGGGGGGCTTCTCAGGCTAGTAGCTTGGTGCTGGCTGTTATGGATATTATTGATGTGGGTCTTGCCAGCGCTGTTGTTCTTGGCGCCAAAGTAGTCGGTAAGGGATGGCAAGGACTTGGCGTTGGATTTGGTGGACACCTCGTCGTCGCCCGTTTCGAGTAGGCGGAGCTCTTCGGACGCCGCCGTGGCCAAAATGTCGATGTTCATTGTGCTGGTTGATCTCTTTGCTGACGGCGACGAAGGCTTGGACTCGTTGTCACTGGTGGGCTTTTCTTCGTCGCTGCTCATGGTGGGAGTCTTCTCCTCCGGCGGTGGGGACTGCGAGGCGGACTTCCTCTTGGCAGACAAGGACGGGCTGGATTCTGCTGTTAGCGTCGGGCTGGTCAGCGAAGAAGGGGATGGGTCATTTGTAAAGTTGATGTTATGCTTATTCAAGTTTTTGTTCCTCCTTGAGTTGGGATTGGTGTGTATTCTGAGATGCCTTGTGAGCTCGTCGGACCTGCTGAAGCGTTTAAAGCATCCCGGAAAGGTACAGGCGTGTGGTTTCTCTCCTGTGTGGGTTCGGATGTGGCGTGTTTGGTGCTCCAATCGGTGGAAGGCTTTATTACACAACGGACACTTGTAGGGCCGGGAGGTGGGATCCTTCTTCTTTAGGTCCGTCAACAGCTCGACCGATGTTGAATCCATCGGGGGTGTGTGTTGTATGTGGGGGCGTTGTGGAGGGCTGATCGGTCGGTCAGTCAGATGGGGTAAATTTGGCTCAAGGATTCTGTTTGTAAACAATAACGAGGGCGATGCGTGACTGGTTCTAAAAGGACCGGTGGCCTGTGCTTTGGTGAACTGTGGAGTATAGAGGGGCTCAAATATAGACGACGTCTCAACTCGGGGGCCGATGGTAGTCTGGTGGAGCTCGGTGTAATAGGGAAGGTTTCAAGTTACGTCTGACCTTCAAAAATTTTTTTGGTGGGGAATCGCCTGAATTTCTTTTTCTGTTATGTGGATTTTATAGGATATTATTTTCTTTTGTTTTTTGTGGAGGACGACGAAGCGGGGACTATCCCGAGTTTAGTCTGTGAGGGTGACGGAAACCATAACGTGACTTGAGGTTCACGCTCCTGCTCACTTTTCCGGCCGGCCCATCCCCACGGCCTAATTACTAGCGTGCTACAATAGCCACCTACAACCTTATAATTGACCATCGAGTTACACATCACGGCACGACGCGCATGCTCTATGGATCTGGATTCGATGGCTTAAAAAAAGTGTGGGGATTGGTCTACATACAACTTTTTTCGAGATTCTAAGCTTTTTGTCCTCCTACATTACAATCTGTCGAGCCGGTTTCTCGTGTCTACGCTCGGCCGTGCTTTTTTCGTCCATTACAGCGTTAATTCCATCGATGTGTCACTTTTCGAAGTCGGGAATAATGAACTTATCCTTTTTCATCCATCTTGTTCTTTTTTCTTGCCATGAGGTGTGCATTTTGCATATTCCGCTTCACGTCAATATGTACCTAATACTCCAGATGAGACGGAAATTTCTTGACTTGAAGTATTAGATTGATTAAAAAGCAAAAAAATTTTCTTGTAAAATCCACAATGTATTCCAGAGGATGGAGTTGGGGAACGGTCGGAGGCATCGGCTTTCCAGCAAGCCGTTACAAATGACCTACGTAGCCATCGCTACTCGCCATGCAGTGGTTATATTGGTTATGTACCATGACTGACGAACAAAGCTTCCCCCTTTCATCTCAAGATTAGTTATTGTTCGGATCGTTGGCACAAATCTCGGCGATACGATCGGCTTCTGGTAGAACAGCGTCGGTGTCAACTGCTGTTCACTTTTGTAGTGCGAAAACCATTTTAGTGCAATTAATTGCTCCCCTAAAATGGTAGGAGCTAACGTCTTCAAAAAAAGGGAAAAAGGGAGATCACGTTTACCAAACGCCGTATTGGTGAATTTGCAATCCTGACATCATGAACGATAAGTCAGCACTAGTACTCCGAACGATGCAAAATTATCTAAAAGTATTAATGTTCCTGCTTTATCGTTGAATGGACATTCATATAAAATAGATTATAATGTGGTTGAGCTTTTTAGTATTCAATTTGGTGACTTGGCGCCATGAATCTTTTGGCTATAATGTGCCGATAGACAAAAAATCGGAAGAGGTCACATTCAAACCAAACACAGCCGAAGGCAACTTTTTGGCCACGGTTGTATCGTGGCTAGATAAATCGATACCATTTCTCCACTACATGCTCTCACACTGGAGCCGATTAGGCGTGGCTTCAGATCTTTGTCTTCTATTACCGTTTACTTGGTTTTATGGCCTAACGCGGGAAGCAATACATTCTGGCACCTTGAAATCAGGGTTGTCGTTAATCTTTCTTCCAAACCTCCATACTATGAGGCTACTAATTCTTGTATTACGAAGAATTACATTTCCTCATCCAAGAAACCAGTATTAGAACTGGAATTACTAGTAAATAAGGTGATAGGTCTGATGACTTTGAGTTTGATCATTCGTACTCTCTCCAATCTGAATTTCACTGGTTTGATAATCACACCGAGCGAGTGCCTTTAGTCAACAACCAAACCTTATAATTGAACTCATATTATCTTGCAGCTAGTTCTACTGCATACCTGGTGCCCAAAAAGGAAAAGAAAACCAGTGCACTCAATGATCCTTTTAAACTTTTCTTGTGATCGCAAACGTTAGAAGTATATTTTTCTACACCCGAATTAGAAGTATGCAAGATTACCTCGCGGACTCATTTTCAATAAACGAAGATTAAATAGCTTTAGTTCAGCGTTTCAACCATCTGGTATATATTCCATTTCAGCGAGTCTTCGCTAAGATCATCAGTTCATACTTTAATAAGTTGTATATACCACCTTGTGCATTCGGCTCGCATTGTCTCCCAATTTCGAGGAATCCATGGTTGAAGTTTATTCGGATTTACATCATATCACCTTACCATTGCGGCCATGATCTTCTAACACTTGAATGTCCTGACAGTCGTTTTTGATGGTCACACCATAGTTCTGGTCAAGAAACAGTGCAGCTAGGGCATTTAAAGAAAATGGAGCGAATTGAAACTATAGATACAGATTTATTACTCTTCTCCGCAAATTAGGTTTCGACTGGATGAACTAATTCCTTATCAAGTTAGAAAATGGACACCTGCTGTTTCCATATACTCAATTGATTATTACAATGACAATCCTCTGGTAACTGTTCTATTTCCTAAATGGAATCTAGGATCTATTTTTTATGTAAGATTTGTGCGGAGTGCATGAAACAGTCCGTCAGCTTTCGCAATATCAATCCCTCTTAAATACGTATCCACCTTTTTCGTCAGAATCGTCAACTTATTTAAAAATTCACTGAAGCAGGATCCCTCGTCTCGAACATTGGTCGGTGGGTTGTATATACTCTTTTGCGAACGCCTCCCGTGGAGAAGGACCTACTCTGCAATCCAGCAACCCTCCCACCAGTCTCATCTAGGTCAAAGAAGGTAGCGTTTTGGCTTGGAGCCATCTGAAATCTCGGTTCCTATCATCAAAGAAGTCATAATCGGAAGAGAAGAAATAGGAAAAATAGTTTATACACGTAGTTATGGGACGATTACTCGAACCATAGAATTACAAGAGTATTTTACTAGGTAAGGCTCCGTTTGGGATCGAGGTTTTCGGAGGACATTTTGTATTGACGTATTTAGCCATGTATCCGAAATTCCCATTCAAGAAATTTAACTTAATTCATTTCAGAACCCCAGTGAAAATAATAGTGTACGATTTGTAAAACTTAGGTTACAGTATTCAGATCATTGATAAAGGCTCTGAGACGCACGTCTGGTCCCCACGTTTTGCAATCCCAAAGCGACGTAGTCATTTGTCTCATCAATGCCAAATGCGGTTGGAACAGTTCAAATATTTACAAGCACGTTAGCTGAGAGTAAACAAATCAGTTCAAACAGATTCATTACTTACGTTGCTACACTCAATTGTTCATACTTCATTAGTCGACCGTCCGATTTACTATATACTACTAAACGCTCGATTGATAGGCAATTCTTGACGAATGATGGTACTCACTCTAATATCATAAATGATGCCAGGACGATCAGTTTCCGCTGCATTATCAGTCAAGCGTCGACCGCGTTGCATGCTTACCCTCCCGTGGCGCCACGCCACCGCGATGAGCTGTCCCCTGGCGCCACGTCACCGCGATGAGCTGTCGGCCAAAGGCGCCGTCATGGCGGTCAACGAACACATGTTACGTCTACACTGCCATCCTGTCACATCATTGCCCCTACACCACTCCACCCCCATTATCCCCTCCCATTATCCCGCACTTCCTCCCGCACTTCCTCCCTCACTTTCCTTTCCACCCGCACTCTCCCTCCCTCCCCTCACTTTTCCTAACTATTTCTCACTTTCTTTCCAAATCTCTCACCTTCCCTTCCCCTTCCCTTCCCCACCATCACCCTCTCCCACCACCTCTTCCACCTCTTCCCCCCTCTTCCCCCCCTCTCCCTCTGCGTAGCCGTAGCGTAGCATCCTCCCCCTACTCTCCCGATTCGCGGCCTCTTTTTTGGCTGCAAATTTTCCCGCGCTCCTGCATTGCGCGCCCAATTCCTATGTATTTCGGTTGCGGCCATATCTAGCAGAAAGCACCGTTTCCCGTCCGATCAACTGTAGTTAAGCTGCTAAGAGCGAGACCGAGTAGTGTAGTGGGAGACCATACGCGAAACTCTCGTGCTGCAATCTTTTTTTGCCCACACCACACACACACTCACTACACACACTACACCACCACTTACTTACACCACACTTCTACTTACCTTCACCACCACTTCTACTTCCACCACTTCATCTTTACCTCCTTATACTTTGGCCCGCACACGACCTTCTTTCCTCCTATACTACTCTCCCACCACTTGTACTTCACACTTGTGATTTTACTTATGATTTTACTTGTACTTCACACTTACGATTTTACTTATGATTTTTCCACTTCAATTTTTACT